>NIJG01000033.1:3639427-3773074 GCA_002201625.1 Euglossa dilemma | reverse complement strand
GGGCTGCCAACCGCAACCGCAATCGCAACCGAAACCAAAAAAAATCGTAATTACCGCTTTAGTAGTTTCATTATACATTGAGGTCAAAGTTGAAAAATTGCGATTTTTTTGTAAAATCGATTTCCTCAAAAACTGTGAGTAAGAGACAAAAACTGATTTCAGATTCGGTTTTAGCTCGTCGAGATCTATAAACGTCACCTTGTGGGTATTATCGCGCAAGAATCGTGTTGAACAGCGTAATCTAACGCTGCGCCGCTCCAGGGAGCAGACCGTGAATTCGGGCGCCGCCTACAGAGAAAACTCTGAATATCGGTGCCGGCGTCAACGTGTTAAGTTGTGAAAAATTAACAAATAATTCAATTTCTGTGATTAATTTATGAACTTTTATAACTGTATCCTAAAAGTACATGCTTGGTGAACTTTTCAATATAACTTTTGACATTAATTTCTTCGTAATTGATTGATTATTAATAATTAATTATCTTATACTTATGCACTCATTATAATGGAAATATTCTAATGCATCTTCTCATGTTATTTTCGATAACATTTTACTTCTAGTTTCGACCATAATTATATATTTTGATAGACAATCATGTCTGTCGAACGGATCAATTCACGCAGGCCTCCAAATAATAATTATTAGCAAACTAATTAGCATCAAATTATGCACAAAATTAGTATACGAATATAGCTCAAAGTTTCACTTTTACGATAAAAATATAAAAGTCCGTGGATTAATTACAAGGATCCAGTAATTTGTTAATTTTTACTACCGCGTCGCCTCTATCCTTTTCTAACCGCTTTCTGTCCCTGTCTACCACGTGACACGCTTAAGGACAACCTCCTCGTGCATTTTGTGTTCCTGTTAATTTATCGAGCTTTGAATTTTGCGACTTTGTATCAAGAGAATATAAGACGAAGGGAGGTCTATCACTAAACTTTCACAGTCTCGTACAATTTATGGTCAATTTAAAAACCTTGTATCAGGAGAACATAAGACGAAAGGAGGTCACCGACCAAACTTTTGCAGTCTCGTAAAATTTTCGGCCAATTTTGTGCCAATACTTTTGCCGCTTTGGCGGGAAATTTGAATTACTTTCCTTTCCTTACTTACCTTTTCTTCCTTACTTACCTTTTCTTCCTTACTTACCTTTTCCCCTCATTCTTCTTAATATACATTTAACTTTGATAGATATTACCCACACTTTATTTTTAAAGTTCTAAGGGAACATTGAAAATATACAAGAGATGGGAAATATCTTAAACTTTGTGCGTAGCTCTTTGCTTGGTATCATTTTTCGAAGAAACGTCAATTTTCCAATGAGTTTTCTTTGGTAAACGATACCAATTACCAGGTCTCACCACGTGGAGGTGGCTACGCATCGAGACCCACACCTAATGGCTTTATCCGTATCAAAGATACCCTAATCTATCTCGATGTGAAGGAGTTAAAACGAAGCTACTGAAACTTTATAAAATTTCATGTCTGACAAAAAGGGGTAACGGTTCGGTATACTAAAATTTAATACTTTATCGACGTAACGCTAATATGTTTCATTTTAACAGGCTTTAGTATCTCTAAATTCTCGCAAAATAATTTGGTAAACGAGAGGAATAGAGAAGAAGATAGAGAATTTACGTATCTCGCTCGAAGTTAAGTAGCTTACCTTGAAACTTAGCCTAGAAATTTGATAATTTATACATCGTAACTTTGTCTGAAATAAAGTATCGCAAAAGAAGTAATCATTCTCGTCTTAAAAGTTACGTTAGAATTTATTTTTTAACATCATTATACTAAAATATCGTTCGTACTTGTGTACAATTACGAGAGATTAAAGATCGAAATACCAGATAACAAATTGGTATATCTGTTAAATTTTAATATCTCGGTAAATCGAATAAATTCCAAAGCTCAGCCGAGAAGAAAAGCGTGAATCACAGCATCGGTTTACCTTCTCGCTAACGAACGATTAGTATATACGTATTAGTATATTACGAATTTTACTACACGGAAGTTTGAACCACTCGAAACCGCTTAATCATCCGATTTAATTATAACTATCGTGTAACGGTATAATAGCGTTATACTTGAAAGCAACACGCGTGTAGAAAAGAAATTCGCAACTTTTCTATCCATTCTCTCCATCGATTATAGCTATGAATTATCAATTTGAAATTGCTCATCCCCAAAGAGCATCGCACACCAGTTTTTTAAATTCAAAAATACTTGGCGTACCTCTCTCATTGTTTCTCGTAGCTTCGTAGCTCGCTGGCTTCGAGCTTAAGAAACAATTTCCACTTGCACGCGCATTTCGCGGAGCGGAAACTCGAACAGCGAGCCCGCGACGAGCACCTACCTTATCGGCTGGCATTGTATTCGACGATATACAATCGTTCCCCGGCTATATCTCAAACAAAATGATAAGATTAACCGTGAACGGTCGAAACGCGCTAAAAAAAGCCTGCGAGGTATCTCGAAGCGAACTACCGCCTCGACTCGCGAACCTAAAAGTAGACAATCATCTTACGCGCGTAAGAGCAGAGAAGCAAAAGCGGAAACCGATGCACCGAGCTCATCTTCGAGACTAAATCCGCTTCCTCGTTGCATCGATCTATGCTGTCGAATCGGGTATTCCGCGAAAAATTCAGCGTCTCAAGTTGACAATTCTTCCGACTGCCTTTACAAGATCGCAGAAAGGAAGAAGAAACGAAGATTTAAGGTTGGTCCCGTGGTATATTGTTCGCAAACTGGAAACTCGATCGCCCCTTCATGGACGAAACCCCTCGGGTCCCCGAGAGTTCTCTCGTCACCCTATTTTCCCCTCTGACCAGTCCGAGAAGTGGCTCCAGCCAGCTCGGGGAGCTCCTTCCATGGAAACGGTGGACAGTTCTCGGTTGACACTTGCCACGGGTCTGCCAAGAAGCCCGATTACACGATACCGGCGCGGCGCGGCGTTTACAACGAGCGTTGCCGCAGGACGGTCGCTCGAGTTGGAAGGACAGCGGTTTTAAAATAAGCTCACGAGAGTCCCAGCGCTCTGGCAATGCCTATCGGTCCAACCAGTCGTCGGTGCGCGCTCTCCCTTTCAGCAGTCGTTCATCGTGCACCGTCCTCGCAACAACCGTCGTCGTTTGCTTCGTCGTGCCCGTGCCACTTGTCGTCATCGTACGCCAGTCCTCTTCCTACTCGTAGTCGTCGTCCGACTGTCGTGTGTGTCGGCTGAGAGAAAAACGCCAGGCACGAACCGCGCTTGTTAGTCGCCGCTGCGGTACGCGTCGCGTTCTCACTGCTGTGCCACCGTCCATCGTCGCGATCCATTTCTACGATCCAACGGTACGATCCATCGGTACGATCCATCGGTACGATTCATCGACACGATTCATCGACACGATTCATCGGTACGATTCATCGTAGCGATCGACAGCCACTCCCGTGTCTCACCGTGTCGCCGTGGTTATTCAGCGAGCGTCAAGCGTAACAGCGAGCACCGCGCTGGTTAGAACGGCGGACTCGCGTTGGAGAACCGGGAGAACGGTACCACGGCTGAATTCGAGCGTGTGTTTGTGTGCCAGGTGACACGTGGTGCCGGCCTAGCGGCGATCCGCGCGGATGATTTATTACAGAGTTCACGGGTACGCGGGTGTATCGCGTAGTCGCGTTTGACAGCGCGTCGCGTTACGGCCTGCTCGCCGTGCGTGCGATATACGGTTACAGAGAAGGTGATTTCCTTGAAAGGATACTCCCGTGTCAGCTGCGGAGGCACGCGTGCGAGAGTCGTAAAAATAGGAGGTAATCAGCGGCCTCGGATAGACGCGAGATCGTCGGGACCAAAAGGTGTGAGCTCGTCGCTTGAAGAAACACGCTCGCGAAAGTGACTTCCTTAAGATAATTGTAGATAACGAGATAGAGAATCTTTGACGATCGAGAAGGTCTGGAGAATCGTTCGCGTGGTTTCCCGTATCGTCGATGATGTTTCCGTTATTTCGAGACAGTGCCGTACCGCGAGACGGCGATGCACGCGCGTGTAAGTAAGGTGGAAATAAGGGAGAGAGGAGGAGAGGAAAGAAAGTTTGGGTTAGGTTTGGGCTGATCCCCGACGTTTATAGCCCGACGCGTGGCGTATTAATGCTAGGCGATATCGAAGAGGCGCGAGTTTGTACACAAAGGCATGGCCGGTGCAAATGGGCGATCAAAGGGGGCAATGTTTCCAGTAGCACTTCATTAAACGACGCGCAAGCGTGTTTTCCGCGAAATCTCTTTCCCCTCCGCCGCGTTCTTTGTCCTTTACGGATCGCGGTATCAGCTCGCGCCGGCCCGACGGAATTCCCACGTATTTTTGCGTTAATGGGGCCTCGAAACGCGATCATCGGCGATTTTCGCGCTGTTTAAAAGGATCCTACTGGTGATCGTTAGCGGCATGTTAGCCTTGGTCAATTTCACGGAACACGTCGCAGCGTGTGTCCGCCCGTTTGTATATTGTTCTATTCTCGCTGTGCCCCGGTCTGCGCGTGCTCCTTTACGACTCTCGTACACTTGCTACGCTTTTATAAATCCCACCGTTTCGTCCTCTTCCGTTTCTTTCCCACGTCTGGAGCGTGTTCGAGCGCGGAATGGGCCGATCGCGGACGAATTCGTCGGCGATAGATCGCGGCGGTGCCTGGTCACGATCGAAAGTCGTATAAATCGCACGCACGGGCAGTAGTATCGCGTTGCACCGTGTCTGACCACAAATATTTGAATTACAGGAAACGGTGGTGAACGACAGTCGTTGTCGAGGAGAGAAAAGAAAAGAGGCGTCGATTCTCGATCGTGAAAGCAGCGACTGATCGCGAGAGGCTGAACGACGGCGAAGCGTGTTCCACGCGGTTCCGTTCCCATTCGTTCGCGATCCCCGAGACAAGTGCGTCTATTTGGAACGATCGAGGCGATCGCGGGCGCCGGATCGAAAGTGCTGTTCGAGAGGTGATCTTTCGCGGTGTGAATCCCCCATCCCCTCTCTGCAGCAGATATAGTGGAGAAAGTGGTTGAAGCCGGTGCATGGTCAGACAGCGAGCCGCCGATCGTTCGAGCGGTCTCGGATTTGCCCGCTTGCCGGAAAAGTGTCGAGTGGTAAACAGCCGAACAGGGAATTATGTGACGATCGACGAGCAGATGTCAGGCGTTGGTTGCGTCGAGTCGGAGCCACGATATTCCGCACCCTGGTATTCCAACATCGACGTGGCACTCATGGGAATTCAAAGCACCGCTCAGTTCGTCGAGAAGTACCACCACATTATCGGTGAGATCCGCCGTTTCTTTCTCTCTGTTCCTTATTTTTTTTTTTTTTTTCGCATCCCGGTCGACCGGAGAAACGGCGAAAGAGACCGTGAAAGTAACTTTCCGCCGGAAAGAGAAGTCCTGATTCTTTTTTTAACTCCGCGAACCCGTCCGAGTCGAGTTCTAGTTAAAAATAAGAGGGAAAAGGAGAGGCTGTTTTTCTTTTCCCGTTTCCCACGTGTTGCTATTACCGATAAAGATTTATTATACATTTCTGGCGCGCGGAGAGACGCCGGACCGTTCTATAATACGTTGCAGAGGTTGTGTAGGATCCCGGTATAATTTCCGCGGCCGTCATAAATCTGCCAACTTAAATGTAGTTCCGCGCTGAAAACTTCGGTCACCGCGGCACACGTACAAGTGAAATAAAACCGATCGTCTTGCATACGCGAGGCCCGTTTACACGACGCCAGGGATTTATTTATGAAAATGTAATAAGCCCGTTGCAATTTTTGCGCGATGTTTTACAGACGTCTCGCGAGCCGCCGTAAAGTTATATGCGGATCTACGAGTAACGCAGCGGAGCGTACCTTTCTTAATTATTCTCACCGTCGCGGCCGAGCTTTTTTCGCCCGTTTAATCCCGCTCGTATCTCCGTCTCTTTCGCCGTTTCTCCGTGTAAACAAATTTATCGTCGCGTCTACGCGTGACGATATCCCTATGTTAAGCATCGTATCAAGGTTTAATTTAGAAGCGAATATTCAACGGTTGCAACGTGCTCGGTCACTGACCGATGATTGGAACCGTGTTAACACGAATCCCCGATCATCCCTCTTTCCTTGGAACAAAGTCACTCGGAAACGACGCGGAGGATACGTACGAAGAGGATGCCAACACTTGTCACCTTCCATCCTGCCTCACCCTCCTCCTTATCCTCCAATTTCTCGATCCCAGCGACACTTTGACAGTGGTAAATCGTTCTTCGCGCGACACTCGGTCTGCGAGTCGCTGATCGAGCGCTTCGCCGATACAAGCCGATCCTCCGCGAGGGCCATTAAAAATAAACGGTCCCCTTATCGCGAGATCCACTCGAGCGCCGTTATCCCTGGAAATTAAAACCAGGATGATCGAGACGCGCTCGTGGATCATGGAGGATTTATTTCGATACGGTCATGCGGTGGTACGTCCGTGGCGAATTCGCCCGGCGCGGGCTCTTTGGATTACAAAATTTCGGGCTGGTTGCAAAATTCGTCGCGGCCGATGCGTCTTCGTCCCTCGCGGTTCACGATGTCGCGCGTGTATCATCGAGAAGTATCTATAAATACGAGGCGAGGCGAAACGAGGAAGAAAAAGAGGCTGAGACGAAGGTGGAAACTCTAAACCGCGAGCCTATCCGCGAGGATGGTGCACGTATTTTACGCCCGTTTCTGTAACCGTTGATGAAACGTGATCGACAGCTGGACAGCGATCGGGGTGGGGTCCACGTATATATTTAAAACCGTTTCGTCAGGGATTTTCCCGGGGCCGTCTTGAGTACGTCAGGAAGACTGACGCGTCCGATAAATCATCGACCGTCGAAATCGTCGTCCCAATCGGTACTCTGCAATCGATCCATCGGTTTCCTCGCGACATTTCTCCTGGCATTTCTCGCGACTTTCTTCTCGGCTTTCCCTGCGCCATATTCTTCGCGAAGATTTTAATACCGATCTTCGCGCGGTGTCTCGCGACGACCTTCGCGAAGTTTTACACGCTGTACTTCGCGGCTTTTTCTGTATTCTCTCTATCTCTCTTGACGTTCTTTGTGACGTTTTCCCGTGCCGATTTTCGCAACGTATCTCGCGACGACCTTCGCGAAGTTCCTCGCGTCATTCTCTGTATTTTCTTTCTCCGTGTCGCGCCCCTCTTGGGGTTCTTTGTGACGTTTTCCGTTGCGGACTCCGTAAAGTCCGCCATATCGTTCTTCGCGAGCTTCTTCGCATCGTCCATCGAGAAGCTTCCCGTGTTAGTCTTCGCGTGGCTATCTTCGTGGGGTTGATCGCAGCCCTTCCTGGCACGCGATCTTATCCCTGCCTTTCACGGGGATGCACCGTGGCTAATGGGAAAATCGATTCGCTCGTAACTCGCCGTTTATTGATAGCGTGGTGTCGGCACATTCCAAATGAGCCGCAACGTTAACTTTGGGTCGTCCTTTTCAAATATACCTTTCACTTAATTCCACGTGTTACGAGAAACACGCCCAGAGACTTTAATTCTCTGCTCCAACAGAATGAGAAGGACGGAAAGAGCGTGCAAACATGTGACGATCACGTTCGACGAATGGCGAGCGAGTTGAGGAGGAACATCGTCTGACTCTCGTGTCTCTTCGAGGTTAATTAGCAAACGTTTCGCGTACCGAACAGGAAAAATGAAAAACGTAGCGAAATATAGATCGCATCGTAATTAAAGCAAGTCGAAAGCAGGCAAAAGTGGATAGAAGTCTGAAATTGGATTCGATAGAGATGGGTTGGTACGATGCTACCCAGCATCTCTACTAAGCGTCTTTAGCTCCAGACGATCGTGGGTCTGTACTCGAGCGCGCACGATGCGTGAAGACTCTTATTTTAGGTTAATAGATAGTACATCGATTTCGTGCATAGACCTAGAGAGATCGTTTTCATGGATACCTGCCAGCTACGGTGAGTTGTACGCGTACGTGTTCGCACGTATACGGACGAGCGTACGTACTCGCTCGCGTGAAAAGCACGCGTATGTATTGGCAAGCGACTCGTACGATACGTCAAGGAAAATTTCGTAGTTGACAGATGCTCGCCGACGTCACGACTTTGAAATAATACGCTAGAAAGCGAAGGGAGCAAACGCGAATAACTCGCGGTTCCGTGAATTTTCTTCGTTAAACGGATCGAACGGTTCCCGGATCAGGTTCGGATCTACCATAATTCCGTATTGTTAGGCACGTAACAGACATTTGAACGACGGAGTATTATTAAATTCCGAGCAGCCATCGTCGAGATAAATCGTGTAACTCCGCTGAAATAAAGCTGACGTTATTTATTCGCGAGGCATAGGTCTTTTAGCGAACATCCATTCGATTTCTTTTTCGCCTTACCTCGGGGCTAGAGTTCAAAAAGATCTTTTTTATCGTCGTCGTTTCCTCAAAGATTTCCTCGTTCGACGATCACATCGTTTCCCTTTGTACAACAGATCCCGGCAATAAAAATCGTTCCGAGAAGAAAAAAAGAAAGAGAAAAGAAGAAAGACGTCCATTTGCGTTACGCAACGCGTGCCATCGACTTTTGTCATACGCTTTCCTCGGATAAAACAGGATTTTTTACGAACTTCGATCTGGTCCGTTTGAAAATTCTGCGCGGGGAGGAGAAAGAAATAAAAAGCGGAGAAAGAAACGGTCGAGACAGCACGTGCAGCCTAAATTCAAAGGCTCGAAACGCGTTCGATTTGTGGACGAAAAGCAGATTTATCATCGCGGGAGCCTTCGAACAGCTTTAGATTCGATCTTCGGTACACGCAAGAACGAGGATGCCCAATAAAACCGGCCACGGCTATTTTCGAACGATCTAAATATTTTTCTTTCGTTATCCATCATTCCCTTAACGTACACGGCCACACAACATTCGTGATCCATCATTCCCTTTACGCACGCACACGCGTGCACGTGTGCGCATACACGCGCGTTCATGGCTGGTAATTAGATACGCTGTCGCGAAGCTTTCGGTAACTCGCGGGAATATACGAGGCCCGACGAGTTATTACAATTTGCGCGAATATGCTTTCGCAAGGTTCTGCCAAATGATCGTAAACGTAACGATGCACGTGTCGCAAGAATGCGCGTTGCATATACAGAGACGTCGCCTTCGGGCTCTTTCCCCGATCCTTCCTCGCAATTCGAATATATTTCCCGAAAGTCTCGCGCGAAAATTTCCCCGAATTCCCGTCGTTCATCGATACCTTGCTCTATAAACCGTAATATTACGAGCGAAATGTTTAGATAACAAATAGGATCAAAGGAATATTAATGCGCAAGCACTTCTTAACCTCTTAAAGAAACCTTACGAGGGAAACACGATAGATCGCTTTGTTCCGCGGTCACGTTTCTTACAAATAATCAATTCTAACGTCTAAAATTCTCTATTATTATTCCTCTAGTTATAATTAATATCTATAACAATTAATTTTCAAATTTTCCTATCCGATTCGAGGTATTAATACGTCGTATTGTTTTGTAATTCTCTTTCGTTCCGTTCTAACCGAGCGTTCTAACGTATCGCCAAATTTCTCCAACGGAAAACACGCTTAAAACCACTTTGTCGATGGTAGCGTCCTCTGTATAAATTATCGCCGTCGCAAACTGTGTCGAACATCGTGGATGTACACCTTCGCAACTGTCTCGATCCCCGCTAATCCTCGCGACAGTGTACAAGATCGAATACGAGATCGATATACGTGTACACGCCGCGTAGTATTTGGCAAAGATCCCCGTTCCGGCTGCGTGTAGAATCCGGCCGGCTGGCATACACTGGACCGCATAATCCATAAATAAGCTCTATCCACTTCGGAATCGTCTGTACGCTGCTCGTCGCGCGTAAACGCGACCACAGGTACACGGGATTATTGGTTTTGCATGCCTGCTTCTGATACGGTACGAACATAACCTCACTTCGGGCACGCGCGCGCTACGTGAAACGGTGTATTACGCGACGAAAGGCCAAAGGCCTAACGCCGGTTAGGCTCCTACGCTCTAGGATCTATTCCGCGTATTAGAAGGTCTTGGAACGGGGCGAACATCGGTTACCACGCACACGTGTCGTGACATAAAACGTATCTTGCACGGCTTCCCGGCTAGACCGCGTACACGAACGAATGCGCGAACGAGCGAACGAACGCACGCACGGACGAACGGACGAACGAGCAAGCGAGCGAGCCAGAGTTCGCGACGACGATTATTAAACTCGTACGAGACACCATGCGTTTAATGGGACAGAACCTTGAGGCTTAATTAGCCCGCTCTCTCGTGGCGTGTCTTGGTATTAATCATCCGTCCGGTAAATCTCTCGTGTCAATGTTGGAAATAGCCGGTGTTTCGGCTATTTTCGACGGCCAGTCTGCCGCTTTTATTCGTCGTTCTCGGAAGAAATTTTCAGAGAAATTCCGCGCTCTCTACAGCGCCAAATCGCCCGACAGACTTGTTCTACCTTAGCTAGTCCCCGATTGAGAAATTTAGCGCGTTTCGTAGAACGGGGTTTATATCGACGCTGCTTTTGTTAGGTTAGACGTTGTTCCGCGAATACTCGTGACTCGTTGGAACAGTTACGCGAGATTTTTGTGTATCTGTCAAAGGCCACAGAGTGGGGGGTCAGAGAGAGAGAGAGAGAGAGAGAGAGAGAGAGTGAGAATGAAGGAGGGAGGGACGAGTCGGTAACGATAAGTGAAATGAGCCACCGTTGGTCAGACAGCGCGGCTTTGTAAGACGTAGTACAATGCAGTTAAACACCGATCCTTTCTGTGGCACTGATTTTATTTCTGTTCGAAACGAAACTCCGGCCGAGAAAAGGTGCATATATCTTGACAATGGAGCTTGCTTTTCAAGATTTATCGCCGGGTTTGTTTGAATAAAAGTGTCACTGCAATCTGAAACGCTTACGCACTCTAAATTCGTATATGACATAGCGCTGACGTTACTGCATGACATAATACCGAAGCTAATGACACGAAACGTTTCTCTCGCTTGCCGAGTTCTGTAAGAAACACTGCCATTTCCAGTATATTACTTGGCCTCTTAAACAGCCAATCGTATACCCGACATTTTTTACAATTCGATTAAGCTAACTAAATTAACTTTGAACATTTTTCTATCGCTCTTCTTGTCGATTAATTTTACTAAAAATATTCTTCTGATCGATAAATCAGATATGTAAATCCGAATTAAAAATCCTACTACATAATCGAATAAATACTTGCCATATATTTACGCTCGTCACCAAAAAATTTATTTACCATAAAAAATCATGTACGTAGTTATCAACGTTCGAAAACTCTTCTTTATAAAATATCCACAGACGGTAACACGTTTTATCAGCAAAAATGTACATACGACATTGCGTTTCCCATTAACCGCTACGTTAACCGTTAACCAGTAAATGTCGAATCTCGTGGACCAGCGTGAGTACCGATATCGGAAAAGCTAGTGATTCCCCTTAGCTTGCAAGCATGGCCGCCACCTGACGAGCTTTCGGGCAAATAGCAGACGGCGTCTGCACGGTGGCGACTCCGACGGTTCCGCGACGAAAAGCCGCGAGCTTTTCGGACAGCAAGCTCTCGAAGAAGGCGCACGCGACGCACGGGCAAAAGTACCGGCGCGTGCGGCGACCTTGCGATATTTTTGCGTCCCGCTAAAAATAATTCGCACATTTTATAATACGACCGGCGAGGACTGACCGAGCTTCGCCGATCGTCGATCGTTTCGTTGCGCCTTCTCTGCACGCATTTCGAGAATTTCCAAAGCCGAAAGGGCGAACGGTAACGTCGGCGATCGGTCGATCTCCAGAGCGTTCGGGATCGATCGCGAACGCGATTCGCGCGTAGACAAGCGAATAAACGGTCGAATAAATAAACCAGAATTAACTGTCGCGTCTGCACCGTTCATCTTTGATATCCAACGGAAGGTTAGGTCCGGATAGAGTGGTCGAGTTAAGTCGTTAACTTGTTAAGTCTCCGAGCTGCGACATTGATTTCGTTGCGTAAGTCCCCGAGAAATTGAAACGTTTCAGGGAAGATCCTGGGTAATTGATTTAATTGACGTTTGATCGCGGTCCACCGGGATAATTATCGGTGTTGCCGCGAGTGTTAGATCGCGCGGTGACTTTTAAGCGTACGATTGAATTTCCCTCGGAGCTTTCCGAGTCCCGTCTAATTGTATTGCCATTAATCTAAGAGACGTTTATTTTTAGGCGATGCTCTCATCCAGACGATTCGATATACGATACCCGCTCGGATGCAAAGCATTAATTTAATTATTTTATTTTCGAGTCCCGGTTATTTTCGACGTGGATCTTCCCCGTCTAGGTCTCCTAGACTCCTTCGCAGACTCGCTGTCATCCTAAATTACGGCGTAACCTCTTCCATACGTGTCTCCTTACCTTCCGCGGCGATTCCAGTTACCCTCGGTCTCGATATCGGGATGTAAGATAATTTCGGCAAATAAATCTCTCGGATCCTCGTCACGATTAATTTTAGAAGCTACTTCGAACTCGTCTCGTCGGATCACAAAGCGGAACTGTCGAGTGCGTGGTTATCGTCGCGTCAGACTCTATCAATCGTCTAGGATTTCGATTTGTTCTCCAAAAACGCGGAGAAAAATCAGTCCTTGGGGGTCTAATTAGTCGGGTCGAGGTAATCTATCCGTTTCTTGTGAAAGAAGCGGTAGAATGCCGGGATTCGCGCGATGTATACGCGGCGCAGACCAAGTGGTGAGCACCAGAACAGAATTAACACGAAGGGGGGCCGTCCGGTATTTCTGGCGCGATTGTCCGGCGAAAAAT
The DNA here is from genome assembly GCA_002201625.1 of Euglossa dilemma. NCBI lineage: Eukaryota > Metazoa > Arthropoda > Insecta > Hymenoptera > Apidae > Euglossa > Euglossa dilemma. Next base: position 3,760,261 of record NIJG01000033.1, on the reverse strand, counting down.
AGATTCGTATGGCGGTTCGGATTAAAAGACGCCACTGGGACGATTATTCTGGCGCTGTTACGCTACCCGTGTCCTTCCGTAATTCTTTCTCTCTCGCACCTTCGTCTTTCTTCCCTCGGCTTGTTCCAGCACCGGAAATAGCGTCGACATCCTGTCGATTCTCTTCCACTTTTCCTCACAGTATCGACTTCTTGTCGATGTCCTTTTTTCTAATACCACCGTACGAGTGCTTTTTCGAATCCTCGAATTTTCTCAAATGCCTTTGAACGGCTACTAAACATGGCGGATCGTAGCGGTTTAGATTTAGATCGGGTCGCTTGATTTTCGGATCCTTTAATTGAAATTTAAATACCACTAGGCAGGTACCGAAAGTGTTAAGCTTGATCTTCAACCGATGTCTCTGAATTGGAAGTAGAATATAGTGGTTTGATTTAGGTTCAGGGTTAATTACCTTAAAATTGACTGGATTCTGTCGGAAATTGTCGTAGTCATCTGTGATCCATCGATATCTGTCAATCGTGGATCAGCAATTTTTACGACACGACGAATGACATACTCTAAACGAGCGAAAAGCTTCGGGATGTCGTTAAATCGTTGTATAATACCTCCTCATCGTGCAACGAGGTTCCATAGGTATTCGAATCTTTGGGTGCCCAAGGCACTCGGTATTTAAACCTTGCTCCAAGTGTATATTTATTCTTGCCGCTTACTTTTTACGCACGATGCTATAAATATTATCACGTTGGGATTTGCGTATATACACTTTTTCAGTGATTTGACGTTAGGAACACACCCCTTCGATCTCGGATTCTTCAAACGTTGCCGGTCAGCACCGTAACGTCACTCTGTAACGAATCCAGGCTCCTCTCCGACGATTTCTCTGCTCCTCGGCGAGGAACGATAAATTTCCAGACGTTCGTTCGGGTTCGCCGCTTCGCTTTCTGCAAATCGGGATCGACGATGACCGATGGATCTATCGTTTGATCTAGCGAGCGACAGCGTTCAAGAGCATCGATAGCAAAGGCGTAGTATTAATTTACGTGTCACGAGGTTTACGATCGCGCGACATTCCGCTGTTTGTTATGCCGGCCCGAGGCACTCACGTGGCGATGCAAATGATTTTAAATAGGCTTGGCCGAGAGTTCGCTCGAAATAGCGACAATCAGTCGATGACACTGCGCGTTGCTCTCTCGTGACGGCCGGTTCGACATCGGTCATCAAGCCAACTCATCCCTGTGGATCGTCATCGATCGATGACGAGAGACCGCGCGTCTTACGATCAGCTTTCATTCACCAGTGCTTCTCTGTCGTTAATCGAATGAAATTCCGACCAATCCGAATCGCGGACTAGAATCTTTCGATTGGTAAAATTAATTCGAGGTCCTTTTATTTTTTTAAGGCAAGAGATTTAATTCGTTTTACGCTAGTCTCGTGACAGTAACTGCGAGACAGTTTGGACGCGGAGAGTCGAAGGATCGTTAGAGATATGAAATGGAAGGAAAATTTAATTCTCGTCGGCTAATGGAATTATCTTCAGATTTTCGTCAACGAGGAGATAGTTGGGAGAATTACGACGAAGTAGGTAAAATTACGCGGGCACTCAACGTCGGTGTTTGATCGTGGTGATGGTAAATCTCACGTGGTGGTGCCGTGGCACGTTTTTGTTACATCCAGAAGATCGCGAAGATTGACAGGGTTCCGTCGTTCTCGAGCTTGCGATTAAAGCTGGAGGCGTAGTAAAAATAATATCCATCGACTGAACGATTAGGATAGCTTTGAGAAACACTATTAGAAAGACTAGAAAATTCTTGCACAACGAATAGAAAAATCGTTTAGAAATCCGTAGACCATCGTTTAGAAATATAATTCTCCAAATGATGAATCGTTCGATAAATTTTTTACGATATTAAGCGGGACGTTTACGAAAGCGTGTTCGACAGAGACGCGAAGTTATTACAACGAAATTGTAAGTTATTATAGTAACGAAATAGTCCGTTTACGATGATTTCGTGTTTTCTTACGTTCGTTAAAAAGCTTTTAAGCGACAGATCCGCGTTGTTTTCTGTACTCTCGGGCATTTAAGCATTCCATACAATTACCGTTTAATGGCCGCTTTGCCACATCCGTCAAGCCCCTTCCGTTTTCTACGATCGATAATGACGTGTCTATCAACTTCCATACGAGCCATCCTATCGTAATCGTAAACCGCCGTACGGTTGTCTCAATTGTATACAACGCGACAGTTCGACTTTGTACGATACATAATCACGCGTTCCATCCACTCAGTCGATTCCATCGATTCGCGGTACGCCATTTAACACTTGCATTTCTTATCCCTACATTTATCGCGAAAGAGAATAAAAATAAATACGAAGAAAGATCGATCGATCGGTCGACTCTACGATCTTTCCCATTACAATCGGGACCTGCTCGGACACACGACTCCGTTGTACGTAGTAAACTACGCGGAATTTACTTTTTCTCCTACAACCGAGACCTATCGAAACGCGTAACCTCATCTGAATGTATTTTTTCTGAAATTTTACGAAACGTAACGCGTAGCGAAGAAAAACAAATTCCTCGGGAAATGATAAAACCGTCGTCTCGCTAACTTCGAAGCGTGGTATCGCCCAAAAATAGGGTATGTTCTCGAAATTCGTATCGATAAACCAAATTGCACCTACGTAAACCAAACAGAACTGATCTTTCATCGATTCAACACCCACGAGTTCCAAGGAACAATTAGAACAATCGTGAACGAACAGTCGTTCTTCGACCTGCGTTCTTTCGCCTTCAAAATCGACTCGTTGCTATCGTTCGCGTCGCGACGTCCACCTCGCGTCTACCTCTCGTCGATTTCGAGAAACGTGGACGTCGGTTTCGAGCACAACGCCGGCCGGAAGTGGCCGGTTAGACGAAGGTCCGCCTGCCCCGTTAGATAAGAAAGTTCCGCGGCGCGCGGACGAGTACAGATAAGGCTGGCTGGCAGACACTTCGGCGTCGAGAAAACGTAAACGCTAAAGATAGCGCAATACGCGTTGTCCCGCTCGCGATCCGCGCCTTGGCCGATCTTTTATCAGATTCCGCCACGCTGCCATCCCGCTTCGGACCCGCGCGCCGCTGCAGTCGCTCGAGGATGCGCGATTTCAATAATCCGAGCGGTTTCGCTCGCGCTTACGTACGCGCCGCGATCGCGACGGATGAGTAGCTCGAACTGTTCTTGGCGTAAGAGTATGATAATGTTGTAGTGTTTCTCGAGTGGATTTCAAACGAAACGGAGAGCCAGGGTGGGGTGTATTATCCGTGCGTCGCTCGTCTAGGAAGAGGTATTTTTGTTGTTGTCGCTAGAGGCTAGGGAATTTGGTAAATCATTTCGGAAGAACGGTAATCGAATGGAAATTTATCTCGAGTTTCTCGCGTCGAAGAACAATTGATTAGGAATTCGGTGGAAGAAACGAAACGTAACGGATTGACAGAGAGACCAAAACACGTTGCTACGTCTATTCATAGAAGTTTGGAGATTTGTAATAAAATTCCCTAGATAGGTACCGCTTTAGCACTCAGCTCCTCGATTAGATCTACCTACACCTCTATTCTCGATGCCACTTTGCTCGTCGTAACTCCATCAGCTCGGATGTTTCCTTTTTCACGTAGGCCAGAGATCAATCGCAACGGAACGGATACGGGCCGTCGACGAATTCGCGAGGCTCGGCTTCCATATTTTTCGGCCGGACTGCTTGCCTGCAGCCTAGAAATTCCGGGCGCATTCGTCGATAAATCAGTCGGCGATTTTCCGCTCGAAAAAATAAAGAGTCCCGGCGAGCTAGGCCAGCGCTGATTTACGATCACCATATAGGCGGGCCGAGGTGTGGTCTGACTTGCATTAGAGAATGAGTCTCGAAATAGTCCCGGACGCGGAATACATCCCTAGGAATATTAGGCAATGCCCTCATGGCGATTTTTATCGCGCTACGTCAGTGCCGCGCCAGCGTATAAAGAAATGTCCCACATTTTCCTGCCGAAGAAACGTTAGGTAATCCTCGTACCTCCTCGACTTCCCTTTTTCGACTTCCGACCGTCAGCCTGGTTCATGGACTTTGAGCCATCGCGCACGTGGATATCGACGCTACGTCTTCGCCACACGCTTCGCCCGTTTCTTTCCTTTATATTCTGCATAGACCCGCGTGCAACCTTCGCGCCGGCGAAAAAGTGAAGTTATTTCTGGACATACGATTCTAAATCGGTGGGATCGTTTCGGTCTATGTTTGCGATTTAGCGCAAACGCGCTATTCGCGAATCGATCTGGGCTTATTTTTCGATTCGCCGAAAACGCGTGTCGGTTAAGGCATTTCTCCTCCCTCCGCGCCGCCATTTTTTTCCTCCCCGTCGGAACATAGATATACGCCTGTAACTCGTAGCAAGACAAAAGTTCGCGGCAGAGTTGCTTGAACCGACGAATTTAGAAATTGCACGTTCGCCAGGAATTTCTTATAGCGTTTGGCAAACAGAATCGATATTCTCGACAGAATCTCACGCGATTTGCCGGACTTTACTACTCCGCGTCGCTCCTCTCGCCCCCTCTGGCCCCCTTCATCCGCGACACCGCGTATTCTTCCACCGGCGTCGATAGCGCGGATAATTCTTATCCGATCCTCTTGGTCACGACACGATTCAGCCCCCGTCATCCGCTTCTCGTCGAACCCCGCGTCTCGAGACGAGTTACACGCGGAAAGAGAAACAGAGAGAGAGATAGAGAGAGAAGGAGAAAAGAAAAGAGAAAAGGGAAAAGAAAAATATGTTCTACGAGCGACGGACCCTGAAACACGATCGTGGAACTGGGACGTCGGAGGTGTTACGAAAACAGGCGTCGCGCCGCGAGCGTCCCCTGGAACGGTGGCTAAAAAACGTCTGCGCGGCGTCGGCGAGATCGTTATAAACAAATCGTCAAGGCGGGGACTATCGTACTACGAGGTACGCGAGAGCTGTGCACGTAGACGCGGCTGGCCAGAAAGCGGCGTCGGTATTTGGCAAACGATGACAACGTCGTGGACACCACCTCCGGTTCGTCTGCGGTCCCAGGTACCCTAGACCGCAGCACCTCTTCCTCGGTCCGCTCCATCCTCCTCTCCGTCCTCTTCCAACCCACCGTTCCTCCCCGTCCTTCCCGCTTCATCTTTCTCCTCGTCATCCACGTCGTCCTCTTCTTCCTCTTCTTCCACCGTCCTCGTGTTTCTCCGTCTCACTCTCTCTCTCTCTCTCTCTCCGCCTCTCGCCGTCCGTCAGTCTCCCCTTTTCCGTCTCTCGCACTCGCTTCGCTTCTCTTCTCGCGTAAGAGAGGCACGAGGAAAGAAGGGGCAAAGACGCTTTTAGACACGGAGCGTCCACGAGCGTCGCGACGCCTTGAGAAGCAGTAGTCGCGTACCTTAGGCAGCTTCCACCTTGCCGGCTCGCGGCCGTACGTAACGTGATTCTCCTCGACGTCCGCTCGACGCGACTTCTCCGCTGTCGCACCACGTCGTTCGCGTTCGTTTCGCCTCGCCTCTCGCGCTGCGCGTCCTCGACCCCCTGTGCAACCGAGGCCTACGAGCACGGGGCACGCCGCGGAGGGACGCCGAAGAAGGACGCCGGAGGAACGGGATCGGGGGACCAGTGGTTCTCAGTTGGAGAACGCGCGTGTTACACCCGCCGATCGCGCGCTCTCTCGATCGCTTCGATCCGTTTCTGCGAGGACGAGTTAAATTTGGGTCGAGGCTTGCTCCGCGAGCCTCTGGAAACCTGTAGCTGCCCGCTTGGAAACTCGAGTTGGCAAGGTTAAGCGGAGAATCGGTCCGGGCGATTCGTCTCTTCCGCTACCACGAGTCGTCGATGGTGCCCGCGAGGATCGATTACGAGGAGAGGGACAGCGTGTCGTTCGCGGTGGATCCGAGAGTCGGATACCGAGGTGGAGGTGCAGTGGAGAAGCAGTGGTTAGCTGAATTTCGGTGGGATCTGCGAAGTCTAAATTAATCTGGAGCCCGTTGTTGTTGAAGTTTCGAACGCGGGCCTGCTGCTGCTAGCCGGCGTAAAAAGAGCGTAAAGTTTCGTACGCGGAATAAAAATAAGCGTGATACGGGGAACCGAGAGAGTTGGATCAGTTTCTGCTCTCGCAGGGTTACGTGTCCTGTGCGCTGGGAACAACCGGTAATTTCCCACCCGACCAACAAGTGGCCATTCGATTTTTACACTTACCGGAAGAAAGCACTGACGCGTTTCCCGTACGCTTTACACCTCCGCGAGAGGAGAGCTCGAACCTTCGTGTTCCCGAGCCGCACTCGTCCCGTTTCACGTGTCCTCTCGAGCCTGCAACCCTCCAACGGGGAAAATTCAGCCGACTCCCGTCCAGTTATTTCTCTCGACGATACCGTCTCTTCCTCGAAACTGCGTCATTCATCGATCAGCCAGAAAGTTGGACGGAATTTTTCACCCGTGCCGGGTCAGTTCCTCCGGTGTGACAGATCGGAGAGTGTGGAAAGTGCGGTGTCCCGTCCGTTCCGTTGGTCGTCGCTCCGACCAGAGGAGATATCAGCGAGTGTTGGTTCGACGGAACGGTCGAGCGTCGTATGTGCGCTGGTATCGAGCGTCGGTGACGTAGCCGCGAGTGAATGCCACGCGGGTGTTCGGTAATGGTATAGTGGGACGGAGCAAATGGTCGGCTGGTCGGGTCGTCGGTCGGTGATCGTGTTCAAAGAGTAAAAATAATTCCGCGAAAGTGGTTCGCGTGGCGAAGAAGGAAAAGGACGCGACGATGGCGGAGCGTCCTGGAGGCAGGCGACGTTCGCGTCGGGACAGTATGGAGACGGGGGGTTCGTTCCGGGGCACGCCGCCAACCTCGAGGGATCGGAGGACCAAACGGTCGAGCAAACCATCGAAAGAGCGATGGTTGCTGACGAGAAAGACGTGGCGGTACATGGCTGACGCCGGCAGACGCCTGATCCCCGATGGCACGCACAACAGACCCGAGGATATTCCAAAGATAGAGCAATACTTTCAGGAAGTGTGTCAGAGGGAGCCGAGGTTCCTGCTCTGGAGGAAGGCTTCCTATCCGGGCACGTTGGGCTTTCGATCGCAGAGGCGTCGAAGGCAGGTGAAGGGTGGCAGTTGTCGTACGAAGGCCAGCTCGGCGGACGAGGCCGACGAAGTGAGGAACCCGCCTCGAGGTTTCATCCTCCAGACCACCACCGCGGGCAAGTTTGACCTGGCGAAAGCTAAGAGAGATTGGTTATTGGCTTCGGAAGGAGGTAGCATGCCGTCGAGTCCTTCGGAGAGCCGTAAATTTCAGCAGGAGGACTCCGAGACTAAAGCGTTGGCCGACATGTTGCAAAAGTATCTGAACATGCAGAACGACTCGGCCGACACGACGAAATCGATCGAGAGATCGGGTGGTGCGTTGGGTCAGACGGAGGGAAAAGAGCCGTTCGATTATCAGAGTCTGATAAGCAAGCTTCAGCAACACTTGGACCTGATAGTGGCTCAGGCGAAACTCGAGGAGGTCTCGCTTCACCGAGAAGCGCGCGAAACGTCGAACAAGGTTCAGGTGCCCGTGCAGCCGTATCAAGGCGACTTTGTGCACAAATCGCTGATGCAAACGATCAGTCGATACTACAGGAAATCCGCGACTCGGGAACACGTGATCTCGGCTATTCTGACCGATCGGAAGCTCCTGGAGAAGCTTTACTTTGACCTGAGGTGCACCAGAGGGTTCAGAGGACCACGTGCTACCGGCGCCTACACCTCGCCATCCTCCCGCTGGTGGACCCACCAGCGGACGAGAATCCCGTCCAAGGACACGGAGGATTGGTCGGCCAGGAGAGACCTTATCTCTCCGCCGCCTTTGATAGCCGTGCAAGAGCCCAGCATCGATCGCGGCCCTGTGAACGACGGCGTGCAAACGGACCCTGTTCCGCGGGAGGTTCTCGAGGCTCTCCTCTCGGAGAGGGAGAAGGAAGAGTCGAGGGAAGTATCGGTGCATAAATCGACCGGTCGAAGGCGAAGCAGCGTGGATAACGACGACGTTTCGCCGTCTGTCAGCGATACCATCAAAAGGTACCTTCGAATGGCTAGAAAGAAATCGATGGACGCTGACAAGGTGGATAGGTTCAAACGGGTGAACTACGACAGAAATCTGAGGAACATTAAGGCCAAAGGGGAGACCACGAAGCTTAGCGACGACGACGGGAATAACAAGGGTTGTCAAACGGAGGAGAACTGGGCCGTTAATTACAGAGAGATGTCCTCGACGGAGAATCCGTCGGAGAATCTGTCGGACGCTGACACGACCACCTCGCCGCCGAGTAGAAACGCGAGCTCGAGGAGCAGCATCGACGCTGGCCTTGGCTCCGAAGAACCACTGACCCCTAAGCATCATCACCATCAGTCCTTCCTTTCCCATCTCCTACACGGTTCCAACGCGCACAAGGATAAGCCGCATTCGGCACCCGGTTCACCGGCACTCACGTCATCGTCCACCAATTCCGCAGGTGGCACAGCGATGCAGAAGAGCAAGTCCTCGAGCAGCGTGGTGCATCACGGCAGCAGATTGGTGGCCAAGAAGATATGGAGGTCCAGGAGCAAGAGCACCTCGCGGGCGTCCAATCAACCCTCCGTCTGGACGCCACAGGTGAGTCTTTCTATATATCTTTCGTCCTTGCACGATTATTTTTTCCTTTTCTCGAATTTTATCCGGGGTTGAAAAGGAAGCTTGCAAAACGTCACATAGCGATCAATTTTCCATATCTACGTTTTTCGCGTAGTAGGGAAATTTTTTCACGTTTCTCTTCTCCGATCGTCGGAATTTTTAGGTAACCGGAATCTCGATCTTCTCCAGGACGAGGAATTTTTGTCAGACACTCGGATGCACGCTGTTTGTGCGTTGTAAACGAAGCATAAACGAATCTCGCACGCTATACATAGAGTTTTGTCTTGCCAAAACATGTCTACGAATAATTTGCTTAAACCACCTGTCGCCGCATAGCGCGGCGTGTCCACCTCGTTATAGAAAAGAAAACGAATTAACGATGTCGCTATTAACATCTGCTACGAAAATAGAGCGCTACTATTAATAACAATACTCGTCTGCCTAGCTTTCTTAATAGCACTTGTAAATTAATTTTACCTGCCACCTCGTCGAACACGATCTCGGCAAGTTCACCCGGTGGATATTTCGAATTTCTCCGCGTTCTCGTTTCACCGACATTCTTCCGAGCGAGCAATCAAAACGAACATTTCTCATTCGTCGATTTAAATTCACGGATTCACCCTGTTTTTCTCTTTCCGATTTTTAACCGGAATTTCTTTATAATTAATACGATCTGTACATTTCGTATTCCTCCGGTTCCTACCGAAGTGGAAGAATGTCTAAGATTCTCCATCAGCAGCTACCCGTTCCACGCGTGGTAACCTCCTTTCTCCCCATTTCTTCGCGTGTTAATTTCTTCATCCCGGCTCTCCGCGCGCTCCGGCGATGCTCAGCTTCGACGTCTCGTCTATTTTTCTTTACCGGCCGACCCGGCCGCCGTTTAATATCCCCGCGGTGTGACCGAGTATTCGGAGGATGTGAAAGAGGAAAAAGAGGAGGCGCAAGAAGAAGAAGAAGAAGGTCGACCTTGCGGCAGGCGATCTCGTTAAGCGGTAAGCGCGATAACCAATTTAGGGCCTCGGAATTTCGCCGGCGCCGCCAGAAATAGTCAGCCAACGGTGGTGTGTATAAACTATACTTAACCCCTGCTACTACTACTACGTGTCTGCTAACCACACCGGACCGTGTGCCGCCTCTACTACCGCCTCTGCTTCTCGCTTGCAGTTACACGCGAGGTCCACGCCGCGCGTTATCCCACGATGCGTTTATTCCGGCCTACGAGCTTTCTCAGTTGCGAAACAACCATCTTCCAAAGCGTTCCACGTTTCTCTCCTCTTTCATTCCTCTTTCTCTCCCCTTTCTCGCCTCTTTCTCTCCTCCACAACCCAAACGGTGGTGGCTTTCCCTCGTGGCTGGATCGAGGATCGTGTCGGCTTGATCGCGGCGCCATTCCGTCACGTGGGTTTGTTACAGTCTGACAGGACGACGGAAGGTTTAAAAATAATGTATTCCGAGGAGAACGCGGGAGAACGACAACGCCTTTCGATTAGAAATAAACGGATTCGACGTTCGCGATTCATTAACGTTGAACGGTGAAGAACGACGGGATTCGCTGGCGAATTTATCAACCGTGTAACACTGACAGGACGCTCGACGGCAGATTTCTTTTTATAAAATAGTCTCTTTTCTTCTTTCTTCTCTTCCAGCTACACAATGCTCGCCGAGGATTTATCGATATTTCGTTTCGGAACGGTCTTTTCAAACGTGCGCACGTCGAGGGAAATTCGCTGTGCTTTATGGTCGATTTTATCTATTTATCGGAGAATCGACATGGATTTTGCCGGGGAATTTTTTGTCTCTTTTGTAGACCAGGATTTGAAGGATCGTTGGTTAAAACGGCACAGGCAGGAATCCCCTCGCGGCCATTTTGTTTTAACTTTTACTCGTCGGCCGCGTCGTCATTCGAAAGAATTCTACTTGGACACGCTTGACGGAAGGATGAAGCGAATTTCATCGCGTGCATTCTGTTCTCTGGTTTTCTTAAAATACATCGAACAACGTCTCGAGTATTTCGGAAAGTCGCAATGAATCCATCAGCCTCGACGTTTGACAGGGTATCATACGCTTCCGATGCAGCCGTTCTTTTCTTACGCTCTTCCACGAAATAGCAGCACGCGCAGAGGAAAGTACGAATTCCGCAAACTCGTTTCGCGAAAAGAGAATCCAGATTCCGTGAAATCGCATTTTCATGTGTCTCAGCTTCATCTCCGTTTAAGCGGCAGCTTCTTCTTGTTAAACTTTTACTCCTGCGATTTTTCGCTTTGGTAATTTCTCGATGACGATCAATTGGAAGAATTCGAGTCCGAATGATAAGAAAATCTGCAGGATTTTTTACAATTCCTGGAATGGCTTCGAAGATTAATCGTAATATGATTTAATTACGGTATTTTACTTTAGGTAACTAAATCTGTGAAATTCTGTTTTATTATTTCTAGCCTTAAATTCGTTATTTCGGTTTAATGGCGTAGAACGATAGATCTTTGTTCCATGGTCGATGATAAAAAAAAAGTAACGACAGAACGTCTAGGACTGCGATTTGGCAGTGATCCTTTGCGAATGTCGTGTCTCACCTTTGTCTCCTTTACCACCCACCCACCCACGTGTCACGGTTTCAGCTACCTCTGTAAACAAATTTCGCGATCCGCCTGTCCACTGTTCTTCTTTTATTATATCCTAACGTCACCGAGTATCTTTGACGTCGAATCGTGTTGTAATTTCGCATTCGCAGCCCAATGATTTATCGCCGTTTCGTTCAGCTTCTTTAAACGATAATTCAATTTTTTTAATCGTTCGTTAGGGAGATTATTAGGAGAGTTACGACATCATTAAAAGGCTTTGTGCTTTCACGGTGGTATGAGCGAAAAATCTGACACTTTTACGACGATACGACTGAAAAACTTTTATGCCTGACGTCACGTGTGTATAACCCATTGTCAAATCAAATATAAAAGAATATAATTAATTACACGACAGGTACTAGAGAGGAACGAAACAGGTATGAAGTAGTTATTATAGAGAATCGATTTTTTAGAACGATCTATACTCATGATCCGAGAAATCGCAAAAATAGCGTTGTGTAAGCAGTCATACAGCCATAATACCGCTATAATTGTCAACTGTCACGGTGATCACCAGAGACAGGTTATTAATTTTTTAAATCCACCATTTTTTGAAAATTCGAACAACTAAAATATAGAGACCATTACGAAAGAAAGTAACAAACATCAAATCCAAAAATTACAAGATTAAGTTTACCTTAAGATGGAGCTATACTGAATATATCGGTACAGAGAACTTTGGAGAACTTTGTATGAGATTATCAGCGCGTTTCGTGAATTTATTTCGAAATTGTCCACGACAGAATGGAAGAGGTTTCGATTTTATCGTTCAGTCATAATCGTCGCTGTTAAGAGACATAAAGTTCTTGGAGCATCGGTGCCCAGGAAGCGAGCAACGATAAATTATTCGCCTCCTGTGCGTTCTTCCTGAAATCGTTAAACCAGAGGACCGTGTGATCGTAAATTATTGGACATCGTTGTTCGATGATGTTCGAACTCGGAATTGACGAGGAGCCAATTCGTTTTCGTCGCGTTTCTCGACGCACCCTCTGGGTGCAAAATTGTCGAAAGCCTATCGTTCGCCGAAAGAATGCGATCTGCTCGATTCAACATCCACTGATTTGTTTATAATCAATTTTATGTGTTTGCTTTCGAATATCGCGTATAAAATCCATGCGATTTCACACGCGGTTCGTCCCGTTTTCGTCTCCGACGTCGGAACACGGCCATTTTTAAACGGAGAACTCGACGGAGATTGAAATTAAAAATTACGATTTCATGGAAAAAATAAAAGGTTATTCTTTCATGGTCAGTCAGAAGATTGCGAGCTTGCATGGAGAATTTTCTCGCAGTTTATTTTTCTCGGCTCTAATTAAAATTTTTATTTTCGTTTCACTTTCATCGATTTTAATTTCCATATAATTTTCTTGCTCCTGAGAATCGACTTTGCGAGAATTTTACACGATTTATATATTTATTCCACTTCGAAATCTAAAGAAAGAACTTCCAAAGTTCCCTGAGAAAGTTACGAAATCCATCGATAAGTCGCGAAGCGTGTTTTATAAGTTTCGTTTGAATTCAGCTTCCTCCTCGCGTTTCCCGGTAAATAAAATTCTTTTCCGCGTACGCGAAGACATAATTTTTCTCGATCATGCCTCCGTCGTTCCCTTTTGTTGCCCTGATAATTGAAACGAGCAAAAATTTCCTTTTTCATTCTCCGTACGCGGCAGAGGGAGTAATTACGTTACTTAATCCAAAGAGGGGGGGAAAAATTGGAAGAAATTTCATTACAACGGTCCAACAATTACTCCGACAATTAGCCGTTATTACGATAATTCTCGTGACGAAATGCTGGAAGAATGGGATACAGGAAAGCGTGTTTAATCGGGCATTTAATACTAAAATCGCGTAAAAATTTCGTTCCGCAGACGTTGACACGCGAGGGAACACCATTTTTACGGCGTCGCGTTGCGTAATTTTGCCATTCTTACTTTTCAACGTGAGCTCCAGTTCTTATTTAATTTCACCTAGTCTCTCGTAGCAGTTGAGAGTACGCTTTCGACCTCGCTTTACGTTCGTTATTGCCAGCAGGAATGAAATAATCCGTATCACTGTTTCGCAAGCTCTCGTCGTTTCACTTTGCCGTAATTATTCTCATGGACACGCGACACGTCTCTTCGTTTCTGTTGTTGGAAAAATATCCGCCGAATACACTTCGTTCAGCTATTTGACACTCTATTTGGTAGCTTCGTTCTCCAAAAATAAACGCGGCCTGATCCGCGGCATGGTTTATTGGAGATTGGAATATTAAGAGGTTCGGAGGGATATTAAGCGTTCGAAGCACGGTGTCGTTAATTTCTGCGGTGGCACACACGCGCGTGTGACGAGTACACGGAATTTGACGACAGCTGCAGATCGTCGTGGAGATTAGCGCGACCGAGTTATTCCGCGACGATTCATTTTCCGTGCGTAACGTGACCTACAGCAACGTAACGCGAATCGACCACTCACGATAACGTGGACAAGCGTTCAGAGCGTGGATTTTTGGTTGCAGGGAAAGTGCACATGGGCGGGCACCGGTGGTCGACGAGTCACCCTGCAGGATACCCCGCTGAGGTCGCTGTCAGAGATCGAGAGGAAGGTCCTGTGCAAGGTGGCCGTCGCCAAACTTCAGGCCCTTAATCTGGGTGTTCACATTAGGCCACCGAGCGGTAAGTCCTTCCTGATAATTCAAGCTTCAGAATTTGCGAAGTCAGGAGTTTGAAAGTTCGAAAATTCGACATTAAAAATTCGAAAAGGAGGAAATTGGAAAATTGGGAGATTCAAAGCATCGAAAATTCGAAAATCCACTTTCAATTTAGCCTTGGAAAATTGGGAGATTCAAAGCATCGAAAATTCGAAAATCCACTTTCAATTTAGCCTTGGAAAATTTGGTGACTTGAAAATTGTAATATTTGGAAATTAAAAAATTCGTAAGTCCGAGAATTCAGAAATCCATAAACTTGTTAATTGAGAAATTGAAAAATTGGACAACTCGGAAATTAAAAAATTCGTGAATCCGAAAATTCAGAAATCCGAAAATTTGTTAATTGATAATTGGGAACTTGGGGAACTCGGAAATTAGAAAGTTCGTAAATTCGAAAATTCAGAAAGTCGAAAATTTCTTAATTGAGAATTGGGAAATTGGGTAACTTGGAAATTAAAAAATTCGTAAATTCGTAAATTCAGAAATCCAAAAATTGGGTAATTTGGAAATTAAAAAATTCGTAAATTCGTAAATTCAGAAATCCGAAAATTGGGTAATTGGCTAACTCGAAAATTGCAATATTCGTAAATGAAAAAGTTCGGAAGCTCGTAAATTTAAATTGCCGCTATTTAAAGCGCGAGGATGCAAGATTGATCTGTACTTAAAGCCGGAGGCGAGAGCGAGATTGTTTTTCCTGTGTCCCGTACCGTGATGGCGCGATAAAAGGAAAGCAAAGAAACCACGTGGAAGTTGGAGCGATTAGTGATTCTTCTTTTTTTATTTTTTATCGAGAAAATCGGTGTCTTAACCCGGTGTCGAGAACGAAATCTCGGTTGCCGCGTGGATGATTGACGTGTTTACGAACATGGGGTGTAACTTCGGCGTGGAAGTATCCTCTTTCTCGAGGAATCACGTGCCTGCTCTCTTTAAGATTACTGGATATCGTTTACGACGCTCTCAAGGAACCTTTAAGAACATTTTATTCCCACTTTCTCGCAAACTGCTCATACATAGTCATAGACGCGTAGAGATACGCACTTCGCTCGACTTGCTGAGCAGGTACGGAATATTCATCGCCCTCGTAAATCTATTAAATAGTCAATTCACCTGCACCTAGATTTTATTCTCCTTAACTTGACTCTCGACTTCGTGGAATCTCACCTAATCAAAATTCTATTTCATCCTCCCAAGAATCCTGAATCTCCTGTCTCGTAAATTACATTAAACTATCAAAAAATGCAATTTTTATTGCTATATTAAACTCAATATCTCTTTTCTCCGCCCACGAGGATTGAAATCTTATTAACCGTCCAGAAGGCGATTAAACGCACCAGGCGCGTCATTTAATAACTACCCTGTACGTTTCGCAATACGGTTGGCCAATTTTTTGCGGTACACACCGGTGTGGTCATTGACGTTACTCAACGATCAAGAAGAGATCGCGTTTCATCGAGCTCCATTTCCTCGTGTTCGTTCTGCGTTTCTTTGTTCCACTTCCGTATGCAGGCGGAAGCGAACGAGCGTAACCGCAACAGGGAAAGAGGCTGCAAGAATTTCTCCTTCGAGCTTGCACTGGTAAACCTCGAAACCTATCGATACCGCGAACCTAATTTCGTCTAAAGAAAATTACCATTTTAATTTTCATCTATTTTTCATCTTCCTTTTTTTTTCTTCCTGCAGAATCGCTCGGCAGCAGTTCCGTTGTCACGAAGCCCAAGAGAAGAGCACCTCTGCTCAAGAGGAAAGCTCTCACCACGGGTTTCTTCGACAATAAGGGAAAGGACGACAAGGAGAAGGGTAAGTGGCAGAAGCTTTTTCATCGCGTGATTTTTCTCGAGCACGCTTGTCTGGAGACTGAGAGAAAAATGGACAAATTGTCTCGAGGTTCCTTCGTTTATAACTCGGATATTATCAGCTCCGATTTCTCTCGCTCGTCCACATTTTTCATTGTTTTCCAACCTTTCTATTCTTGTCCCTCGGATAACGTACGTTTTATTCCGACTATTTGTTTATTTCGCGACATTATATCCGACACCACGCGACAGCATGTGTTCCCGGTTAAATTCGAAGGACCAGAACCGGTACAACGTGCAGTTTGTTACAAAGTTTCGTGTAAAAGAAAAGATACAATGTCCCGCTATGAAGACTTACGCTCGAGCTTCTGTTTCGGATCATAGTGTTCCATTGTGACGAGAAACAGATTTTCTTTATTGCTCCGGTACACAGTCTCTGACGTGATACATTATGTACACCTTCCAATAATCGAATTCGAGAAACGTTCTTAAACTACCCGGTGAAGGAAATCACGTAATTTATCGGTAGATTGGGAATTTCGCTACGAAATTTTCTTAATCCTCGTGTAGGTAACCAACATGTTTATACTTGAACATATTGTTAGACAATTTGATACCTGGATACTCCATTTTATTCTCTTCTTCAGGTACAGCAGATAATTTTACTATGTATCTACGATAATCTCGATTTTTCTTTTCTATAATGTTCTTTCGTAGATTCGATGAAATTTATTTGAGAGATAGTTCTTCAAAAAATATTTCACACGTATTTTTTTGTCATTGTATATATTAAAGGAAACAACCCTCGAAGGTAGGGGTAGCAAGAATATTTTTTATTTCACGAAGAAATTTTTGCATGAGAAATGCAACCACGTAGAAATTTCTATGAAAAAGAAATTTATTTCAATTTCTTCCGGTGTTCTAAGCCAAGTGTCAAAGGAAATCGATAAAAAATTGATATCTGGGATATCGAATAAACGATCGAAGAAGCGAATATGCAAATAGGCAGCAGGACATTCGCGTAAGGCCTGACGACTGCGATTTTTCCGATTAAAAATCCGCGAAACTTAAAGCTGGAAATACGATTTCCGTGACGAGAAGTCACCGGTAGACAGGATCAATAATTAAACGTGGCAAATTAAGTGCGCAGTTTAATGTGCGAAAAGCGGCACAGTTAACGATCAGAGATTTATGAGGCGTTTATTTGTTTGGAGAATAACTAGTTCAGCTATTTTCAGGTGTGATTCTGTTTGCGAGAGTTCGCTAGGTAGTGCTTCTATCATTTTATGCGTTTACGACATCCCTACATATACGTATTCCTATCTAGCCAAGCTGTAGCAAAGACAAATATTATCCTTGGGACAAATTCCGACTGTTCTGCCCCCTGACTCCCCGTTTCCAATTCTGTCCCTGATAATTACGCGAATCGGTCATAAAGACTTCCTTCCCTTGCGAGTCTAACAGAATTTCACGGTTCGAAATTACACGTCAGAAATTCCACGTTCACCCTATCGCGTAGCCCTGAATTTTTCGCAAATTCTCGCTATCCTATCCAAAAATTAAATTCTAGCGATTTTCCTTCTTTTCGTTTATTTCGATTTATTTTCCCGTCTCTTGGTTACGTTTTATTTAGGGTGACTCGTTTCAGGGTGATAACTGTGCATTCTCGGTGTTGTCTCTTTTTTCCCATGCTCTACATAGCCGGTGTTTCATTCTCGTTCGCGTGGTCCTGTTTGTCAAGCACTCGCGGGCCGACGGTTTCGGGTAAAAATCGCACGCGGAATTCGCGGGAACGAGGAAAAAAGAATGGGTGTTTGTATAAACGCGAAACAGTCCAGCGACGAAACGGACAGGGACGTGTTTTAACAGTCGCTCGTTGTTGTGGCTAATTTGCACCTAGCTTTTCTCCTATATTTACTTTCCGGACCGAGTATAACCTTGCGAATAAAATACGAGATCGTAGATTTAGTCACGATCCTTGTTCGCTCGCAAAATATCTCGGGGAAAAAGAAAGACAGAGGAGAAGAAAGGGAAAAGGCGAAATAAATTCGTGCCATTTGTCCATCGAGTGCGTGGATTATTACCGGCTGTGACGATCGTCTGGAGAACCGGCTGGAAGGGAAAAAGCAGCAGTTTGCCCATGTGCGAGCACCAGGCCGCGGCAACAGCGTCGGCCAGCCTGGTATGAGACACAATTTCGCCGGTTAAAATTAGCCACGGGGTGCTTGGTGGCGGTGCATATTTCCGCATATACCAGGTTTATTTGCGGTGCGCGCCGGGTACGAGTGCCGTGGGGACACCGGACGTCAAACGGGAACCGGAATGGCCCTTCCACGGGGTCGCGTGTTCGGAACTCACCCCCATCCCCGGTCCTCCGGGTCCTTTTCCAACACGTGTCTCCTCCAACCTTGCGTTCTCGTTTTCTGCGTCGTTGCTTCCTCGTTGCTTCATTGTATTTTCATTGTCGCTTCGTTATAGCTTTGTTTCTTTGTTTCTTTGTCGTTGACATGTCGAATTTTCGTTCATTATTTGGGACGCGAGAGAGTACCGAAGGGTAGTATTTTTGGAGGGCTATAGTCGAAACTTGGTTATTACCCTATATAGGAAATACTTGGAAACGTGTTCTTAGTTTTCTTGAGAATTTAGAAGTTGGATAAATTTGGAAAACAAAATTTTTAGGTAGGTTNCTTAATAATTATTTAATTTTTGAGGATTGACTATGATAATTCTGTAAAGTACCAATGTTGTCGTGCCTTGGGAAATTTTGATCGCATTTGGGTTTCCTCTATTTGGAAATTATTGCGATTGTTCCCGCGACGAATAAATGAACCTCGAATGCTAACAAATACGATGGATGGAGTCACCCTCGGGTTTCATAAAGTTTACCCCCACGTACCGGTGTTTAATCATCGAAGGAGGCTCTCGAAAATTCACGGATACAATTTCCTGGACGATCCACGTGTTTGCCAAGCCTGTCTTTGCCAATAAGGCTTAATAAGAATCTTAAATCACCAAACAAACGAACATTATACCCCGTTTGAAGCGAGCGAAAATGAAATAAAAACCGAACAAAGAGCGATTTAAAGGACCGTGAACGTCTTTTATGGCGAAGACCATAAAGGACTTAAATAAACAGGCCGAACTCGAACGAAAGAGAAAGCGAAAGCGAGAAGGAGAACGAAAAGGAAGAAGAAGAGGAAGAGGAAGGTGATAAACGAAAGAGAAAGGGAAAGCGTGAAAAGGGAAAAGGAGAAAGCAGGAAGAAAGAGGGGAAAGGTGTCGCGGATGATTTTGAGACTTCCAGGAAAAGGCTGCTTCTCTGGGTCCATTGTCGCCTCCTGAGAGTGGTGGACGTTCCACGGCGAGTGAAAGAGGGAAAGAGAGAAAGAAAGAAAAAGAGAAAGAGAGCGAGAGAGCTCGTTTGGAGAGGCTGGGATGGCCCAGATTGTGGTCTATAATCGGACCGGTATAGAGAGACACGGTTTGTTGCCTTTCGGCTTTTAGCTGGCTTCGGGACTACGTCGTGTGAGAAAGAAAGAGGAGAGCCCCGCGAAACTCTGACATATTCGATCATATGAGGGGACGTTACTTAAATGACGTCCTCTTTTAGAGCGCTGCCACATTCGGAACACGTGACCAACGCACACGTGCCTTCCACGGGAATGAACGCATTTTCTCCTCGTCTCGTTCGACTTTCAATGGGAGATAACGTTTTCTCATAGGGATTTTACCCCGAAATTAAACTGTCGACTTTTAACGTTTCTCATATTTTCTTTTCGCTGCACTTAATTTACGATGATTACCAATTTATCTGCAATTTATCAGGAAACATGAAAATTTAACGAGGGAAAATAAATAGCGAGAATATCGAAGTTAAAAATGTAATATTTTTAAACGAGTTTAAATACATTCTTGTCACTCTCTGCCATATTTCGAGAATACCCACAGTGATGATATTAATTATATCACCGATCTTTTAAATAGTTTCGAAGCGTGATTCCCTTGCATTTATCGGGTTAGTTTTCCCTTTGAAAACGCGGTGTTAAATAATATTACAATGTTACGGTACACTTTACCTACTTCATAGCTTCGGTTATATTTAGCCGAGGGTATAACGTTTTCTATTTCCCCTGAGCTGAATCGAAGATAAATTTAAAAGAAGTTCGACTTCGGGCGAGATTTTCCGCTCGGCTCGGGTGGCCAATGGCGGTTTCCATCTCGGAGGAGTAATCGCGGGTGGAGGAATGTTCGAGGACGTCACAGAAGCCGATTGTTACCCGCGCGTGTGCATTTGGCAAGCGGCGAGAAGCAATTAAGAAGTAATAAGATGAAATTCGAAAGGTGGCACGACGCGTTTCCGCGAACTTAGCCGAACAGCGGGCGGTTTAGTACCGAAAATAAAGTGGCCGAAGCATTCATGGCCAGCCGGAATATTATCAAACGTCCACGTCGCCAGAGGCGACTTTAAAGTGGCCTACGACGACGCGAATTTCCAAGTTTCAAAGCTTCCCGATAGACCTCATCGGCGTTAAAGCTATTTTAACGCGCGCGAAAAATTCCTCGCCAACTATTGCACATAGCCGAGCATACCGAGCAGAGGAAAGCACTCTGTCGGAATCAACGATGCGGTGCAAGCTCCGATTCACGTTTCATTTTGTTTCACAGCACCTTAGGGTTGGTCAGTTTAAGGCCCGGAACAGAGGCTAAACTGTTAACCCATTTACTGTCAACTACGAGACATCTCGTAATTTACGCTTTGCAATTGGTATATTAATTTTAAAAAATTAATCGATTATAAATAAATTGACGAGAACATAAATATATCGATATATTTATTAGAAAAAAATTATTTCGAATTACTGCAATTTTAGTATTACATCTGCAACTAAATATTAGATTTTGTGAAATTCCATGATTTTTTTAAAATTAAATTTTGGCGCCCAGAATGAAACGCTCTAAATTTGCCTGGCAGTAAATGGGTTAAGCTACTTCCGTTTAGTCATAAGGATATGAAGTGTCCTCACTAACACACCCACAAAACGATGCAATTTAGAAAACGTACCGGTTCTTCCAGGCCATTGTCGTTACCGCGTATCGCTCAAATGTTTGTCCCGTATAAAATTCGAACAATCACGCGAAAAGTTTCCATCTATCGACTTCGTTAGCGAACGCTGAAACACGATTTACTATGAATCGCGCGAATAGCGCGCACGCGAGTAAATAAACCGTGTTTACGCGAATGGGACACAGTTGACCACTCGTAGATCAGATGAAATCTCCTTTCTGGCCGGTCGATCGAAGATTAAACGAACCAGCTGAATCCTGGACGAAAGCGAACCTAATTTTCCACTTGATAACGAGTAACGAAATTATCTCTCGTGGATATCGTTCTCGACGAATGTAGAAAATTGATCACGATCCACGACGATCAGAGAGGCTAGAGCTTTCGTTTCTCTTTTATCTCGTTTATTTTTCGAAATTATTTCCTATTTATTATCCTTATAAATTATTCCCACGGTAGTGTTCGGTTCTTTCACGATCTCCGAGGAGAGAATTACTTGGCGATCGAAACGATCCATGGTATCCTCGCGTTCTTTTGTTTCAGATTCGTCAGGCGGCCTGGTATTCGGCATACCTCTGTCACAGTGTTTGGAGAACGATAGGATCGCTAGAATCGCCGCTGGCGAGGTCTCGGACGTCGGTTGTCTGTCGAGGAGCAGCAGACACGGTAGCAGAACGAGCTTCACCAGCCTGATAGAGCCCACAGTAGCTGCTAAGACCGACGAGGTAAGTAGATCGATCCTCCGTACACGAGTCAACGAACGAAACCATCGCGTGCTAATATGGAAAAAAATTCGAGCTGTTCGTGTAGATGGGTTTGAGAGGAGCTTCGTTTAAGACGATCAGGACGAGCTTTAAATCTCGAATTATGTATCGTGTCTTTTACTAAGTCTTCCTATTTTCCCTTCTCGATTTTACACAGATCACGTGGTGGATTTTTTGAACTAGCTTTTAAACGAAACGCAAACCAAGTGTTTGTCCTTTATAACCCTTTAGATAAAGTGTGAACTTAAATGTTCTAAAATTATCGAGTAAATTTTATTTCGACGAATATTTTTTGGGACTATTCGTGCACGATGCATATTTGTTTTATTTCAATAATTTTTTCAAATTTTATACAACGAAAACAAACTGAGAACGCTAATAAATTTAATAAAATTCACATTCCTTTTTTCTCTTGTCGATAATTTATCGTTATATCTCAAGAATAATAGAAATTTTATCGTGGCTGTTTAAAAGCTTGCTATGTCAACTTGTTAACGAGAAAATTTGCCAAATAATTCTGTAAACCAGCTTTCTTCTTCCAAAATTCTATTCTCCGTTACGTTTCAATGGATACACCACGGTTCTCGTTCCTCGAGTAGTATAACTCCGCAGCTAGTCAGCCAAGCGTGCCCACCTTTAATCGATCAATATCACGGCGAGTCTTCTTTCTCGTATACTCCCGACAGTAATTGAAGCGTTAAAGAGACTCTCGGCTCGGAAATCACAGATACAGATTCCTCAGAATTTTTCTAAAAGGAAATAACTCACGCGATACTCTATACTTCGTCGTCGTAGATACATTGCATCGCGTCGTTCGTTTTCGCGAATATCGATGATCTTTATAAATTAAACGCTTTTAA
The DNA here is from genome assembly GCA_002201625.1 of Euglossa dilemma. NCBI lineage: Eukaryota > Metazoa > Arthropoda > Insecta > Hymenoptera > Apidae > Euglossa > Euglossa dilemma. Next base: position 3,737,804 of record NIJG01000033.1, on the reverse strand, counting down.
ATGAACTCTGGGACTCATCGACATGATCTAACGATTAGTTGTTTCGCTAGTTTTCGTAGTAGACCTCGACGATCCTTCGCGAAGAAGATGAATATGAAGAAGCGCGAAGATGGGTAGAGTTATCTGTTTAAGATTGACGCGAGCTAATCTATACACGCTCTCGACGTATTCGATAAAAATTTTAGCGTCTCTCGATATGAAAACACGGTTACCGTAAAAATAGACGCGTCGCGGGAACGGTCCCTGTTGCCATTTTCCATTCGTTTTCTCCTTTCTTCCAGCTTCTTTTTTTAAATCGAGGTGAACAGGATAGGTTAGCCGGTCGTGTGACGTAATTCGCTGGGGAATTACGTCTATAAAAGGATGCATTGATATCTATGAATATGCAAATCGCTCGGCCACGATAAGCCGTGACGTAGTTACGAAACTTGCGAATGTAAATTCGAGGGGAGTTGCGAGAGGATGAGCCTAGAGGAAAATGAAAAACACGGAAATCGAATTCTCCGAACTTACGAACATTCGCAACACGATTTTCTGATCGATAAAAATCGTTATTCCTCTTGTTTTAGTTGTCGAATTTAATTATTCATATCGCATATAAATGATTCGAACTCTAAACAGCGATCTAAGATACCTTTGATTCGAAGAAGAATTTCGGAAAATTCTTCGCACAGGTAAGACCATAAACAAGTACCCTAAAATTCTCAAAGGCACCTTAAAATATTTAACCTCTCGTGCTATAATAACTATGGCGTCGTATCTCACAATTACGAGCTACTAACCACGTACGATCGTAATTACATTTCGCACGTATTAACATGCAGAGAGTGCAATTTTCTGAAATTGGCATAAAACGATTAACTGAAATGAAACGCCACCTCGGTGTATAATTCTTCGCAATTAAATCGCAGTGCAAATAAAAGCCTCTGCTCACTTTCGTTGCCAAAGTAATCATTGGAATCGCGCAACTTGAAATAATAACCCACGATATCTTTGGTACGAAAGAGAATCTGCACTTTCATTACGATCTCGAGTGCTCGATCCTTTTCTGCCAAGCAAACTCTCTCTAGGCTCTAAACTCATTCGGAACGGTGTGCGCGGCGGAGCGAGACGCGCGAGAACGCAGAAGGCGCGACGCTTGGCGTCGCATCGATAGCGAGAGGCGGTATCACGAACGCACGGCGGATGTAAACACGGTTGCGCGAGGACGGCGGGACAAGAGCGCTTTATCAAAACGCGGAGAGGAAGAGGCGCGGGTCGAAAAGGGGCGTCGCGTGACGGATCATGAGCGCGATCATGAACGGCGTCATGGATTGCGTCAGAGTGTCCGTGGATCGCGGCGAGGGCGTTTATCGATGGCCACTTTGCGAGCCAGGGGGCGCGAGAGGATCGAGCGTCGGGCCGCAAGTGGTTATTTTTTGACGGATACGTCAGAACGACGCCGGCGTACAGCCGTTTATATTCTATATTCCGTCGCGTGTACGACGCCCGGAGACTCGGCACGCCGAGGAACACGCCCGTTGCCAAATTCTCTTACCGAATTTAAACTAACGTTTCGTCCAATTAAATGCCATTCGGCCAACGCGTGACGTCGCTCCCCGACGCTTCCCGATCGAGATTCTTCTTCTCGGAGTTGCGCGAAATTTGGAAAGTGCAGAGGAAGAGAGAGAGAGAAACGGATAGAGAGATTGTTCCAAGTAGAGGCGCTGCTTGTGAAAATAACATCTCGGGAGATGAATTCGTTTAACGAGCGAATTTCTCGGCGCTGGAGAAACGTGATTATCTTTTTACTGTAAATTATGTAATATACTATTCGTTGAGATTTATAAAGCGCAGAGGAGGAGAAACTGAGAGCAAGATTGGCTCGAGTAGGTGGTAACTGCAGGAACATGTCGAGAGACGTATGTTTAACCTCTTACCGGTTGAATTTCTTAATGGTGGAGAAAGATAATTCTTTTTTTCATATCGTAAATTATCCGAAATAATTCTCGTCGAAATTTAAGAGGCGAAGAGGAAGAGAGATTGAAAAGGAGATCGGTCCAAGTTTAACCTGTTGATGGGTGAATTTCCGTAGAGCGTAGAGAGATCATTATTTTTTTACTTCTTCGACAGGAAATATTCATTCGATATGACGTTCAGGATAATTTCGAAAAAGATGAAGACGAGGACGTCGATTTAAATAAGCAGAGGCGTTTTAAGGGAGGCGTCCTTAAGCATCCGAGAGACGAAGCGTTTCAAAGATACACGCGTGGTTAGAGGATTCCACGGGGGTTGGAAATTCCTCTTTTCCCCTTTCCTGTGACGTACGTTTGCTATTTAATCGATTTTCGCTGCGCGTATGCGGCTGGCAAATTGTTATATCCGTCGTCGCGGGTTTAAATAGAGAATTTTGTTTGAATTATCGAAGAGAGAACGCGAGGACGCCCAGGGGAACTTGACAGGCCGAGCAGAGTTCAAGCACGGTGACTTTTATACGTCACTTCCACAGACGTTTATACTCCTTCGGATATTCTAAATAGAATTTTCATTTTAACAGCGTTGTAACTTCAGCTTTAATCTCGTTCGAGCCGCGATGATCTATTTCCAGCGGCGATAAAAAGATCCCGCGGGAACAGCGCGGAAAATAAAAGATGCAGATAAACGGCTCCACGGGTTTCCAGTCGCATGGCGTTACGTAGGGCTCGAATTTTTCGGAAATTTTCTCCTTCGTCTATTTTATCCTTTCTCCGAATCTATTTTTTTTGAAAAGCTACCTCTCCAGCGCGGCAGGAAGTAAATGTTTTGATTTCAGAAGCACCGGTGCCACCTGGCCGGTGAACACGAATTTTCGTCTTCTCTTCTTCTTTTTTCCCTTCCTCTTCTTACGTTCACCACCCGAGAACTCGGACGTTCGAGCGTTATTTTAAGAAAGTCGAAGATTCGAGCCGTGCCTCGTGATTTACACGATCCGATCTAATTTCCGAGCGTTTACGTTTTTGCGTATTGATTTTTCGCTTTATGGCGGCCCGCGAGATGATTCGTTCGCGTTCGAGAATTTATTTTAGCCAGGCGCACCTTTTGTTCCAGCATGGCGCCCGTTTATCACTCCTTTTTCCTTTCTATATCGATTCGTTTCGTCGCCGATCCGACGTCGGTCTGTCATCCTCGCGCGATGCTTCTTCATCTCTGCCGGAGATTTACCAGATAGTTACAATGTATCCTCCACGGACGATTATCCATCACCGCGGTTTGGGTTATTTCGATCTTCCGCATAAACTTTCGACTGATATATTTGCGTTAACCGTCGCTTTCTAACCGAACCGGCGGGAACACAGGTGTAACGTAAAGACGTACGAAGGTATAAAAATTATGAGAAATTCAGGAAGCCGTGTTAATAGATGAAGGATGGTTAAAAAATCGAGAAAAAGCGAAGTGTAATGTAATAGAAAAATACGAAAGTATAAAAGAAAGACATAAAAGGTTGCGGAAAAACAAAATAGCAATAAACGATCGATTAAACCAAAGTTAGATAATGAAAAAAGGGAGATAATTAGAAATATTTATACGAGGGTTGTTTAGAAAGTAATTTCGTACTTTTTACCATCAGAAACATTAGTTGCACTTTTAACTTCGTTCCAAATTTTGACAGCTGCCATTTCAAGGCTTATTTTTAAATATCTTATAACCAGAGAACCTCGAGAAACGAGTATAATACGACAAAGGGATATAAATGTAAGAAGACGAAGTACGAAGTACAAAAGGAATCTACGAAATTGTATCCCGAGGCCGAACGAAGTCCAATGAAGATCCTCGCGGAGAAAATAGCGAATTAACATCGCGGCTGTAATTAACCACGGCCATAAACCCGAAACCAAACGCGTTAGTCTCCCCTCGATGCATTCTTCTTCTCCCCATACCCTCGCACGGATGTACACGAAGTGGCTGGATTTATTCCCCGCGAGAAAGTTGGAACGCTCTGTTCGGAATGTAAATAATTGAGGGTCCCTTAGAGCCGTGCGAGATCGTGACGCACTTTGTCCGTGGGCGGAATTTTTCCAGCGTGCAGAGAAATTCCGCCGGTTGCGAGTCAGAAACTAAATCTACCCCGTGAGTCTCCTTTTTCTGCAACTTCGCGATCTTACGTGCACCTAAGACCCTATTACGCACGTCCATCTATTCGGGGCGAAGTACATTTCCCGTCGAGGACCAAAGTGCAACCTTCTTCTATAGAATTCCCGCAAAGCGCACTCGAAGAGAACGATATTCGATATCGGAGGCGCTCCTTAATTTTCTACGTACATCTAAGACTCTTTTACAAACATCTATCGATTCGAGATGAAATGCATTCGTCGATGAAGACGAAAGTAACCATTTTCGACGAAATTCCTGCAAAGTGTACTTTTCGAAGAACGATATTCGATTTTTTAATTTTTTAATTTTTTACACNTTCGAAGACTGATATTCGATTTTTTAATTTTTTAATTTTTTACACGCATCTATCGATTCGAGATGAAACGCATTCGACGACGAAGACGAAAGTAACCATTTTCGATATTCGATATCGGCGCGACGAAAATTTCGCCGCACCTCCTCGATTTTTTAATTTTAGCACAGGAAATCTAATCACGTCTGCGTTCCAGCGTGAAGTTTTTCGAAGCACCACTGGAAATAGAAGTTCGAAATAGAGAAACTTGATTCACGCATCGCGGAAATAGCGTTGATTTATCGTGGCGCCAACTACGACAATGCCACCCTCCACTTCCGTTACTCCATCGAATATAACCGATCCGTGGAAACCGCTGGAAGGGTGACTCAACGTTCAGTCTATCGACGCGTATCGTTTAACAAGCTCAGATGTTATTCTTACGTTTGATTTCTTACCGATTCTTCATCTCCGTCTTCTTTATCGCTGCTTTGTTTCCCGATCGTTTGTCATCTTTCATTATACAACGCTCTGTCTTAAATTGCTTCGCTGGACGAGGGTGTCGTTTATTAACACGGTTATTTCGCTTTTTTTAAAGTTCCTACAAATTACCGATAGATCGATCTCACGGAGACTAAACAGACGTACTCCGTTTTCCTTATCCCTCGCGATACAAAATTAAGGGATGAAAAAAATTGGAAAAACAACTCTCTTAAGAGAGAAGCGTTGCGTGAAGCTTGGTAGAGATTGGAATAAACCATGAGGAGATACTTTCGTTTCGAGTAAACTTATTTTGTCGCTCAGAGGACGATCAAGCCGATGGAAGAGATCGAGTCGGTGCGATTACTCGCGTAGCGTCACGACGCGTCGCTTCGAATCACGGAACACGTGCTTTTTATCGTTAACAGTCCGCAGCCGGGCCGTTTGCCCGGTGACTCGATGAAAATGCCACGTGCTTAAATAGCCCGATTGATCGATCTACAGCGATCCAGGAACGCACCGCGTATCGTTGCAGTTCCCTCGTCGACGTCACGTGTATCCCGAGCCGTGTGACGTATCGCGGATACAGACGCGAATAGAAGCGAGATCAGAGAGCGTTAATTTTAGCCGCGGATTAATTAAGACCCCTAAATTTTGCAACATTTTCCGCCGGCCCGGGTAGCCGATCATCGTCAATTAAAAAAAACCAGACGCTCGTCAGACGCGCGAGGATCGGCTCCGCTGCTTCTCGCCATTTTGTTTTAATTGTTCCCATTCCCGTGGATGAGTATAGGGCTTTAATTAATTTCTCATTTAACTCGTTCGTGGGAGTACGAATTATTTCAACGGATTATCGCGATGGTATCGCGCACGCGAATATTTATTCGCGCAAGCGCGCGAATCGGATTTGCATTACGTATATGGTAATTAAACGAGCTTCATTACGCTTGTATTTGTCTAGTAGGTGTGGCTAATTTCGGATTTTTTATCTACCGGAACTTTTCGTAAGCTCCGACGAAGTAGCTAATTAATTTATTCCTTTTTTCATCGAGTTTCGGAATTCGTTATTCGTTATTCGTAGGGACTGTGTAACCTATGAATATAACAAATATGTATATAAATAAATATAACAAATACAAGCCTGATATTATATGAATTATTCACGGGTTTTTCGGAAGTTTCAGCGAAGTGAATCATGGGAATATTCCATCGAAAATACAATTTTTCATGCAAATATATTGCCCAGTATTTTATAACACGTTTAACCAACTCATCGCCGATAATCGAATGCCCGAATTGCGCAGAGAAATTACCGTTGTAATTCGACACGCGAAACAGCGTCGCGATCACGAGCCATTACGCATAATCGCGTTTATTTCCGGTACATAAACGCGGTTGTATTTCCGTTTCGCCGCAGCACGTGTTTCCGATGCACAACAACAACTTACCACGCGGTCTAAAATAATCCGTAATCGTAAATTTCGAGCGAGTCGCAAGCAAGGTTCCACAGAAGAGAGAGATAGGGAGAGAGAAAGAGAGAAAGAGAGAGAGAGTGAGAAAGAGAGGTGAAGAGAGAAAAAAGAGGGAAAAAGACAGGGCAAATAATAAACGACGGAACAGACATTTTCTTGGAAAATTTCACGCGTATTTTCGTCTGTTTCGCTACGCTCTAGGAATTCTAGAGTCGCTGGAAAGGCGCGAAGCGAAGGAGACTCTCTCTCTCCTCTCTGGATTTCCTCTATGGATCTTGAGAAATTCCGCGAATGGTTCGCGTGGATGATGCAAGGGAGATTCAGCGGGATAAAATTGTTGCAGGGTGGCTCGTGCGAGTCGTTGTCGTCGAAAGGCGGAGCCCTAACCGGAAGTGACTCCGGGGTGCTCGAGCTGAGCGACAGCGGCGGAGGAGGCCCTCCAGGGGAATGGGACGCGGTCCCAGGCGTAGTCAGACAGTGCATCAGGCACCTGGAAAACACCGGCCTCCGGACGCTCGGCGTCTTCCGGGTGTCACCTTCGAAGAAGAGGGTGAGACAGGTGGGTCTTTCGCTCGTGTCGAATTTCACTCGATAACTAAAGTCGAGACGATTATGATATATCAGCGACCATTGAAAAGTTCAAGGGTTTCTATATCATTTGGTCTTTCAACGATCAAACTGCACCTGACGAATTCTCCGTAAAATGTATCAAAACGTGTATACGCTTTTCCAGCTGCGAGAAGACTTCGATTGCGGTCGCGAGACAAAGATCGGTCCAGATCAATGTCCCCACGACGTGGCAGCCCTTCTGAAGGAATTTTTTCGGGATCTACCCGACCCTCTGCTCTGCAGGGATCTCTACCAAGCCTTCGTCCATACGCAAAGTAAGAATAAAACGAGCACAAGCTAAATAGTCTGGCAGTCTGTCTCTAAACCTGGTCGAACATCTGCAACCCCTTAACAAGTCATAAGAAAATCATCTTACGGAAGAAATCGGATACTTGACTTTCAAACTGTAGTCAAACCTCTCGTATTAATCGCATATTTCATTCGATCCGGTTCGAAGTTCAGGCTGACTTCCCATAACGATCACCGAGCACTCTAACCATAAGATTATCCTCTCGCGCATGAAACACTCGCGCGCATTCAACACTCGTACTTCACCATCCCCTGAAACCAATCGCACGAATTCAAGTGCCAGTGCCGTAAAGATTCTCCACTCTATCATCGCTATCATCGATTTCTCAGACCTTCGAGCACCATACTCGGAATAATCGGGTAAAATAAGAAAATCTGGATATTAACGGGAAAAAATTGAATCCAGCGTGATGTCCGGACCGGTATTCGGGTTATTGGTAGGGCCGAGATCGGATAAATTTTCCATCCTCGACATTGAGGCACGAGTTGTCCGCGTGCACTGAAAGAACACCCCTGTTCCCCGCAGAGATCCGGAACAGGCGACTTCAGCAAGAGGCACTCCAACATCTCGTTCAGCTGCTGCCTACGCCGAACCGTGAGACGCTCTGGGCACTTTTGAACTTCCTCAGCGTGGTGGCAGCTAACAGCGAAGATCAAAAGAGCGAGACAGGCGAGTGGATACCGGGGAACAAGATGGACACGACCAACTTGGCCACGGTGAGTGCCGTCCGCGACTCGATTCGAGACCTCGTCCAAAGGCTTTTCTCAATTTTGTCGCCTTCTACCGAGAGATTTTAATTAAGCACAGGGGATTAAGAATAAAAACGCGTGGGGTTGTTCCGTGGTAGAACGACTGGAGTTTATGTAACACGTGGAATGGTGATCGTTGGTCATACGTTTTTGTTCCTGGACTTGAGTAAAACGATTTCTCACGAAGCTTCGTCGGAATTAATTTTTCGAGTTAATAATACATTTCTAAACGGAACATGTACGACCTAGGCCAGTTTTATAACCACTGGCACATTTATGCGACTCTTGGAATAGCTCTTGGAATATTTAAAAAGCGTTAACCCTGAAGACTGATACGTTGCAAAATTGTTACGAGATCTGATCGTTGTAATTGAGCCTCGTTCGATTTTTTTTCCCGCAAGGTGTTCGCTCCAAATATTCTCCATTGCGTTAAACCAGGCCAAAGGTCCGAGGTGTCCGCGGAAAGAGCGGAAGAGAGGATGGACGTGATAAACGTGGTGAGAGCCCTTCTGGAAAATGCTGCGACGTTATTTACGGTACCAGCCGCCCTTCTGGACGAAGTCTACCTGCACATGATGGACACCCATCCGGGAGATTTGGATCTCGCCCTCTCTCGCCGTTCCGAAGAGTGAGTAGCTCGAATGGCTGTTCTCTATCTTTCATCTTCGATCCCACGGAGTCCCTTCTTTGCCGGATCTGAGAAGGAAATTCCTCGACGAACGTCCACGACTCGATTTCGTCCGATCGTTATTTTAATGCCAGCCAAATCCCAAAATTTTTCCACTTATCTCTTAATCGAATTTATCAAGAAGCAAACTTCCCTGGACTGAAATATTCTTACCCAAATTTTGCGATATTTCTAAGGATTCTTTTACACGATCGAAGATTTGTTGTGCTAGTATTTTCTTTGCCGAAAACCCGACGATCTGCGCTTTCCGAGCAGATTTTTAATTCGACCGGGACTCCGTGGTCGCATGGCAAAAAGCCAACGAGGTTCGCGCGTATGTCAGTCGGCGAGTGACCGTGGAAAAATCTGACAGCGAGTTTCGTGCGGTTTTTCGCAGGCAATGCGGAGACGAGGTGGACCCGTGCAGCGAAGCCGAAACCTTCTCGGTGGAGGAGACGCTGACGACGTCGACGACGACCACGGCAGGGACGACCACGTCGACCAGAAAGGTAATCGATCCAGATCCAACGAGATATCCGACTAGATTTCAAACGAGCCAAACTTTTCCTACACCTTCGATTTCGTCTTCGTTTCTATCCTATCCGTTTCATGAACGTCTTTGAACCGTTCAAATTTAACTTCTCGCGATTTTTATATTTCGAGTAGTTTAACTAAGAAGCGAAGAACTTTTTTAATTTGAAATCGTGTTCGATCCCAAGACTGAACTCTCCGAGTCGGATAGGAGATTGATCTGTTTCTTTATTAACAAAGTACCGTGATTCATGGACTCTCCTGTCACCTGGACAGTCCCTAGCAAAGGCCCATAAACCACCGCTGGTAGACGATAGATACAGTGGGGTCTGAATTTGTTTAAACATCCACCAGACATATATAATCAATAGGAAAATACGCAACCACCACTCACGCTTCGCGTCTATTAATCGCAACGCAAATTCTGATAATATTGAAGGTGTGGACCAGAGAACAGTGTCTTCACCAAACGGCGGGAGTAGGAGGGGACATAGGTCCCAGGCCGAGGCGGCCCAAGAGGCCCGGAAGTCGGCGAAAAGAGGAAGGCAGGAGCAATAGCGTGGACAGTGGATCCAGCGAGGACCCGGCTGACCCACGGAGAAGGTCCTCGCCCATGGTAATCACGGCGAGCCTTACCATACCGATGTCCGGAGCGTTCACGTTGAACCTCGACGATCCGGACATTCCTTACATCGAGGAGGCTCCGAAGCAACCCAGCGCGCCGCCGAGGAGGCAGAGGCAACGATCGATTTCCGGTTGCAGCGAAGGTATGCCCTTCCTGCATTCTGCTACAGCGTTTGCCAATTCCGCAAACCGGTTCAAAGTATCTTTATTTATTTCCAAATCTTTCGTTCGATTAATTTTTAAATTCGAAATAACCTACGTCATTCTTCCTAATTACTCGCCGTTTAATTCGAAACGGTAATCCGTGAAATAAAGATAGGGAAAGAGCGAGAAACGAGAGGTACATTTGCAAGATTTCTCGATCGCAGGTGGAAGACACGGAAGCGACAGTGCTGTGGGTTCTTCCGCGACGCTGTCCGGGGATCAGGCGCCAAGTTCTCCTCCGTCGTGGGCGTCGTCGCCACCTGCTAGCCCTGACAGCGCGGTCACCGCTGTTTCCTACATCCCCGATCAGCAAGCCGTTCTCCAAAGGGTGTCGTTCACCACCTCGAGCGAGGTACGCCAAGTGACCAGGTCGAGCAGCAGTCAAGACACGTCGAGGAGCACCGCTGCCCCGTACACGCCGAGCATCACCAGCATCGGTGGTGCGGTTTTGAGGTGAGAATCCTGCTCCTCTAAGCTATGCCGGCTTCCGTGTGCAGCTGACAGGAATCGGCCGGATGATCTTGATTCGTGCTACTGTTCTGGTATTCGCGCGGAACATCTGGGACAGTTCGTTCACCCCCTCGAATGTAGTGCAACGTACCGTGGTGCATTCACCTTGATATCTCGGTATTAGGTCGTCGTTAGGTTCGCTCGTGCTTCTTGTTGTCGGTAAGATTCCTTTTTGCGGTGATTCGGCCGAACGTTATTTATCGGGTTTCGCCATTTTTACGCGCCAGTTGCTCCTTTTAGCCTTTGCCTTAACCACTTTTATTAGCGGTCTCCCGCCGGTTATCGTCGAACAAATACGTCGTTGGGTTATCGAATTACTCCATCGCGATAATCTTATCTGGAAACTCGATTCCTTCCTTTTATCAGAGCCATCGTCGCGAAAGCGTGTACCCGTAGTAAAAGTTCCACCGCGAGTAATTCCATTTACGAGTCTTTTTCTCTTCCGATATCCATTCGCAATCTAATTTCTTAATTCTGTCTACCGTTACAACGTTTACCGCGATAAAGTACCTAGTACTGGAGTATCCGGGATCCCGATTTAGACACGCGGATCGTAAGAGCTACGCGATATCGCTAAGATTTCGATGGATCAGAGCCACCGCGCTTTACTTGCAGGTCGAAGACCGCCGACATCGAGAGGATGCTGCACATCTCCAGACCAGACACCGGTGTAACGACGTCGCCGCAGAGCAAGACCGGCTCTACCACCACGTCCTCGGACAGCAAGAAGTACACCAAGAGACGTTACACGGACTCGAGGCACCAAACCCGCCACATCCCCGACTCGGACACGCTCGCGGGGAAAAACACGGTCACGGTTTCGTCCTCCACGTCCGTCACCGTGTCCTCCTCGTCGTCGGTGGCTGGCGCGCAGAACCATCGAACCGGGGTGCAACCGGTGTGGAAACGACGAGAACTCATCTCCAGCGCGCCCAAGGACAGGGAGGGGTTCTTCTGAGCATCCCTGTGCGCGGTCGAATCGGACGTTGCAGGATCTCCATGGATCCTTTCCCTCGCAACTCGTTTGAGAACCGTTCTGTCCGAGAATTTCCTCTCGGTCGTTCGAGAAGGTTGAATCGGGTTGAAGGAGATTCGAGTATTTTTCCGAAGACCAGTTACGTTCCGCGAAGGGTGTTTCGTTGTTGCAAGAGAAGATCCAGCGAAGAAATTCGCGAAAGCAAACGAGTGATCTACTTGATTAAATGTATTGACAGAGAAGTAGATTCGATGAAGTTTGGATCGAATTCGCAGGGTGTCCTATTTCAAGATTCGCACTCGATAACATGGACCCATTTTTATGTCTAAATTTTTGCTAAGTAGAGGAGTATTTTAATATATTTGGGCTTTGTTGATAATGAATTAACAGAGAAACAATTCCGACGAGATAAAGATCAATTAGATCGCACATTTATCCAAACTCTTCCGTTTGCGAAATTTTTTAGTAAACTTAAGATACGAATTTGAACGATGAAACACCCCGAGCGATTCTCGCTGCTCGAATAGCACTGTCAAACGACTCGAAGAAGTCGAATTAAATTCCAACGAAATACCGTGCCTTAACCCTATTAAAATTCTAAAAGCGTCGCGTATTGCGTGATCTATAAGATACTCGAGTACGCGAATAATCCGTATAATTATTAATTAATTACGTACAAGAAAATACCAAGAAACTCTTTCGACCTAATTACTTCGCTTCTCATTATCAACGAGCTTGTTACACGCTGCACGGTTGCCCGAAAAGGGACCGAACGGGGCCCGAAGCAAGCGTGCGATTCGATCGCGAAAAGTGTCCGCGAAAAAAAAAAAAAACAATATAGTCACTGCCGATCAGGCGTGGCCTGGCAAAGTGTTCCTCGACACGATTCTCGCTTCGGAAGCGGGGAACCGTGTGTTCGACGTATCGTGGGGTGTCTATTGGTTCCTAGACTACCGTCCTCGCGCTCGCAAAGATCTCCGTGACGAAACGCACGACCCTCTCGCACTCTTTATCTCTCTTAATCCTTCTCTCATCGTACACACGTCTCCTCTGGTCCTCGTAGCGAAGATTAGTCGCGGCAACGAGCGAGGAGACCTTTCTACCTTGCGGTTAATTTATATACGGGAAAACAGATGGAACATTGATCTTGTATCTACGAACGTAACATTCTAATGTAGTAGCGACACGTTAGTAGCGATTTGTAAATTATTTTTATTACTCTAGACCGGAAGGATTCGCTCGAGTTCGTCGACGATCCGCAAAGCAGCCACGCTGTCGCGATCAACGGCATCGATGGAATCCTCGACGAGCCAAAGCTAAGAAGGAAGACTAGTCTCGGGTTCCTTGAACTCGTGTCGGGCCATTCTATCTCTCTGGAAACGAATGACGAGTCTCGTCTCTTTCTTTCTCTCACTCTCTCTCTCTCTCTTTCTCTTTTCCGTCGAGACGGTGGTTCGTTGATCGTAGACTATTATTTTTGTAGAGTTACAGGTACCTAACCGATCCGGTAGTTTGTGATCTAACGATGACGAATCGGAACAGCTGAACTAATCAACATTGTCTCTTCCTCTCCTTCTTTACTTTCCTTCTTTCGATTGGTCTTCGTGCACGAGAAGATACCTTGAATGAATCCGTGTACTGCCGTGAGGGACGCGTGGCCCGAAAGACGCTGTTGTTCGTCGTTTAAGTTTTCATTTTCAGTCTGTAAGCTAATAAATGAAGGTTAATTTTTTTACCATCTCGAGCAACCTTATTCCTGCTTCTCTCCCGGCGATGGAAAATCATCGTTCGATGAAAATTAACGAGAAATTTCTTAGAGAGACGTTTGCGATCCTCTCTTTCTGTGTCGCGCGAAACGGTGACATCGGGACGAGAAACATCGGGATTGGAGGTTTATAAATATGAAATTGGAGTTTCGAATCGGATCGTGGATTCGTTCGTGCGAACGAAGCATGAGATAGAGGACTTGCAGGTGATCGTGAATCATAGAAATTCCTTTATTATCGATTTCCTCGCATACAGTCCTCACGCGATTCAACGTCGTACTGCTCGTTACAAAATTCACCGAGACGCAGAAACCTAGCGACTCGAGACGATCGTTCTCGTCTTTCAACGGGTAGCAAAATGTGCAAAAAAGTGAGAACACGAATTTTTTTTTCTTTTTCTTTTTCTTTTATAGCTCTGATTACGCTTGTTGCGCACGCGTAAAAACCCGCGTCCCGACCTCGCTTTCCAGTATCGTTCATTACGTCCCTGAAAGGCAGAGTTAGAATCACGCAAGCTCTTTTTCGAAATCCAGGAAATTTTTTTTCTTTTCTTTTTCGTTCAACATTGCTTTTTTAATCTTTTTTTTTGTATTTTTAAACTTTAACAATTTTCGTAAACAACAATGACACTCCTCGGAATCTTTAATATTGAACACAGTCAGTTATATATTCTCGGAAAAATGCGGGAATTTTTCTACAAATCAGTTCGTCGAAGGTATCGACAAAGCTTGGACCATTAAAAAATGCTGCGAGAATGGACAATACGATGCTGAAAATTGCGATTGGTCGGAAAGTTGTGGAATTCTTGGTCTAGGGAATTCTTCGACCCTTCTTCGGTCTTCGTCGGTGGATATCGAAATAATTCTTGCATAGATCTTACGAAAAGACACCGAGCTCGTGTTATTCGTTCCGGCAAATAGTGTTAACGTTAAAAGTAAACGCAAGTGCATCTGTAAGTATTCCGTTCAAGATAATTACACTCTACGAGACAGAAATGCGAACTTTCAAAGGAATCATTATCGAAGAGGTGTCTACAAAAATACAATCTGATCGACGTCGCGTAAAAGTAAACATTTTTTTCCCCCGGAAACAGGAGAAGAGAAGAAAGAGAAACAAATGAAAATCTACCAAAAGTCACCGTATAACTCTTACAGGAATAATCGGCGAATAAATTTCTGATCGAAACAAAACTTCGATACGATTTAAATAAATAAGCGTCAACAACTATTCACGCACGGTTCTACGCGTAAAAAAAGTAAAATGAAAGGGGAAGGGCCAAAAAAAAAAATAAAATAAAATAAAATAAAAATTAAAATTAAAAAGGAAACCATCGGACTCGCGCGTCGATATCGACCCTCGAATAAAAATCATAAATAGCTCCAAAACTATCGACGAAAGAAGCATAAAAAGGACTTCCTTTGAAAAAAGAATAGTGTCACGACACCAACAGCAACGGTAATAAAAAATAATATTAATAATAATAATTTCTAACGAGTAAAACGAGTTTCTCTTGTTCGAGACCAATGACACGAGCGTAACACATCTCATGTGCCTCGGAGTACCGCGCAACATATACATATTTATATATCTATATATAAATTTCTTTCGCAAATATTTATATATATATATATATTAAAACAATCGCTAAAAAATATAAATATATTTATATATTTATATTCGTATATATAACTCTCGCCGTTTCACGGCTAGCTGCCTACGCAGGGCTGGACGGATGCGACGCAGTAAGTATTTTATTTATACTTCGTTCCTCGAACGAGGAAACGAGTTGAACCTACAATGCGACGAACAAGGAGTGTACAAAGAAAAATAAAAAAAAAAAGGAAAGTTAGATTAAAAAACAGAGGACGGAGAAAATATAGTGCGAGAATACGAAGTGAGAGAGGAGGAGAAAACGAAGAAGAAAAAGGAAGATAGGGAAACGTATCACGTATCCTGCGACTTGCATGACGCACTGCGATGTTATTACTGGAACGCGGTATTTCCTCGTTTCCTTTCCACCGTTTCCCCATTTTTTCCCCCATTTCTTTTTCCCCTTTTTCCTCGAGTTCCCCGAGTGCGTCGAATAGAGGTGCCCCTGCCGTTCTCCGCGCCGCTTCCTCGAACGCGAGAGGTACGGTTGTCCCGAGAAGAATTCAACGGTGAAAAGAATGTCGTTCGTACGTCCACGCCGGCCATCTTGTATTTTAGCATCGCTTTGTATTCGCTGCGAGCGTCTCCTGTAATTTATTTCTCCCGTGCGAGATAAATTCAACGACTGTGCTATCTTTTAGAAGGATAAACACCAGCGTGTTTACTCGTACACAATGATAGGAGAGGAACGTGGAAAAAGCGTCGAACTCGGGAACGACGAGGATAAATTTCGTTAAGTATTCCATATTTCTGCAATAAATACTTCACACGCCGCCGAATTAAATACTTTACACGCGAGTATAATCGATAATCGGACAAAGATAAAGAATACTTAAAGAAAGAAGCGAGATATTCGAGAGAAGTTATCGGACACCGGAGAATCCTCGCGTTCCAGTAATAACACAGCTGAACAAATCGCGAATTTAATTCTATGCTTCTAGTTGTTCGCCAGATCCTCGATCTTTCGATTTCACGCTTAAAAAAAAAAACGATAGTTAACAATCGGCTTCGATTTTCTCCACTCGAGCATTCTATAACGTAATACCCATAGCGTAACGCGGTTCCAGCCGTGACGTGGGATCGATCATCGAAATCATTATCGATCTCTTCCCTTTTTTAAAGCGTTATCGCTGGTCGGTTTGATCGAGTTCGGTGAATGTCTCGCGTAATTAAAATCCCACGCCAAATATCGAATGTATCCATCGATGACGGCGATGCCACTTAATTTTCACTCCATCACTCTGCTCGTCGTTTAACGACGCGCAAATCTCGATCAAACAATTACCAGTTGCCAGAATCGTTCGTTCGAATTCCATTAACCATCTGCGGTCTAAACGTTGTTCCCTATTTTGGACACGCTGCGGTGCGATCCGGGATGTCGGAGAATTTATTATCCAGGTGAAAGCTTCGACAGACTTTTCACAGCTTATTCATTTTTCGCGAAAGAATCGAAACGGAAATATTTCGATAGACGTCGCGGTGAAATTCGAATTAGAAAGGGAGAATCTTTGCGATGAAAATTGGCACAGTTAAACGTAACTCGGATATCGGTTCGAATTAAAAAAAAAGAAGAAAAACATCGATGATATTGTAAAAGGGGAAAGAAACACAGAGGAGTGTATTCGTCTAGTATCTAGTTCTCATAGTACTTAAAAAAATTACCTCGTCCGAGTAATCGATACGGTTCTGAAACAGGCCGGACCTCCCGACAGTCTATTGCGTGAAGCAACCAGACCGCAAAGGGTTAATTTCTTCTTGTTCACGGCTGGAACCGCTGGGAACTTAAATCGTAATCTCACCGAACACGACTGGCTGATTCTCTCGATCCTCAACCGATCGAGCGCTCTAAATCCGTCAGCGTCTCAGATATCTTTAACACACCGCGACTTCCAATTTAATACCAATTTCGAATGGAATAAAATAAAATAATAGCAAAAACGTAAAATATCCTCGATAAATTACAACCTCACGTTCGCGTTGACGAACTCGATCGCGAGAAAAGAAGAAGGAAACAAAAAAAAAAAAAAGTACGGAATAAAAAGAAGGAACCACGCAAAGGCACCGTCGAAAGCTCCCGTGAAGTGGATCGACGAGGAAATTCTGCGAGGGTGGCTCGTAACCTCCACGGTCCCCTTTAAATCAGTATTGTCACGGCAACCATAAATATCGGCGTACGTCAGACGACGCTGGCGCCTTGAGCCGAAGGTTACAATGC
The DNA here is from genome assembly GCA_002201625.1 of Euglossa dilemma. Lineage (NCBI taxonomy): Eukaryota > Metazoa > Arthropoda > Insecta > Hymenoptera > Apidae > Euglossa > Euglossa dilemma. The sequence continues at coordinate 3,720,639 of NIJG01000033.1, read as the reverse complement.
TCTCGAAGACGTCACGACGCCGTTGGAAATTGTACTCGGAGCAATTTCCCTCCCCAGTTCCTCGATCACTTTCGACAGGGTTTATTTCCTCACGGTCGCCCTTCCATCACGCGATAACGCTTATCGGGCCTATCGTTCGCAACTTTTTAATCCGACCTCGCGACGGAGTGCTTTCGATCCTCCTCGACCAGGCGACTCCCCGGAAGTCCTCCAACGATCGACCAGACCGAGTAATCGTCGAGGAATTCCGGCTTCCAACGATACACCGATATATATATACTCGTTCTTTATCCACAACCTTATAACTCTATCTTTACCATCTATTTCTCTCTTTCTCGTCGTTGAAATCTTTCGCAAAAATCTTCCTCGACGAAATATCACTCGAAACAAATTTTCAGTTACAGAAAGTCGAACGAGTATTCACGGATCAGACACTGGTCTGGAATCGGTGTTCCGGTGGAAAAGCGCTGGGAAAAACGTAAATCAGGCGAGATAGTCGAGTTCGACAAGGAGTATTGAAAAGCCGGTAAAAAAGTTTCGCGGTAGAAAAAGTCCGTGGAACTTGCCTCGTCTGGTTCGCGAGCGAATTATCGTATCGTTTCGTTTCGTTTCGCGGGAATGCTCGATCGACGAGGTCGATCTCACGAGGCGTGGACAAAGAACAATCATCGAGGCTCGCGTCCTCGCGGAAACTCGCGGAGCGAGGAACGTCTAGACCTCCGTCGAGTGCGTTTGAATTCGCACTTTCTTCTGCGAGCCGTTCCTCGAGAGCGTCGGGCTGTGGGCCGAGAAACCGGGATTGTGAATACCGAGCGGTTTTGGCTTCTTCAGGGAGCTGCGAAGCGGCGAAGCCGTGCTCGTGACGCTTCCGGATGTCGCCACGGACGCCATCGAACCGTTTCCGGCACCGCCGACGTAAGGCTTGCCACTGGCGTCGGTCATCGAGATGCTGCCACCTGAAATTGCAAACGAAAAACCAATTTTTTTTATAATATTCTTTGTAACACTTTTATGGTACTCGATGTATCATTTTTTATTTTTTTTTTATTTTTGTAATGTTCCATTGCGAAACGAAGAAGTTCTTCCGATTGCTTTCGTTTCGTATCTTTTCATAGACGAAGATTAGCATCAACTATTATTTTTTTTAAATGTGTCGTGGGAAGGGAAGAGAAAGGAGAATTGTCAATGTCAAGTATGACATTAAAGAAGCCACGACCGTTTTCTTTCTTCTGAGTCACGAAAAATTATTTCGCAAGAGATTTGTTTGCCATTCCTGGTATACAGGATGTACTAGGGTTCAAGTGGTAATTTTTATCAATAAATTCCACGGATATGGATTTAAAAAGGAAAAAATTGTAGGACATATTCGTACGATGCTTTGTTACGAACAAAAATTCGAAATTCCGATATTCCATCTCGAAATAGCCGCTAGAAATTCGAGATTGACAGTAGACAGATTGAAAATGGAATTTTTACTCTACGTAAAGTTCATTTATATTCTGTAAATGAATTATTAAGTTTTTATCCCGGATTAGCAGCGTATTTATAGCTGCTTAAACTTATTCCCCCAAAGTTTATCACGCGTAAAAGTCTTTCGATCCTTTAAGTACTTACTAAAGGTTCTGGTGGAAATTAATATTGAGAGCTTCGCTGAGAAACTGTTCGTCACAGTTTATAATTTTCTAATTAAACCTTAAACAACCTACGTTTATGGTGTGTACAATACGAAGTGATGCAATCACAGGGTTTGGTACCTCAAATTTGAGACACAGTGTTTGATGAAATATTATTCGAAAGTTTTAGGATAGAAGTAATTTTAATTACTTTCGCGAAACCATCTTCATTCCGAATTTGAAGCGTGACTTAGAATCTAACGAGTTACTTTTGATATTATTTATTTGAGAACGAGGATCGTACTATAGAGTTCGAGTAATTAAACGAAAGAAACCGGCGTGGTAAAAGCTAAGAAATGAACGATGGACAAAAAAGATGAGAAATTGCGGAAGAGATAAGAATTGGATTATTTCGCGTGCTTTCACTTCGTGATAGCAGTGAAACACGTTTCGAAATTGATTGTCGAGCGGAACGACCGCCATGTTCTTCGTTCGAGCGCACTCGATTAAATCCTACTATCGAACTCTAGCTAAGAAGATTGAACATTCATAAATAAGAAAGAGACTATCATCGATACACCTCGAATACATTTGAAATAAATTTTCTCCGGTACGTTCCTGAAATGCAGAATCTCCTTGAACATAATAATCAGAACGGAAGACAAAACGACGAGCTGCCGAGTTTCTTGCGAGTGCTAAACTGTTTCAACTTCTACGTGGACGAGTCACGGTTAATAAGGATTTAAGATCCGCATGTAATTACTAATTACATTGCAACTTCCATGACGAAATGTTACGTAAAGCAAGTAGAATAACGCGCACCAGCGATTAGTTCTGGAATTTCTCATTAAAGCAGGATCATTTTTTAGGCCTAACACGAATTGCTTCGCAAGTATCACGGCAAACTTCGAGTGTATCGACTTACGAATAAATCTTACGGGTTTTTATAGAGTTTGTCGAGAAATCAAGGATCTGAAATCCACGAAAAATCAAGCCTCGCCCGCGTTGCAATTCGATGAACACTCGTGTCACGTTGCACGTATGCATTCACGTACGCGGCAGTAATATTTAAGCGCACCTGCGCTCTCGCTACGTGGAAATTCGTCGAGACGTTTTAATTCACCATGGGACACGATCGCAATGGACACACAATGGACACACGGGTGTAGTTTCGCACTGTGTGACATCCGAACGCGAAGCTATTCGAAGAAAAATCACCCACGCCTCTCTTCCAAGCGTGTTTCTAATTCCTCCGTGTTCTATATTTTTACTCGCGAGTAAGTACCTTCCTCAAACTTTTCCCGCTGTTTCAACGCCTCTTCTAAACTTTTCGAAATTGTCTCGCCAAACCTTTCATCGATTTCCAATTTATCTCGATTCGATTTGCTTTATTTAAAAAAAACCTTTGAGCGATTACCATTGTATCTTGATTCGATTTGCGTAACTTTTTGAAAAGCCTTTGACCAGTTTCCGATTTATTTTGATTCGATTTACGTAATTTAAATAAAAAATACTTCTGAGCAATTTTTAATCTATTTTAATTCGATATATGTAATTCTCTTAGGTAACTCTTGAGCAATTTCCAATTTATTTTGATTCGATTTGCGCAATTTTTTAATAAAGCTTTGACCAATTTTCAATCTACTTTGATTCGATTTGCATATCTTTATCAGGAAGATAGAAAGACAGTTTAATAATCGTACATTGGACGTTAGCCTGCTATTTTCCTTCCGAAAACTTCATCCATAACCTTGGTATTCGAGGCCCGGCAAAGTGTTTCCTCGGCCCATTTCGTTCTTCCTTATGTCTGTTTATCTGTTCCTTTAACGACCCTCGTCCCTTGTATTACTTTGTTTCCTCTGCACACGCCAGGGCCCGATGTCCCGTTCAATTTTGTTGCTCGTTGACCTTTTTCTTCCCAAGTTCCGCGTCGATTCTTCCCCTCCGTTATCCTTTATTTCACTGCTCTCCCACGTACGATCTCTCTATTTGCTCCCTTCACCTTGACTCCCATCACGTTTCACATCCGAACACATTTCTCCGGCATATTGAGTTTCCATCAGCTGCTAGGCGAAGGTCCTCCGACTTCGCAACCGAGTGGCAACCTTCTCCCAGAGGAGAAGACCTAAAAACCATGTTTAGGCTCCACGCCCACGCACTGCCTTCGTGCTCGACACTTGTTTTCCGACGAAAAACTCTCTCCTAATGAGGCAAGGGAGAAGAAATCTTTACGCACCGAAGAAATGTTTCGAAGTTTCTCTGTATCGGGTTTAGTTAATTTTCCTTGGTGAATTTCTCGAAGATGAAACGTATTTTTTAAACGCAAACGATTTTTAAAACGATATTTTATCAGAAGAGGATCTATCGAGATTGAGTTTTCTTTGGATCATTTTTTAGAAGACAAAGACATTTGCAGAATCCTCGATCGGATGTGATTCTCTTCGACGAAGAATTTGGTAAAATATGTAGGACGTAAAAATTTATCCAACAACATTTTATCCAACAACGCAGTGACAACATTTCTACGTCATAACTTACATAAGCAACGTATGCAATAGGTTTTTCTCCATAATGATTTGCGTGTGACGCGTTAATCTCTGGATACGATCGAAATATTCATGCGGAAAATAACGAATACAGGAATTGCGTTATCCTTTCGTCATGCTGTCATTGCAACCTTGAACGTAACCCGTTTAAAATGGTGCGCCGATACGAGGCCTCCATCGGGACCTAAATGGACGTTTTCCCTCGTTAACCACATAAATGACATTCCGATGAGGAAAAGGCTTTTCCTTCGCGCTGAAAGCTAAGAGCTTTCTCTTTGTTCCATAGAAACGCTGCGCGATGTATCGTGAAATACGTGTATTAATACCCCGCCCGAGGAAAATAACGAAATTACAACGAAATTACAAATTTCCGCAACTTTGACTATTTTTACCGCAAACGGAGTGGAGCGAAGCATGACGAAAAATCGGAACAATTTTTTTTTCCCTTTGTCAATGACTCGGTTACGGAGAATTTAATAACCACAGCGCGTTCAAAGGACAGTTAGCCGAATTTTGGTTTATCTCTTCGATCGGATTCTTCCACGCCGCGTGACGCGAATTTCTAATTCCGCGATATGAAATTCAAATGAGGCTCGAAACGCAAATTAAGAAGACAAATGTGACGAATGAAACTATGGGGAGCACGTGTATTTTGGTGCGGCATACCCTCGGGTATTGCGCAGCCACATTACTGACGTAACACAACTGATTAAATCCCGCGCTGTGCAGAAATTTATTAACAATTCTGACGATCCTTGTCCGAAATATTCGCGGATGGTAGAGTAGCGCAAAAATTTCTAACGCAAGACTCGTGGACTTTTTGTAATTAATCGCACGATTATTAAAATCAACGAAAGAATTCAATTCGATATTCAACGAATTTCCCTTTTGAATTTTTTAAATTCGACGAGCAAAGAGATTCCAAACCGGAGGATCCAATATTGAAAATTGCCGGGTCTCGCGAAACGACATGGAAGATTTGCGAATTCTACGAGATACCGGAATTACACGGCGCGATACAAGAGATCTCCCAGGATCCCAAGATTGCGTCGAAACCCTGTTACTCGTGATTATTTATCGCAGAGCCAATATCGCGAATAAGAAAACTGCGAAATTCTTCCGCGGACTGTCGGGTCGAAAAGGAACACGAAAATTCGATTTCTTTTCGGGATGCCGTACACGCGTACCATTTCGTAATTTGACCTTTTCTACGAAATGTGTTACTATTGCTTCTCACGAAATGTCTTCCCGACCACGCCATTGTGACAGAGGTCTTACGAATGCACGTGCCCTTGAAATGCAAATGACGCGAGAAGAGAAAACATCTTACACCATACGCTACTCGTAAAGTTTTATTCTTTTTAATAAACGACGAAAAAGCCTCGAATAAACGCAACAAACGAGAGAAATAAAAAAAGAAATGGAGAACCGTGTCATTTCTAGTCTGATTGTCAGTTTCATTCGTAAACAGGGATTGCTAGAAGCGAAAACAAGGTTTGCAGCTTCTTTTAATTAAATTTCGCACGTGACACCGAGTCGAAAAGGGAGAAAAATTAATTAGCATGGCATGTCGGTGATTAAACAGAGATAACGTGTTCGGTGAACTTACCGTTCGTGGGTTGATGTTCCCGGTAGCCGGGATTATTTATGGTGGCTGCACGAGGATCACTGACAACCCTAATCTTCGTCGGGTCACCGCCTCGTCGAGCATAAATACCCTCGTACACCGCGGTCACCAACACGCCGAAGTTCAGGGCGATGGCTGCCAACTGTAACAGCAAATATCGGATTCTTCTCTCGATAAAAGTTCCAAATCAACCGTTCACGTATACTCACATACAAATTAAAAAACAAAGTAACAATTTTCCTATGTCATTTATCTTCTCGTAATTTTATCGCATAACATAAACTCATTCTCGATTGACAATCGTTTCACTGATTTTATCGCGATGAAACCGCGAAGACTTCATAAAATAGATGGAACAAAGCGAAACGAATTTCATTTTCACACGGAACGACGAATTCGGATGATTAATCGATCAAGAGGGACTTAGAAGTCGCGCACGAGCTTGTCTCGTGGTAAACTCCCCGTGAAGCCATTACAAACGTTCTATTTTTCAAGAAATTAAACTTCGCCGCATTTGTCTCTGTCCGTTGCTCGTGCTGATAGTTATTGGTCGAATCGATTTAGCTAAACGATCTACGCGAATGTTGAAACACGTGGGGAAACGCGACGCCTGGCAATTAACGAGGGGTAGCAAATGATCGTCGTTTCGAAAGTTCCGCGCTTTGACGAACCCGAAATTATAGATGTCCACGTCGAACTTGCACGTTGTGGCGGATAATTTGATCCGGTATAATTAACGACTCTTGTTGAATTAACAATTACCGAGAACAAACAACACCGTGTTTCATTAAACGGTCTGAAAGGGATCGATTCTCGCTTCTGTTCGCTCTAAAATAGATTCCCAGCAAAGGTGCATTTCTCGCTGTATTTTTAAGGAAGAAATTCGCGGGAGAAATTATCGGGGAACCGGCGATATTAAAATAAACGTTACCTACGGGAAAATACGAAAAGGATAATTAATTCTAATCGTGAAACAATTTTTTTCATTCCCGCTCATTTGCTCGATGAAAACGAGCATCTTCCTACGCTTTTAGAGCGAACTCTATACGCATAATACGACCTTGAAACGCACTTAGTTCGCTGGAATGGAAGCTTGAAAATAAGAAAACAGAATTTTCAAAAGAAATTTTTTGTATTCCTTCTTCTCCCTGAGTAAATTCATTAATGGATAAATAAAATCTAAAGTTGAAACTGCTCTCCTAGACCCCGTTTCTATACAAACACTGGGGTAAATTTTAATTTTCTTTACTTCCGTCGAGGCACTAATTACGTCGCGTAATCTCCCATATTAATACCGTTACTTCTTAATGCTAGCACGCCATTATTGCGCGATTAAGAATAACGAAACGCGACATCGGGGCCCGTGATTACGCAAGAGGGCGATCAGCTCGTTCCGCAGGCCATTGGATTAATTAGATTAATTATCAGAGCGAGTTATCGTATCCTCCTCGGCGGAAGTGACATTTTCCATTGTTCCGCAATTCCTAAGGTTCATCCCCATTGTCCCTAAGGTTAAATTCCGGGAAGTTAAACAGGCGGTTTTTGTCAGGCTGTCCGTATCGAGCGTATCATCAGCGAGGATATGAACGTTTGCACGGTAGGATGAAGAGATTATTAGAACAGGTGCTGGTCGAGCTAGCGTATAGATTTAAATTAGCAAGTATAAGATACACGAGGTTGACAGAATGGTACGAGCGAATGGGGGTGTTAGTGCAACCATAGGTCTTTCCGTTTTATCCTTTACGATTACGGTGAATCGTTAAAAGCCTGTTATTCTATCGTATTATCGAATCAACCTCCCGTTCCCACAGTTTTCACCGATGTTGTTGTTTCTCCTTGCGAAACACGCTCGATCGGCGTGCGAAGAGGGTGGGAGCGGAAAGGACATGGAAAAGGTCGAAGGAGAAGAGGAATTTAATTAAGACGTACAAAAGACGCCGGGAAGCCATTGTTTCGCCGCAATAATTAATTCACCGTTGTTCTTTCCTTTTTCCCCCCTCTTTCCTTCCGCGGCGCCCTTCCGTCACCCCACAGCTTGCGAAGGAAAAGGAAAGAGGAAGCGGGAGAAGCCGAATGTACAGCTTGGCGACAATTTGATTAATAACGCTACTTCCTCCGGGTTCTGTTCCTCGGCCCACGCGCTGGCTCGTTCGTTATGGAGGGTCGAATGGAGGAAACGGTGGCTGGAAACACGGTTAAACATTGTACGCGAGAAAGGGGTGCCCAGATGACGTCACCACGACGCGGGTTGTTTGCAGAATTTTTTACATTTCGCGGGAACACCCCTGTCAGAGGGAGGACGGCCTTGGGAGGATGTTTCTGGAATAATAAGGAGATTAGGTCTCTGGGGTAGATCGGAAAGTTTCGAGAAAGACGTTTCTCGATTAAATTGGTAATTTTGTCTTATCTTTTTCATGGCATGGGGCGTCGAATATTTCTTTTGGCGATTGATTAATTTTCTTCGGATATTTCTTACATTTCCGAGGTACACGAGTGCGAAAGATCGAACTTGTCGTTTTTGGGATCGTAAAGGGATTATTCTTTCGAAGTACGGTTACTTTTTGATTAAATTGTTAATGTTTAAAATTGATGTGTTAAATATCCTTTGACTGATTAATTTTCGCTTTACATTTCGGAGGTGCACGTATACTAAAGCTCGACCTTGGTAGGATGCTTATGGAATAATAAGAGGATTATGTCTGGGCTAGGTTGAGAAGGTTGGAGTAAAATTGCTTTTTAATGAAGTTTTAATAATTCGGGTTTGAAATATATATTGAAATTTATCGCGTAATGAGAAGATTACGAGAAGTTACAGCGAAGAGTAGAATTGGTAATGGAATATTCTCTGTTATTTGTTTGATAGAAAGAGGATGGGTCTGACGCGTTTGAAATATTTTTCATTATTCGCAGAGTTATTCGACTACAAGGAACGATCGAGATTCCACGGATTCCTCTGGAATCGTTCGCTGTGTAAACAGAGGTAAAGTAATCAAGAAAAACAAGTCACGCGCCTTTTTTTTAGATGGCTTTACGGTTGAAAAAAGGTTTCCTAATGGTTATTTTCCTGCGGGTGAGGCAAGGCTTTTCGCAGAGCACGTCGCAAACCGTTTCCTCGCCAGTTTTTCCCCGGGCAATAAAATAAGGAAACTCGAAAGGAAAGACCCTCTCTGTCTCTTTGCATTCGAGTTGTATTCAGCGACGAATTACTTTATAACCATCCGTTCTGCGTTCTTTTGTCGAGGCCACGTCGAAGGGTGGCTTCTGATATTATTGACGACGAGAAGAAAAATAAATTTAAAAAATAAAACTTCATATTTCTTCCTCTATCCATCGAAACATTCGAATTTACCCTTTGCATATTAAAAAATACAAAATTTCCAATTGACTCGATTCTCTTGTCAATTTTAATAATTCATCCGATACTACGAAGTTCCATTCGATAACTCTGACTTAATTCGATAAAAAATACAATTCGAAAGCCTCTGTTGCAATTGCAATTTTCCTTGCGATAATTTATTCGGCAACTTTGTACGAAATAAGCTTACGACTATCAAAGGGATAACTATAATTTTTCATAATTTTTCCCTGTAACGTCTCATCGACTCCCTCAAATTTACTCTTTGCTCGTTAAAAAACATAACATTTGGACATGGAAATTGCCCTCGGCGATTTTCATAATTCACTGGACACTCCCGATCAGGATAGACATAAGACTATCAAAAAGGTAACCGTAATTTCTCATCCGGCTGGCTTTCCCTATAACGAACCTAATCTCGCACTCGATCGACGTCGCGACGAGAAATAAACGCGCGTTATATCCCACGGAAACTGTAAATAACGACCGTTTGATCCCGAGGCGTACAAACACCGCGACTGTCGAATACCAAGCGCACTTCCGGCGAGTACGAAATCCCGGCGACTTAGCCTCGCGCCGTTATAAATCGCGGATGGATGTTACCTTGCTCTGTTTCTGTTTGTTCATTTTATCCAGCTCGATCTCGTCCTTGGCCTCCCGTAAAAGGCTCCGTCTCTTCTTTTCCATCATCTTGCACTGCTTATTCCGCAGTATCCGCTGGACAATCGTCACGTAACACGGATAAAAGGCCTCTCACGGAATCTCCATACGTCTCAGCTATCATTTCACGGCCGCGAGTATGGCTCCGAAATTCGTTATCCCTCCACGTTGACTTTCGCTGTATTTTTCCGTTCCTTTCCTTCCCCCTTTCCTTCCTCCTCACCGTCTCCACGGTGATTGAATAGAGAAACCGGCGATTCGACGGAATCGGAATGATCCTGTTTGTTTGTTTGTTAATCGAAATCGATCCGAAGAATTTTGGCGATAATTTGAATCGAGATCGTCGCACAGTTCCTGCGTCGCTAGATCATGCTAGACTGGAGAAGATGCTCGTGGTCTTCAAAGGTTAAGTGTCCGTCGATCATTCGAGCCGTTTCGCTGATTAATCGTGTAATAGATAACGCGCCTCGATCTCGTGTTTCACCTGGCTACCAAACGGCGACCCGTTTAACAACTTTCGCTATGGAACACAACAAATCTTACGAAACTCTCTTCGCAGGCCGCGATGAGGCTGCGCTGATAACCAGACCAGGGTCTCTCTCTTCGACAAGCGCGAGTAAAAACAAAACGTTTTCGAACATTCGTCGAAGTAACGAGCTAACGAGTATACGTTGATAAAATCCCGAAGATTCAACGATTCACCGTGATGCACTGTAGGAAAATCCAACGTTTACCGGACACTCTCGCTGGGTAACTATGTGTAACTGGCGAAAAGTCGCCTTGAAACTGGGAAACTTTCCAATCGAGTGGAAGCTAGATCAAAGGGACCACTGGCAGACGATTGGGTAAGGGATAAATTCGATTATTCGATTGAATTACACCGTAGTAACGCCGTCGGAGGTTCGCCGACGTTCCCGACGATGATTAAAGCCGCGATCCCGACGGTTAAAAAGCAATAATCCCTAGAGGGAGAGAGAGAGAATCGGGAACGGAAAGGAGCGCGGCACGAGCGCGGGAAAGCGGAGTGGCAAAGCGGAGAACGGGGACACGACGCTGGCAAACGATCCGCGCCAAAACGTTCACTGAGGGTCCGCCAATGTCGTCTCATTGTTTTTAAAGTGTCCAACAGTCGTGGGTGCTCTGACACATACTAACTAGCAGCAGGGGGGCTCGACGAGACACCTGCGAGCTGTTCCTGATCAGGTGGCCTCTAAGTATTTAATTCCCCGATCGCGCGCGCTCGCGTATACGTTTCACACCTCGTTTCGGGCCCGTACTCGGCTCGTCGGGAACGGGCCTTTCGATTATATCGCGCGTAACGATCACGCTGCTCGCCGATCGATTCGATCTAGACGATGGAAAATCGGTCGCGCGTTAATTGCACCTAAAGCGGCCAGGAAAATTGCTGAATGGACGAGCGCGAGATAAGTAAAGTCGACCAAAGATGGAGGATATAACGTAACCGGTGTCCAATTACATTACGTTGTTGGTAACAACGATTACGCCGATCCAACCTTACGTAAGTTTGTTCTAGAAATAGCGTTTCTCGTTTTAAAATATTCCACTTCTAATTTTTCAATTCTTCGCTACGGTTTAGACGTAAAAAATTACGCGTCGATGTAGCGTTAATAATTTTGAACGACGATTCATACCTATTCCAATCGGGACTCTACCGAATAAGAATTTTAAGAATCCCTGGAATTTTCCAAGAAATGTAATTAAGGTCGCGCGATTAGTATAGCTTATAATACGATACGAAGAACTCGCAGTGAAGAGGAAAATTAATTTTCCAACGTTCCATTTCGCGACTCTAAGTTTCCAATGTTCCGCTAGGTGGTGCGCAGTTGATAATTCGGAATGAATGCGTTGGGACTTTCTCCCTCTGTCGGAAAATTGCTACGTGCCCTGCGAAAACACCGGTCCGGGGTGAAACGTAACGTGAAAGATTGCAAGACACGGTGAAAAGCTGGCATTTCCAGTCTACATCTGTCATTCCATCGATTACCGTTGTTGCAGCCCGGCTGCGGCCAAAGAGAAACTCGACGCATCGGTTTACGATAGCAGCGGATAGCCGAGGCGTATCGTCATCGTCCTTATCGCTTGCGGTGTTCCAATAACCGCGATAATTCTACTCGCTGGCACGCTATCATTACGCTAAACGCAAATTCGTACCGGTTCCGTTTCCGCGCCGCTACGCCGCGCGGTTCCTTGCCCGCGAATTATGCGAATAGGAAAACCAGATCGCGATCTCTGTCGAGCAATTAGCGACACACAGGATGGCGTTGATGTGCACGTAGCGGTATAAGTATACTGAAAAATTCATCGACCATGTTGATGATGAATAATCAACGATGCGATACGAAACGTTGCGTGCCTCTGTTCTGAGACATTACGTTTTACAGGATCTTCCTGCGGTTCAGGCCGAACGTTAACGTCACGTTGTCAAGCCACATCCGTTTCGTTGTGTAGAAACGAGAATACTCGAAACGATCATCGGAAATCTTTCTAATGCTTTTCTTAGTTTATTTCTTCGTCTGTCGTGGCAGGTTTAGAGCGAACTACCGGTGAGAATGACGAGCCGATCGCGTGGATACTTATTGTTAGGTTGAGATTAGACGAGAAAGATGAATGGATTCCTGGAATGTACGTGATACGTTTCATGAGTGCGTAACATCATAGTATCAAATACAACTCTTTCAAATGAAGAAGTTCCTCGAATATTGGAGTCAGACACTGATGTATAATTCGTAGCGAGTAACTCAGGGAATAGGATCGTAACGTTGCATTGTATGGAAGATAATTATTCGAGCCTTTTTACTCTACCTTTCGTAAGAGTTCGTCTGTAAGAGTAGCGAGCAGAGAGGAGCGATGAAGCGGCGCGTGTGACGGGCACGTAGCTGCGGATAATTTGAACCCTAGATGAAGCGGCGAGCCGTTTGATTTCCGCGGCAGTATTAAACAAAGATCGACCAACGATAAAAAGCGGACCGGATGCTATTGCATCGGACGTAGAAGAGCAAAGCAGAAATACTTCCCATTAATAATTTTTTAGATATTTGCGTTAGATATTAATACCAATTCAAGTGTTAATAAATATATTTCTACCATAAAGAAATCTCAACACTGAACCCTAATGAAACGCTAACAGTCTCGTCCAACATTCCCGAAATTCCTTGGAACCCTAGCTACCGCTCAGATTTCATCTCCAACGAGTATAACACCATTCACGCGCGAAAGGAAGCGTTCTGACACACTCGCCGGGTCTCGTACGACTTTTCCAGGTTTCATAAGAAGCGGTGATCAGTTTCACGAAGGCAGCATCTGCTCGGGAAAGTCGCGGGTCGAGCTTAATTCGTCGACGGAGTCGCAACATCTGGCTGACATGGCCTGGCCGGGAAATTGTCGCGATAAATCACGTTCGGTGTGGGTTAGGTTATCGGGCAACGGGAGTCTAGTTCCCCGACAGGTGTACCGGACGGAACGAGCAACGGTTTCTCCGCGAGATAGGAGCAACAGGTTTCGACCGGGACGCGACTCGACGCTACTCGACGCCAGTTGTTTCGCGTGGAAAAACCGAGGAGACCTCGAAGCCGGCGGTTCGCCTCGTTAAGCTATGCTAACGAGACGGATCCCGAAGGAAACCAGCCTGATAGCCGGGTTAACTCCGGGAAAATCAGTACGATCAAACCTCGCGATTGATTTATCAAGACGAAAGGAAGTTTTAAATCGGGGATCGGGGAAATCGTGGAGCGAGAAGGTGAACGGGAGAGTCAGATTGGGCAACGCGGAATTGTTTGCACGAAACGAGATCGCGTGGGGAGCATGACGGGAGCATGATCGACGGATGTTTGAGAGTGGGCGGTGATTAGAGGTATTCCCGGGTAATGTTAACGGGATCACGTCGATGGAAAAATCGTTTGATGCAGAGGAACGTGTTCTAGTTCGAAACCAGAGGAATCTAATACGAATCTAATAGAATTTTCAGGATTTTTCTCTCGTACTTGAAATACCGACGATTCCGATTGACGATCGTTTTTTACTCCTCGAAACGAGTTTCAAGGTAGCCATTCGATGATAACTGGTTGAATTCGCAGCAACGAAATTGAAAATAGCGAATGGAATAACGGTAACATTTATACGCTTACCTGCATGTAAAACGCTTCTCCCCTCGTAATAACGAAGCTGCTGGCTCTGTCGTCGGTTTGTAGGGCAAACAGACTGGCTGCTACGATTGCCAACGAAGCTGGGAACAAAAGATATTCGACTTTAAACTCTGTGCAACGAAATCCACGTCTCCCGACTTCCTTTCGAATAAAACAACAGGTGGATTTTTAATAATCGAACAGAACTCGTTGGAAAAATGGAAAATAAACGAGACGAAAGATCCGGAGAGACGCGAATGCGGAATTCGTAATTTCGCGCGATTCGCCTGTACGAAGGAGATAATTTTAAAAACAGAAATTCATTCATCGAATGCGGTCGACTGCACGATCTACGAGTTTAGCGAGTATCGCCTTACGGCAACAAGATCCACCGCAGATATTCGATTCTTCGTCTAAGGGTAAGTAGGCCAGTAAGTAGACAAGTGACTAGTAATTCTACCGTGGTCGACCTATTGCAAAACTTTCGGGCTGTCCCGGTGCAAAAGGACTTCTCCGCCTGAATTACGCTCTAGAATTCTCACGTGTACCGTGGCTTCGTAAATTGCATTAAGAATTTATAGAAACGACACGCCGAATTGACCTTCATTCGTGTAATTATCCGCGAGACTAAGGAAGATTCTAATTTTGCCAAAGTGGAAAGTGTCGCATTTTTATTTTTACTTTTATTTCCACCGATATTCGAATAAATTAAGTATGAAGAAAAGGAAAATAAAAATAGAATTCGTCTCTGCTTCATTAAATCATCCTCGTATCAGACATACACGCGCGTCCATTAATCGCTCGTAATTAAATTGTATCTATATACGTATCCTTTATGAAATTTTCACGTGCGTCTATTTTTAACCTTTTCAAACGTCAATTGTAATTACATTTTTCGCTCGAATTTCAGCATCATTTCCGCTCTTCGATTTACTCGTCCCGTTCATCCCGTGCACGATTAATATCCACGCCTACGTCGACCCCTTTCGAACAATCGTCTCTCGAAGATCAATTTCGCAATTATCGGTTATTTTATTTTTTTTTAAATCAGCTGAAAGAGTTCCCTGTAACCTAGCTAGCACGCGCACAAATTGCATCTTTGCATTACAAAACCGCGATTGTTCTATCTTTAACTCTTGCGAACGAGAAGCGCGAACGATGATGCATAAAATATATAATCATCTACTAAAAATAACAAGTCGTGGAAAATTTCTTTGTTATCGGAAATACCAACGATAATAAACCCGATTTTCGACTTGGCGAAGAAAATTATTAAGTCCGTTCGAATTTTAATATTTTACTAATTAANTTTTCATATTCTATTAATTAATGACAAATCTGGATTAACGTATTTTTGTCAAATTAAAGTCGAACACTTAGACCTATATTTTGCGAATAAAGAATAAAAATTAGGGGGAACCGAGGGATACGGAATGTCGAATCTAGTTTGACACTAGATCGTGGAGAGTTAACCGAAGAAAATTAGTATTGACTCACGATTAAATCATTATTAAATCACGATTGGAGGTAATAATGCGAAAATTGCGGACAAGAACAGGTAACACCCCGAGGTGTTCCGAACAGGCGGGATTAATCGAAAGCTCGGTTGCGTTGTTGGAAATACTCACTGGCCAATGTGGCGAGGGCCACTTTCCCTATCAGAGCGGTGCTGTACGAGATAATAACTCGTTTCGCCGAGGAAGCCATCGCCAGTTGTAGCACGGCAAGACCAACCAGGAGCGCCAAAAGGGCAGAGGCTGTCGCCGCGGCTAATCCTGCCACCCACACAGCCACTGTAAGACAAGGAAACCTCCATGTCCATTTGCTTTGCTAAAACACTCCTCCTGCGGTAAAGATTGCCTCCAATTTCTTCTAGCATCTGCTGCTTTACGTGTAATATCGAAACGACGCTTTTAAGCTCGCAACCGTTAAGAGGATCCTGCGCGCACGTGGATCCTCTGTGAGCTTTTAGCAGCAGAATGATTTAAACGTTATTGACGTAGGCAGACCGGAAAAACGTACGTGATTTTGTGTACTCTAACGTTGCGAAACAGTCTTAAAAGAGTCTAAGAATCTGTATAACTAGAGTCGCTACGACCCTTTTTCGTTTTTTTATATTTCAAGTTCTCGTCTTTTATTTTATTATTGCTATTACCGCGTATTTTTTAAATAAAGCTAGCATATCAAGATTCGAGAGATTTATAATAATGTATTATACTACGCGTGTTATGTACGTTCTGGAAAATATTTCAAATAAACTCACACACTGGCTGGAACCTGGAGACTCCTTGGCCGCATCTTTCTCTACCGTACAACAGAAGCTTGCACTGTCTCCATGGACCAAAGTATCCCTTCTCGGCTGCAGAACCTGCTACAGAATAAACAATAAGATCAATTACCACAGTCTGGAATAAAATCATCGATCAATCAACAACAACGAAGAACGAAACAAACATCAATCGAGCGACCCATGTTTCGTTCTCCATACGTAAAACAAACTTTTCGTTTTCCAGAATTAACGACGACCGAATTATCTAGTGAAAAAAAAGCATTACAGAAGGGAGAAGTTTAATCGAGATCAGTTCTCGAGGTATAAAATCCGAGACAGAAGAAAGCAAAATTAAGGAGCGATTCTTAAGACTGAAGGGTAGTGGAAACAGCCCGAGATGGGTTGACGAGAAATACTAGTCGACCAAGCTTCCTGGAAGCTTCGAGTTTGGGCTACTTTATGGATTTATGGCGGTTGGCTATTAACCCGAACTGAGTAGGTAGCCCGAGAAGCAATCCGTCGACTGTGACTTAAATGAAAGCCAACTACTAACCGAATCTATAACTAACTCGCGAAAGCTGCTTCGATGATCGAGCAAAATTCTCTTTGATCGCCAAGTTACTCCAAGCTACCCTTTGCACCTCAACTACACAGGTAGTTAACGCACTTAAACACCATAAAGCATCGGAAACAACGCGAATGGTCAGTTCGTGACATTTTCACGAATGAATCCTTTTCGGTCTATCGTAATATATTAAAAACTTAAAAATTAAATTTGCCTTACAAGAGACTTTGTTCAACATCTACACACCGATTCTGATGAAATCTATCTGAGAGATATTTCTCAAAAAAATAATAAAAGTTGTTAGTTCAGTATTAGATTGTTTTTTTAATCGTCACTAGTTTCTTATGTTTCACGATCGTAATTGTTTCCTATGATTGTTACACAATTATCTGTATAGTGGAAAAAAAAAAGAAACAAGAAAGAGGAAATTTAACTACAATGTCAAGTGTGCCCGGAGACTCTCTGATTAGAACTGAACTAAACAAAATATTGGTCCAAGAAAAAAAAGCACAGAAAAAGAACAAAATATCGGTCTGAACCAGAAGAATATCGAGCATCGATTGTCGATGCTTGGCACATCTGGCATCATTGTCGCACTCGAACACACTGATTCGACTGCAACTCGTCGAGCAGCTCGCGACCGCGGGAAAAAGCGGATAACGAGCTCGGGAACGTGATCCCGAGAAGAGTCGGAACAATCGAAAACCGCAATTTCGCTCGGTTTGCCGTCCAAACGGCCCGTGAAGTCGGCCCGAGCCTGTTCCCTCTTCGACCATCTTCCGTCTTCCGGCGGATGAGGGCAAAAGGATAAAGGAAGCTCTGCGTTTCGCGAATCCAGAGATAGAGGGTGTTCGAGAGATCAATGGTGCGAGGAAAACGCGAGAAAGTAGACATTACCATGCGCTGACGATTCGCACTTTGTTCGTGACCAGACTATGGAGGTGGACAGGAGAATTGCGTGGTAATAAATTAAATTGGAGTACCGTCTTTACGTATATTATTGTCGGTACGTGTACTCCGTGTTATCCAAGTTGAAGACGGAAATGTTAGAAGAGTATTGAAACTGGACAAAGTGATACTTGTTGAGAAATATTTAGTTAGTCATTTCCGGTAAGAATGAAATAGCTTTAAATTGATTTGTTAGATTTATTACACGTTCATCTTAGAGTACCTCGATATATGTATAATAATATCGCATCGATGGGAGAATTTTGAAGGATGTATTGGACGATATTTCATGCGACCAATCATAGTTTTTAGTTATTGCTTCGTGCATGGTTGGTATTGGATTAAAAGTTGAAGGAGATAGGAGACGGTTTGACGAATGGGTAATTCGTTAGACCATCTTCCCGTGAATATTTTGAAACGTATTTCCATCGCACAGAGTTATATTTTGAGAATTAATGGATGACAGTGACGTGTTCCACGAAGATATAAATTTAGAACCTTTATGACGTTCATTGTTGTAAATACAGTTTATAACACTGGCTCGTTGCAAACAGATAAACGCTTATTGTAATACAGGGAACTCGCGTATACGGTTATATGGTAATTAGGATATAGATACTAATTATAACCTTCTGCGGAAGCTCTAATAAGCCAACGAACATGTCGATAACTCTTTGCCATTCTTTGTTTGCTATTGAAAAAAAAAAATCAGAGCTTTGTTTATGTAAAAAACTATAAACTATAAATACCTTTGGGATAAATTAGCTATTAACTGTCACGTAAGAAGTTCGTCTTTGTATTTCAAACCTAACGTTCCTAACGTTCATGACTAAATGAAAACTGGATATATAGGTCTTTCATACCTGCGATATGACCGAGGCATAGAAAACAGAGAACTAAATTAATTTCACCGTATAGTGCTATGCTCATTCGTAATAATTAATTTTCAAAATCGCGAACACGTAATACAGAAATTAAGGAGACACGAGAATAATTCGCCGGGCCGTGTCTCTGCAAATATTTTGTCGCGAATTTCGACGGCACGGAGAATTAAAATAAAAAAAAAAAACAAAAAACAAAAATAATAGGAAAGCATGATGTATTCCACTCAGGTATAAATCTGGCGCGTCCATGACGTTTGCGATTAAATGAAAACTGGGTATGTGGGTGTTCGACGCGTGTGAAATGAAAAAGACAGGCGAAACGGAGAAATATTAGCAGACGTATAAATTTTCTCACAGCACGTACACCTCGTAAATTATCTTCGTCTGGTCGCATTATATCTGCCCGTAACAATTTCTAAAACTATGAACATACAATACAGAAATTACACGAAGGCACACTTCCTGTTGGAACACCTCAGCTGGAAAATGTGTCTGACAGAAGACAATCCGCTTTCCCTTGCTACCTTACCATTTACCTCTCCCTTGCATTCTGCTTATACGGTATCTTACCGAAGCTTCTGACACGTGCATTATTAAACAATCGACTTCGCTGATAATTCTACCCGAGATTCTCAGGTCACAGTAACAGAGATCCCGATAAAAAAAAAGAAAAAAAATAGGCAACTTTCTCTTCCACCTACGATCAAGCGGTTCGAAGGAGTCTTATAAATAAACATCTTTATTCCAACATTTGCGAAACGGTCTTATCGTATAGCTGGAATCAACGGTTCTAACGAAGTGTAATTAAAGAATTTTCTACTAATTAATTCGTGAATTCCAATTACCGATTCGACGACATACCGAACGCGCGATAAGACGGGAAAAACGGGAGCAGTCGAGAAAATAAGCTAGAGACGAATAAACATGTCAACTGGGTGTCTCTTTCTCTATTTTCTGGAAAACCTGATCGAGGTATACTCGAGAAACCTAATAAGGACCACTGGAGCGTCATTTGTAGGATAATCTCGAAGATCATCCAAGGCGGGAATCTAAGAAAAAAATCGGGGTCGTATTATTTTATAAAAATCGGCCAGTCCGCGTTAACGCGTGAACGCGGTGGTTAAAAAGTGTTAACAAAGAAATTAAGGAAGAAGACTGGAGCGTTCGGTTCGCGTGCTAGCGACCTGGATTCCTCTAGAAAATCGCAAGCTGGTCAAGGCGCGCGAGCAAAAATGCAATTTGTCACGGCATTGTGAATCGCGCTCGCGTATTCGTACACAACGCGCGAAAAAAATCGAGTAACTGGGGCAAGAAACGTTCAACACGCGTCGCTCGTGATTCAGCTTTAATATCCTTTCCGCTCAAGACGCTCTTCGGGACTCGATCGCTTCTCGAAAGCTGATCCGGACTTGGTTTAACCGTTAATTAGCGAAATCACGCAGGGTTCGTCACCTGCGAAAGCGTTTCCGGTAAACGTCGAGGAACTTCCGCTCGAAGGAGCGTTCCGCTTTGAAAATTCCAGCGTCTTTGAGAATTCAATCGAGAGCTAAGTTCAGAGCCGTAAGAAATAATCCGATAATCCGCGATATCGGCATAGGTTTTATTCGGGTTTATAAGATTTCTTGATTTAAATTAATTCACAGGTTCGCGCGCTGTTATTCAGGCTAATGACAGGATTTTAGCGTTCAATGACAAACAAGTGGCAAAGTTTACAATTTCTGCGATAGAATTATAGGCTTGGCGAGTTGCCGATTGAAGCTTCCAGGTGTTCATTAGAAACTTTATCCAACGCTTCTATGGCGTTACATCTAGTACCATCGGCGGTGTTATCAGTGCGTCACTTGACCCCTCGTGAAACGAGCCACAATAACAATGAGCAATCGAGAGAAAATTCCTAATGACCACGTTTTATACGCGCCAGTCTCGAGGAGTTATTTCCATCATAGATTTCGATAACTTTTGAATCACTCGCGTCGATTATCTATGACTCATTGTCAGTGAGGGGATATCGGAGGTTAAGGATCTACAGACTACAATCCCGGCGATCGTCAGCCTCGATCTTTGCCGATCGAAAGTCGTCAATACGGTACCTCGCGACGTTAAAATCGAATTATCGCGTGGCTGATATTGAATCTCGAGCAATCTCGAAGATCGTAAAGATGATCGATTAAAAATCAGAGGCCATTGACGTTCACCTTGCCGATTGGATTAAATTCTTAACGTGAAATTGGACTAACGTTAAACCTACACTGACCTAAATCGCTGTTTTTAAAATCTTACAATGTCCTTTTTTGTCGTGTCGTTTATATCGAACCTCGAGGAACCAAAGATCGATGAATCAAAAACGGAGACTCGAGGAGGATAGCCTTTTGCTCGCTGAATTTCTAACTCGATTGAATTCGATTACGAGAGTTTGTCGAATCGATAAATACCTGGTCGCGAGTGTAGGAAGTAACTGATGGCGAGTTGCTCGAGTCGGAAGTTGCCGCGAAGATGCCGGAGATCGAGGTTGCGATATCGAGTTCCGCCAATCGCGACTAACCGATGTTTCGCTGAATAACTGCGCAGAGATCACCGATATCCCCCGGCACACATAACCCGCTGTAAATTACGTCGTGCCTGAATCACGAAAGCGGTATCCGACTAATTCGATATTAATTAAAATAGAACCCGGCGTTAATTGCACGGCTAGCCCGTTCTAAAAACCGCTCCATTGAAATCAACGTTGCGAGCCGTTATCGCTCTCTCCCGCGGACTCGACACAATGAGTCGCCGATTCCGCTCGCGTCTAAACCGGAGAACTGATTTCCAACGAATTGCAAATGCGATTTCTTCCTATTATATCCCGATTTGGCCTCCGCGAGATCGATGTCGCGCTAAATCCTCGCGGTTCGCCGCGCAACATCCGCGTGGAGCCGTTGAATTTTAAACAAGCTAGGCGTAAATTAGGAAGCAATGTATTTTTAATTTATTAAGCAATTTATCTGATACATTTGCCGTGTCGATCGGCGATGAATATGCATCGCGAGACACTCGTCGTCGGACTCGGAGGCCTGATAATTAAGCGATAATTAAGAGTGGAAATTATTACGCGAACGGCGCGTGACGAGCGTCCGTGGCCAGGTTTCTCGCTGCTCGGAGAGACGTAAAGAGAGAGAGAGAGAGAGAAGGAGAGAGAGGTGAGGGGAGACGTAATCGGTGGGCGATTAGGAACGGCGGCGATTGGAAAAGCACGGAGAGCCGTAAAGCGATTAGGTCAGCGGGCAAACAAGCACCTACGCGCTTTGACGGATTTTCGATCGTCGCTGCACGGCCCGGCTGGATATAGCTGGTCACGTTGAAAAATAATTAGAGACACCGTTTCGTTTCGTAATCCGCGTGGGCATGCGATGGAAAATAGCTTTATGACGGGGTCATCGCAGTGGAAATATAAATGACGGCGCGGATATCCGGGCCACCGGTGGGTGGTGATAACGAAATTGGCATGCAATCTCGCCGTTAATCGGTCATCTTCTTGCAATTAATTAACGAACTTCGGTAGCGAAGGGAATCCGTCGGTCGGAGACTCTTTTCAGCGTATTTTCTTCCTTCGGATGCCATCAGCAACGTCGCGGCTGAGACACTATTGAGTATCGATCATGCGTGTAACCTTCCGAACATGTGTAGTATTGTAAACTTAAGAAAAAAAATCAGAGGAAGCGAGTGGATAAGACAAAAACCGGATCTATTGCAAAAACGTTCGTCGAAAAACAATCCTTTCATGGGTCTTCGATATTTTCAAAGGCGTAAGCGTAGTTTTAAGCAAAATTAGAGAAAACGAGGTACAATCCTTCAGTTTAGGGTCTTCAAGTTTTTTTTCTTTATATATATGTGGACAATAAAGGTATGATAATACGAGAAAGGACGATGATGTAATTATAATTATTATTACAACTAGAAATCTAGTGTGTTTTTACGTTTTCGTGTCTTCCAATGCTAGTCCCATTAACACGTACAATTTTGAATATAAAAGTAATCCCTACCTATACATATCGTTGTTTAATAATCGCGCCCTTTGTACAATTTCACTTAAATAATATAGATATACTCACTGCGTACGTTTCAACAAATATGTCTGAACGTCCGAGCTCGGTGAAGAATAATAACACTGAGCCGGAAGGATATCGACGAAAACTGACCACGAACAGGTTACAGACGACCCTGTGTTTACAGTGGGCCCTATTTGCCACGCCTTCGTGTTTTGGTCCGATTTTCTTAACGCGCGTCTCACACGAAATCTTAAACGACATTCACAATGGTGCATATCGCGTGACAATCATAGACCATCTTTGAAGAATAAGAAATGGTAGTATCGATGGTTAATGGAAAAGTGCCATTACGTCTTCCGCGAAACTTAAGCGCCGAAACTGATTTTGGCGAAATTTGCACGATTCCGCGAGAATGGCGGAAACAGTTGCCGTTTCCAACGTCGCGGATTCGTTGTATTCTATTTATGGGTTCCACTGGTGGAACAACGTTTTATTTTTACGCGAGAACATTGTAGCCGCTAACGATTTTTATCGTCACGGCAGAAGTCAAATAAAGTGCCCGTTTATTTATGTATTCACATAAACGTGCTTTATTGACCGTAACCGAACGTTATGGCGCGATACGCTTTCGGTGTATATGCATTCGCTGTTTTTTCTTTTTTTTTTTCTTTTTGTTATTTTCTATCCCTCTTTTTTTCTCCCCGTGCAGGTAGTTCAATAGACGAATTCAATAGAGCGCACCGTTCGCGTTGAAAATCGGCCCGTCAGATTTGCAATTGCAGATACCTGTTTTACCGATAGGAGAGCTTGGGTATAGCAAACGGTACGGCAGGTTTGAAAATACGAAACGAAACGACAGAGGAGACATTCGAGACACTACTGTGCGCGGAGAACAAATCTCTGGTAATGTTTAAAGACGTGAAATACGATGAACTGATCGGAAAGATACACGGATCGTGTTTTGCCTGGTTGAAATTACGATTCCAGATTTATAGCTACGTTCGACACTTTTATTTTTAGGTATGCTTAAAAGTAGAGATTTAATTGTTCGCATTTTATATATACACACATCGAGAAATGAATAACCGAGATGAATATTTTTCAGATTTAATTAATACTTCAGATGGGTACGAGAAATTTAATTAAACGAAGTTAAACGATTGGAAGTAAAATGTGAGCGGATGTTAAAAGGAGGAAACAGAATTTTCTACGTTAATTATTAACTCGAGTTAACAAGACCTTGCTATAAATTCGCGAAGCTGTATCTAAAATTTTATCTCTCGAAGGTGTGTAATTTTTGTTAAGCCAACAAACGGTTAAATCTCGTCACATTTCAAGGTCCGAGTGATAAAGAGCACGTCTATTCTCAGCTTGTTCCGGAACACCTCAATCGCTACACTAAGCCACAATATACAACGGTTACTACGTGTATCCAGTACACTTCAATTTTAAAACCCAAATTGATCCCTTCGCTATATTTACGAGCTTCCTTTACGACCAGACAGGCATGATGGTCTTCTTTCGTTATCCTTACATCCTTCTATTTCCTTGCGCACCTTCGAGAAGAAAATACGAAGCAAACCTCCGGTAAAACACCCGATAAAAGTGCGATAAAATAGAGTTGAAAAATTGAAAAATCCCTACATCGAACAAACGTATCGGATTATCATGTGAAAACTTTATTTATTAATATATATTAATTTATATTAGAACGATGCTCTTCGACTAATATCATAAACTAACCGATGTACCAGCAAGGCGAATACAAGGTTCTCAGGAATCTCGACATAGATAAATCATTAGAAAACGGTGTCAAGCTGAGACGAACGCTTAGTCTAGTATCTAATTTCGCTGTAGACTTTAGAAAATTTCTTTCGTGTAACTCGCAAAGTGTTACCCGCACGCGAGATGCGTGCATACTTAGAATGCCTGCAAGTGTAATACAAATTAGTATTCGCGTTGGAGGGTAATAATAACGGACACAGACCAGATGCGCCACTTGTCTATGGTTGGTGTCGGGATTATTCCAAGTGGCACAAGGAAAAGGACTGCGACGAGTACACGCTGTACTAATCACGTTTGTAAGATAGTTTAGTGGTAAGGAACATAGTTATAAAAGAGAAAGTGTCAGTTCTGTGTCAGTTGTCAGAGTCGGTTTAACTTTGAGACAGAGAGTGTTTGGAATAGTCAGCATAAAGACAGCCTGTATGAGTCAGGGAACATGAGAGTGTGTACAGCGACAGCTCATCTTTCGTATCTTCCAATCGTATTATTATTTATTACTTAGAGTTCCTGTTTGGATAAATCTATGCTTTCCTAACTATCCTCTATTTATTTCTCGCGAATTATTAACGAATATATTTTTATTAGAAAGACGATTCGAAATGATCGTTAGGATATTTTCTCGCGTTTCGACGCGTTTTAAACACGCGTAGATCCGAAGCACGGTTTCGTGACGTATCCACGATCGACGTAGATCAGGTTTATTAGGCCCAGCGCGAAGTTACGCGTGCGTCTACAGCCATAAACATGGGCGCCCGGAGTAAACCCTGTTCGTACGTGAGGATTACGCAACGCGTATTTGCAGTGGGTGCATCAACGATGCTATTAATAACGAATCCAATGGCAAGGCTTAAACGTGCTTGACCTTCGTCCCTAAGATGCGTAGAGCGGCGTTTGTTCGTTTTCCACCGAGCGTCCGGACGCTGCGTTTCACGCAGGTCTAACGAACGAAAAATCTAATTAACGAGACGCCGCGGTCGCGTCATTCGCGGTAATTGCGTACGCTCGTGCGGCATAGTGACGTCGCGACGTCGGACGACGTCGAAGAATTTTCCTCTCGGATTCAACGCCGACCCGCTAAAATCGGCGCGAGTTAACTCGCGTTAGATATTCCGGTTCCCACGCAGTTTAACTGTAACCGAGTTACAGCGAAGTTGAATAATCGCAACTCGATTATTCGTTAACGCAATATCCCGAATGTGAGTTTAAAAGGCAAATATTTGGCCGGAAAATCCAGTAGCCGAATTTTCTCCAGTCTCGTTCTCGCTTGACGAGAAACTTTGGTAAATCTATCAGTGAACGAGGAAATGAAATAAGAGAAATTTGAAGGAAATGGGAATCAAATTGAATATACCTGTATTGAAAGAAGAATCGCAAAGAGAAGTGACCAAAGTGACAAAACGTTGAATGCGAAATTTTGAATTAGAAATTTAAAAACCTCCACTTGGATCCTGACAGATTTAGAATCTATAGCCAGAAGTAATTTCTCATAGAAGTAATTGATAATAATAGTAACTTTTCAGATGTCTGGATCTCTAAATTTAATTCTCAAATTATTGTACAAGAAAAGCTGACCGATTTATTAATATCCCTTTTCTCTCCAAATAAAATCGACAAATCGTTCTCAAGTATAAATCCTGCAATTACACAGCACTAGACATAAACAAGTGGGCAAATATTCGCGAATAGCGAGACCGAAGACCGATCTATTTTCTCAAGCGCGAATAAATCTCGGATTCGAGCAGCAATCGAGTCTTCCATTAAAACATACAGATGTTTTCAGTCGGATCGTAAACATTGGAACAACCGACTATACCTCTCTATGCCGATACTCTATATCGCCGTGGGTCTGTTTAAAATCCGGACAAAGCTCGACGGAAAGCAGACAGGGAATAAAGCAGGATTTTTGCGAGACAAATTGGAACGTAGAACACGAGCCATCCTATTATAATTCGACACCCGAGATAAGCCATCGATCTTTCGCGGTTGCGGGTGCGATTTGCAGGAGAAAGAGGGATCGGCGAGGATGACGATCTCGCTCGCATTCGCAACGCGACACGCGATTAATGCGAAAATCGCTCTCACGACGATTCGTCTCCCGTATCGGGCACCGGACCGTGACTGCCGGGGATCCACGAATCGATCCCACGCGGAGAAAAATGATTCCCGCTTCTCCGATGTCGTTCGTTTCGAAAGATCCACGAGGTATGACGGCTTTTGACCGCCAACTATGAGCAACGATCGGATCGGGTGCCACGATCGCGTCCGCCCCTGCCGATATTCCCTCGATTAACGCGATAAATCCCCCAGCGTGGAATTTGTCACGCGTAGCTCCCTCGAAATCAATTTCTCCGTCGAGATGATCCATTGATTTTTTTAATATTCCGCGTATTATGCATAATGCACGATGTTCCTCGAGATCAATTTCACTTGTTGCGGCGGAAATAGCGGGAAGGGTTGAAATATGATCACATAACTGCGATTTTTGAGGGTGTTGGAATATATCAATGTTGGACCAAGGGAAGTATCGTAATGATTTTTGTCAAATTTAATTCTAATAAATTTTAGGTAATCATTATATACCTAAAGCTATCTATACACCGTCTGTTTCCTAAAATTCGAGTAAAACGCTTTAATCACTTACTTCGCGACCTTTCTTCTGGTATATATACGGTATATTTTTTCAAAAGCCACGTATTACTGACTGTCTGCGACGATACGTTCTACCACGTCGCGAGTTGCAAATGAAGAAAGAAGAGCGGCGACGCGATCACGATTGAAATTAATGGTCACCTGCGCGAATTGGAAGAATGGTGACCCAGTAACGAGCATCGTGACAAAAATTGGCCACGGCAATGCAACTTTCACCGTCAACACAATACCATAGTCGAGGCCGGTTCATAAGAGCGAGCAAGGATATTCAGGTCTTCGCTCCTGTTCGTTAGAGTTCCTGTCTTAAACGCGCCTAATCGATGATAAATTCGAAAGCGGGTATCACGCGCACGTTATTCGGCCAATTTATTTTACTTGTTTCGCTTTTATTTCATCGAGCGTGCGCTGTCGGCTTCATCTTCGATCGCGCCAAAGAAATTTCGGTTGGAAATCAAGCGCGTAACGCGAGTAACCGTTGAATTTTACCATTATGTCATTTTGCGACATGTCATTTCATCAGACACACGAGCGAAATACCTCGATATTAGCGCCTGTTGACATTCCCCTCGAATGTTGCAATCTCGCGTTCCATGATATTGTCCCGCGAGGGCAGCGTCATACGTTGCGACACGCGTTTATGAACGCTGCATAGGTAAACGTATAAATAATAACCGTTGGGAACAGTCGATGGCCACGCAATGAATTCGGACGTATAGTTTATACATCCACCTGCACCAGGTACACGCTATTCCCAGTTAAAAACCTTCCTTACGCGCTGAGAGCTGAATTACGCTCCGTTCTAAATAGGAAATATAAAAAATTGAGCACCTCGTGTGATTAATTATTAAAAATGTCGTGCGTAATGAAATACCGGGAAAGCTTTCGAGATAATTAATTCGAAAATAGAATGTGATAGTTTTCTGAACAATTAATTACCAACGAAGTTCTCTAAACAAGTAATTACCGACAAAAGGTTTCCTCGTTAATTAACTAACTGATACAGAGGATTACTAAATAACAAAATATCGAATTCTTCGGGGTTAAACAGTGGTAGATGTTGAAGAGTAGAATAGAAAGATCTATTGTTTCTTCACAGGGATGTAACTGTGGAGAACGAATTGGAGACTGCAAAATTCTGAATAAACGCGGAAAATGATGAAAATTCGAAGGAATAAGGAATGTTAAGCCTGAGAATTCGCCAGGTAATCACCTTTCTAAACGATAAAGCGATTTGCAGGCGAGAGGGGAGAAAAACGGGGATGTGGAGGATGGAGAAGAAGAGATCGCGAGCAAGAGTTATTCTGTTCTCGTTCAGGCTTATCGAAGGTCGACGAAATTATAGAGCAGCGTGACGGAATTTATTTCCTTCGTTGTTTAATCTCCTTACGGAAATGAGAATTTTCCTGGAGATGACAAACTTGCCGGGTCTCTCGCGAGGTTGAAACGTTGTCTCGCCACGATACCGGTTAACGACACTTTTACCATCCAAAGGCAAACAGGATTCTCGCGACGAACCTCGTCACGCTCGTGTGAAAACAACGCTTCCGTCTTTTTCCACAGTGTCGTTCGATCGTTCACCGTAATGGCGTTAACTTAATTTACGCTTCCCACGGAATTAGCCTCGAAACCAGAGATTTTAGTCGTTTAACTTCCTCCATTTCCATCGACTACTCGCTTCTGAACCGAAGGTTTCACAATCTTGGTTAAATCATGTTCCGTATTATCTTTCCACGATGAAGTAATTTCGAAAAGCAGCGAACTATCAAGGATTACTGGAAATCGTAAATTTGGAATGAATCGACTAGACGAGAATTTTCTATATCCACGATCGCGATGGCCGGTCGAAGGTCTGTTCGTTATCACGCTGACGATGCGTGGAAATTTTGCGTCGTGATCCGCGTAACTCACTCGATTTTATTACACCGCTTGCCACGTACTAGAAGATGAAACGTTTATCGTCATTGTTGTAATATTAAACCGCGCGCGGTTTTGTTCGTGAAAACAATGCGACTCGAATGAACGCGTGGGCGCCGCGACGTGGGCCGCGCGCCGAAGATCTGCGCCATGGTAATTCGAAGCATATATTTAATGCTAGACAGAGAATCGCGAACTTCGCAGAAACGATTTTCATTTCGCGACCTTTCTGCCCCGATACTCTTCGCCCGATTGAAAAATTATTTTCTAATCCCCCACCTCCGGGGAAATTAGTTCCTACGCAGGGAGAATTATCGCGAATGAACGAATGCGAAATGAAATTCCGCTACTCTCTGTTTCGATGAAACAAATTTCATTTGTTAACTTGGACGTGTAAATCGAAATGGAATTCGATGGTAGATTTAAAGCGAGTTTGAAACAAGTCGAAATGATTAACTTCGCCGTTCGAATTTCCAAACATTCATCGACTGTAATTCGACATCTTACAAAGTTCGAGTAAAAAGGAATAAATTCAAAATAAATAAAAGTAAAATCGCAAAGAATCGATTTCCTGTAGCTAGACTACATTTCTACATTTCGTTTTCTCGATTGAAATGATCCGTCAAAATTATCGAGCTTCGCAATTATGACTATTAAATCGAGGAACAAGCGCGTTAACGCGCGTCGAAGCTCGCTATATCAATGGAAGTTTTATTCGAGTACCGATAGTATCGTAAAAGGAAAGTTACTCATAAACGATTCCTATCCGTGTAAAGGCTGGCGCGTACGCTTACAATCGTAGAAAACTGGTTTCCTGTCTAAACTCGGGGAACGATGGCGTCCGATCGGCCACTACCGTTAAGCCGTCGAGCCGACAGAAAATGCCTTTTCTTTTTTCCTCCGCCTAGCGAGAAGAAACGTTCCACTCGAGTTTCTCATCGCGGTACTTTCCTACGATTAATTTCCAATAATCCCCGTCAACTCGTTCTCACGATTTTCAACGATAACCAATTCCAATTTACCAGTCGAATAGCTGAGAAGGAAGAATAGAAAGTCGTCGAGCGCGATTTTTCCTATCCCCTTTTTCCCTTTCTTTTTCACTCGAAATTCGTGAAACGTGAAAGATAGGAAATCGAGGAAAGTTCGACAGAAAGAATCGACATTTGTTTCAAACGTATTCTATCGCAGGTTGAAAGTGTTCCCGCGCTTTATGTGATAGCGAGAAATCCAAAACACGCGATTGACGGAAAAAGCAAACGCTTCCTTTGTAAGCGTAATTCCGGTGCCACGAACGGACCGAACGAAACGGATAGTTTCCATAAATGTAACTAGCATGCTCTATCGCGCGAACCGAGCATACGTGCTTTAACGAAAATCGCGAAAAACGATAGAAAAGTTCGCGTATCGATATCGCCGTGGCGCATGCAGTTCGGACACGTGTTACACCATACACGCTCGATTTAAGGCGGTCCATGGAAATGCGAACAATGGGAAAAACGTATCAGAAAAAGTGGAAACAGAGTGGAAAATATCTCCGTGTTACAAAAGTGTGTAAATAATACACGTGAATGATACAGCAGACGAAAGTGTACGAACGCTATATTTCAAAAGAATTCTCAAACCCAAAAATTCTGATTTCAATGAAAGTTTGCACAGGGGTAAAAAATAACATGTTACACAGGGAGTGATTTTTTCGTCGACAAACAATGGTGTAGGTAATGGTAAAGGT
This sequence comes from Euglossa dilemma, assembly GCA_002201625.1. NCBI lineage: Eukaryota > Metazoa > Arthropoda > Insecta > Hymenoptera > Apidae > Euglossa > Euglossa dilemma. The sequence goes on along the minus strand of NIJG01000033.1, from coordinate 3,689,925 downwards.
GTAAAATTGACTGTTTCCTGAAACACATAGATTAGATTGCAACTTTGAATAATGAACTTCACTCGCGCGAAGTAACATCTGCGAATAAAAATAATTGATCGCTACTTAGATTAAAGTCAGAATTTTTTCAGACAGTGTATTTCCTTGAAATATGTGTGGCGCTTGAATATACACCGTATACGAGAAAGCAAAAGCGTAAATAAAAGAAACAAGAAATTGAAAGAGACTGAATACGAAGTTTGCGCGATTATTGGATTTTACGACTAAAATAGACGATTTAATTCGACTGAATGAAATAGTCGTAGTCTCGGCATAAAATATAGACAGGCTCTAAGTGTATACACGTGGAAAGTGGCACACGGTTCCTGTACTGGAATGAAGCAGTAGCACGAAACGGTAGCGCAACAAAGTGCAACGATGTATAGTAATAATAATGGTGTGCGTGATAGTAAATTCTTAAGACTGTCGGTAGTATATTAACTCGATTCGAAAAGCCTTAAACGAAACTTTGTAGTTAATTACAATTAAAGGCACCGTATACGGTATTACTAAATGATAAGATTATTTAAATAAACCGGCTTTTATTTACCGCCGAAAAAGAAAATCTTCATTAATAAAAAGCTACTAATTTTCACATATATACCTACATTACCTGTGACAAAAAATTTTCGAACAAATATGACAATATAAAATTATCTAAAATTAACTTCAAACATAGCAATTTCTAACACAAGCATAAAACGGGCTTAAATCGATATGATACGAAGTAAAAAGAAACAAAAAAAGAATTTAAACTTCTGTTGATTGTCAAGGAGAAAGTAATTAAGTTTAGTTGTTAGGGGTGGCCCATTTCTTATACAAAAGTTGCACGGTTTCGAGAGGAATATTACGCAGTGTGTGTCTTTTTTTTTATGGGTAGAGAGGTTTCGTTCAATATAATATGGTTCAACGTATAACCCCACGTCATTACTAGACATATTAATATTTAATCTACCCTGCTTGAAAATTAACAAAAAACGCCCATATATTCCAGTCCGATGGACAATTTGATTAATACGACGCGAATACCGGGCAGAAATTTTCACATATTATAACCCGTGACACATGGCTGGCCTAAAAACAATCGCGTAACATCGCCGGAACATGAACGCGTTGAGCTAGAATCGCTGCACGTAGAAAAGTGAGGAGCATAGCAGAGAGAGGACCGAGGCGAGTCGAAAGGACTTCCGGTGGCCGCCACCCGGAACACGAAAGTCGCTCGAGCGAGAACGCGACGCTGGCCAGAGCACCGGGAAGAAGAACTGAGACTCTAGGTGTCTCGGAACCGGCTACGTAGCACGCTAATACGATCAGGTGACCACCACGCGATCTCCTAACTAGCGAGCGGCTCTCCGCGCTCACGCCGCGTCGCGACGCCGGTAAAAACGCTTCCAATCCCTTCCACGCGCCTCTTTTCCGGCGTGCGACCGCTCTAACAGTACAATTTACCGATTTTCTACCCGTGGAATGTCATTCCCGACGGCTTTTTGCACCGTTCATACGATTATCCAACGTCGCGCGCTCCTGAAAGTTCGCTCCTTTCCTAGGTTTACCAGCCACTCGAAAATGAGAGAAAACCAAGAACGACCTTAATCGAACGCGATTTTCTCTCTTCGCGATCTTGGCTCGATTTTGAAGAAATCGTTCGATTTCTACGATCGCGCCAAAGATGATCGGGTAAAAGATTCATTAGCGTCTGACTGGCACTTATTCGGATTCCATTATCGTATCGTTCTCGCGATTTTCTCGACTTTTTACCAGAATTGTTTTCGCGTCTCATCCTCGCGTCTCTGCCATTAGTTTCGTCTCAATGGGAACGACAACTATGGAATCCAGCGATTCAAGCGATCTCTCGAATCTACTATCCACTATTGTAGCCGCGTTAACAACGATGGAAACACCGAAAGACGGGAATGGGGAAAAAAAGACACATGGGTCCGGAAAAATATCACCATCGACGTCCAACTCCATACGACTTCCAAGCCTCTCTTCTATTCTAGCTCGCTCGTAGGTTTAAGCAGATTATACCGTAGAAAGATGATAGTGCCTCATGGGATTATTCCGACCCCTGCGACACCACGCCTGGATTTGTTTCACGTATCTCTTCTGCTCGCAACCAGCGCGTCGCACACGTCTCGGACTTATCTTCTCGTCCTCCTGACCATTCGTACCTGATCCTTCGGATCGTTTCTCCAGGATTTCGCGGATTTTTACAGCTTACAGTCACGTACGAATGTTTTCTGCGACGGAAGGCGCGGATTTACCCAACGGAACTCACGCGTTACGGGGTCGACGCTGAGAGAAGATTCGAAAAATTACAGCAGACTCCGAGACGAAAATTTCTACATCCGTGATTAAGATAACTGGATAATGGCTTCACGTGTCTGGAAATTTCCGAGGAGGATGTTAATTTTCGGAATTCTATCGTTGAATTGTTCGATGAAGAATAGCGCTGAGTCCTTAACCGTGCGGCATTGTTTCGTAAATCGTTCGCTACTATTTCATTCTTTCGACCTTTCACGAACCCACGGCTGGTAAATTGCTTCTTCTTCTGAAACGCGGCTAAACGTTTCCCGTTGCTCTGCAGGTCGTCTTGGATGCCGGGAACCGGAGAGCGAAAAAGTGACGGAAGAATTAGCGAAGAGAACGTCGCGACTTCCCGTGCTATCGTTCTGACGATTAACCGTCGTAATGACACCGATCCACGTTAAACACGGACTATCATCGACATGACATCCTGCAGATTCGAACGGTGTCGCGTCACGTTCCTCGTGGACACGCGAACCATGACCTGCTCGTGATAGACGCCGGGCCAGCGCTCGATGACTATTGCGAAATAAAAATGACGGCAGTTCCGTTCTTTATCCCGGTCACATCTCAGCCGTGACGAGTTATTCGCCGTGTAATGCTCGCGAGTTTGATCAAAAATTTACCTCTTACGTAAAAAATTGTAAAAATTCCCGTTCTCCGCGTGAAATCTACGCGAAAGCGCGTTAACCCTTAACGATTGCTGCAATTAATCTGCGTTAAAATCGCGTTAAATACGCGAAATCGCGTATATTCGCGTTTCCTAAAATACTTTACAATTTTCGTCATGGCGATAAAAAAATTGATAATAAAAGAAATTCAGGTATTGCCAACCGTCTGTTATAAAACAATTCAAATCCTTCGAAACTCGTTTAAGAGAGGATGATGAATCTTCGATCGAACTTTAAATAACCGTGACTTAAGACTCGATCAATCTCGATCTCGAGATCCTATCGATACTAAAGCATGACAAAACCCTGTTCGAAATCGTGGACAAGAGAAGAAAAGAAAAGAACAGCACTAACAAGAACGATCGAGATAACTCGGTTTACTCTGGAAACGCGACGAACGTGAAAGCAATGGCGACGGATTACGTAAGATCGATCCTCCGCGGGCAAACAAGTTCGTGGTAGCGTTTCGTCTAGTGGGCGTGTGCGAAACACTTTTGCGAAGCAGGCGACCTGTTGAATAGTCTCTCGTTTACGCAATCATCGTTTCGACGAGGACAATTAGGCTACGCGGAACGGGGAAGAGATGCAGAGAAAATGGCGATTAAAATCCGCGACCGTCGCGATTAGCTACAATTTCGAGTTGCAGGAAACGATCGGGCGTCTAAAAGGTTCGTAAACATTGCAAGAAGACAGAGAAAAGAAGAGACGTAAAAAGAGCGAGTCGTAGTTGGCGCTGAAAGGTGCCGCAAACGACGCGAACGTAACGAAGTACGTCGTTAAGCGAATCTGTTTAACGTTATCGCGGCTGCAAAACATGGCTGGATGATTGCTACTTTCAGAGAAAACGCCCGTTGTTCTCGGCCGAAGAAAATTACGAGTCTCTAACGCGATCGGTTATCTCCGTAGAATCGAATGACGCAAACCCGGAGACGCCTCTCTCTTTTCTCCTCGACGAATCTTTCACGGCGGAAAACCCGGCGACTTCTCTCGCGCAATTCAAGTAGAAAGGATGGTACACAGGCAAAGCGACAAAAAGCAGAAGCCCCTGGACTTCAATTCTCTCTTGCATCCTACGTGTTTGCACGAGGATTGTCTTCCATAGGCAGCTGTTCATTCGCATCGTTCCGCGAGCCGAGCGAACCGCGCATGCAAACCACCGCGTTTTCCCGCTAATTACGGACGAAACGCGATTCTGGATATTATTTGCGAGAAGGTCGCGGAATAACGTCGTTACTCCAACGGCGGAGAAATATCTCGGGCTTTTGCGGTAATTCGAACAGAGTGCCACGACGCTGGAGCGTTACGTCCGATCCAGAGTTTAGACCCCGCCTCTCGTGACCGCGCGATCGATTTCGATCTCGTAACCGAGGCTAATAATTTCGATCAGAATCCGCGGCCCGATCCTACGATTCCTCCCGTATCTCGTGATCGCTGCGGCAGAAACGCCGCAACGATTCCGCTCGGAACTTTCCTGCAGCTCCGGAGGAATTAGCCGAGGCGCAGCGAACGCGCTGCACGACCGATCGGCCGATCGCGAAGAATCGTCGCAATCACCGCTTCGAGGGTTCACCATCAACGTGCACCGCTCGATTTCGTGACTTTCCACGTGGACCATCGCCGGGTTCACGGCGAAAGTCGGTAACGATCGTCCGGCATGTCAGAGTCCACGTGTTTCCGCGAGTCGTGCGGCTCGTGCTGGGCTATTTTCTCACGAATGGCGGCGAGCTCGGCCTGCAAACCCGTGGGACGTCCTATCCGTCGTTCCGTCATGGTCCCCTCGACTTCCATTAAGTCCCGAGGGTTATTACCAGCGGAGCAACTATCTGTAATTGGTACGAAAGCCGAGCGTGCGAGCGAATCGCGCGCCGTGTATATATCCGCGACCAGCCTTCTCTCCGCTGTGCTAGACGGTGCACTCCCGTTTCCGTTTTCACGGGCCGGATGTTCAACTCCCAGGGAAGCATCCTGCCGCGGCTAAGCACCGATGTGGCGACTAGAATGTCCGAGACTCGTGTTGTAGTTTAGTGCTCGGCTAACCCGCGCCAGGTCACACGCGCAACTTTCGTCTTGGCTGATTCCACTTTTAATTAGAGCTCGCCTCGGTCATCTACCACCACCCGTCGAGCTTTACGCTGGATCGTTTAATGGAACTTTTCCGTTCCGAGTCATAGCGCTCGGATTTTTTCTCTCTTTTCTCGAAACTCCTCGCGGAGAGTCCTAGCTACGAATGATGAGGTATTATTCTGTATCTTCTCCGTGTTTCTTTCTTTTTTTTTTTTTTTTTAAGAAGAACCATCTGGTGTCCGATGGTACATATCTTCCAGGCACACCCTATAGAACAGGGGTAGTATTAGATTCCAAGAGCTCGTCGGGTTTCTTCCATCGTGAAACTGTATCGCAACGAATTTAATCCTTTCAGGAAATACATCCGAGTACATCCTGTCGGATTTTTAAACCCTGAATATCGTTTGATTAACTCGCGGAACGGTTACATCCCTTATGCAGATGAATTACGCGGAATATATATATATCCCTTTTTTTCGCGAATTTATCCTTCGAACGAGGCACGCATAAGTCAGGTCCGCTGGATCGGTTCCAGCGATAACTGTGATTAAGCATCGTCAATAAATCTCGACTCGCGATATAATTTCTACGCATACGAAAGGAAATCCTAGCCTCGATATGTAATTTACAATTCGGCGTTGACGTGTTTCGAAACTGGGCATTTACACGTGTTACACGATATAATTTCCGCCGTAATTACGTTACACCCGCGGAGAAGTTCTGCGGGGTGTATAAACAGGGGAAACGCGTGTACCGTTGAATTTCTCGCGAACGACGATGTGGCTGTGCACGTCCGTAATTCATGGTATAATTAAATTCCGAAGGCAATAGAAATACTTCGTCTATATTTAAATCCTCTCTTTATCCTTCGACGTGTCTGCCGGTTATCGATCGGTTCGCTGTTTTTTTCAAAGAAAATCTGATTTCCGACACGCGCCTTTCAAATGGCATCTCATCGAGACACTGAATTACAATTTCCGTTACTGAAATTAATAACCAGTCTAAGTTTAACCGGTACAAGATTAACGGGATTATCTAAATCGATTAGCCGGGAACGATCGCTGGAACTCGCATTCCAGACGTCAGATTAAATCCTCTTTCAACGACTTTCATGATCTCGTTATTCGATGCTTTCCGACTGCCGAGATTCTTGCAAATATTTCACTATGTCGCGGAAATGAAAGTCTTTAGCACGTGTATGCTAGACGAGTGTTTACGCTAGAGTGTCGACTGTGAGTGAGGATTCACTCTAGAGTTTCTTGTTTTCTTTCATCTCTGTAACCTCCTCTCACGATGAGAATAATTACACGATGAGAATTTAATTCTCTTCTAACGCGAGATATTAAATAAAAATAATCCCTAGAATATCGAATACGCTGAATACGATTCCCTTGATCCTATTTAGCTACTCGAAGTAGACGTCTATGCTTTGTACGGGCTCTAAGTATATTCAACGTTGTCTAAACAGATATTTCAAGAACCATCGCACTGTATCAGTTAAACGAGATACGATCGACTCGATCTCGACTCATCCCGAAAACCTTGATCGCCGGATTTCCAAAAGAAATTTCGCGTTGGCACACGCGTGCTGACCTGGAAGAGGAAGCGGAAATTGAGCAACGGAGACCTAGGGATCTAGCTCGTTCTAGATCTAACAGCTCCTTTCACCTTCTCGAAATTCTTCTCCGTCTAACCCAGCGTCTAAAACCGAGTCACCTATGCTAGATATCTATCATCTTCCGTGCTACCAACCGCTCTGAAACAAAATCAATTTCCCTTTGCAGCGCGGAGTATAAAGCTAGATGTAAAACTGAACGTACACCCTCGATCTCTCGATGGTATCTCCAGGACCGATCTTACGGAGCTTATAGAGTATCTGATAAGTCGGCCAACTCGAGCTCGCGAATTTCGCGTTCATCGTGGATACTTTCGGCGACAGAGGCAGCCGATTTTAGCCATCGCTGCCAAAATTGGCCCGATTTGGCGAAATCGCGCTAAATGAGGTACGTATCTGTGACACGCGATCGCGATGGCGGAATCGAACGCGAACACGCATAATGGGAGGTGGACAAGCGCTAAGACGTCCTTGTCCACGTTTGTCAGCGCGTGACAACGGTATCTTCGTATTTATAGGGAAATATCACGAATCGATGTAGCGTTTAGAACAGGACGGCCCACGCGACAGCAGCGATTCAATCGTGAGAACAACTCCCGCGCGCTGGCAAAAGAATGTCATGGACGAAACGTACGTACTACGCGTAGAGATATCTATTTACCTAATTCCGTTGCGCAACAACGCTTTCAGTCATTACAGCGCTTTACGTCTTATACCTGTCCACGTGACTCGGTTTTTCTCGCACGGCTACGTGTCGGTTATCACGGATCCAACGATAGCGTTCAAATGTTCAACTGCGCGATTGTGATATAATTGTTATTCAGTCAATTCCTTGCTTTTAATTGAAATCGAGGAGATAATTTGAGAAAATAATCGTACCACGGTCTCTTTGTTAGAAATTCTGTGTTCACCGTGTCGCTAATTCTGATCATTTGACATTTTTTTTTAATTTTTCGATATTTTTTCTTATTTCGTTCCTTTTTGAGTGCTTCTTCTTTCATCTTTTTATCTGCTGCCCTTCTAACCGGTTCTGGTAGGTTTAAAGCTAAGATAACTGTTCCTTTGGAACTTTTATACTAAATAGAAACAACTCTGTCACAAAGAAATATCAAGAAACAAAAGAACGATGAATTTGATTTTCGGTTAACATTGAACACCGGTCTGTCCGAAGAATAAGAATTCGATGAACGTACTTTCGATAAAACGGTCGCAATCAGTGACGTTAGGAGCTTTTCGAAAAAANTAAAACAATGACTACGCGGATATCGATAACGTGGAAATTCTCATGGCCAATCGAAGATAGAAAAATTCCGGCGGGAAAATGGCGACGAAGTGGAATTATGCAAATGGAGCGGGTAACGAGCCATGGTACACACCGTGAAAGCGTAATTTTCGTGCCGATATTCCGCATACGAAATACCAGACACCCATGTATCAACCAGTCTGACCGATTTAAATAATGGCCGCGTAGGTGTGAAGGGGTTGCTTCGAGCGCTAAATACGCCATTGAACACCGGTCTGTCCGAAGAATAAGAATTCGATGAACGTACTTTCGATAAAACGGTCGCAATCAGTGACGTTAGGAGCTTTTCGAAAAAAAAGAGAGAGAGAGAGAAAGAGAGAGAGAGAGAGAGAGAGAAGCTGAAAGAGGATGTTAACAAACCAGTTAAAACGACTGGTATCGGACTTTTTGATCTTGCAACTCGCCGACAACGCGTTCTGGCTATTTGTGAAATTAATACTGACTTTTTCGCCGAGATACAAATATAATTACTTTCGCTGTCACGCTTTAAACTATCGTAATAATTATAATTATCCATTTATCCATATATTTTATGATACGTTTACAACGATACTACCAAGTTTCATCTACTACTATATTATGCACTAGTAAGCATAGGTGTAATTATCTCCGCGTGTGAGTTATGCATGCATTACAGGTTGATAGCGCCAATTTCAGACTATGTTACAACTCGTATAAATACGGTACTAGGTTTAATGTATGTACACCCACAAGAAATTGTTCAACAAGTGTCTAAAGGCTACTCGAAAATACCTTTTGCCACGGTTTAAGAAGACACGAACCTGTAACCCAATGGCGAATACTCGTAAGTAGATATTTCATAGAAAGACAGAGTATCATCGAAGATTGATACTTATCGCCTATATCCGGTCACCTAATCATAACAGAGAAACTACGAGACCTCACGGACTTTCTTGTATCCGTTGGACGCATTTCCCGAGGGAATTTGTACCCGTATCGCGATCTCGCGATCCGTTTCTTTCCCATTCGACCGGATATTACAGGTTGTTCCTAGCAAGAACATAACATGATACGAATTACCTCACGGACGACTTTCGAGCAAAACAACTAGATCGTGCGAACGACACGGGCATTACGCAAAGTCCCACTACTTTTCTTGAAAATACGAGTCCTCGAGGGAATTGTTTCCACCCTTATCCATACTGAACATCTTCCGCCTCGGAATTACGAAGTCATACCTCCCAAAGGAAGATTCAGAGAAACGTTTTAATACTGAATAAGAATCCCTTTATACACGAAACTCGCGTTCCATCTTCCAACGAGGAAATTATTACAATTTTAATCCGAGTCGAGTGATCGCGAAATCGTATAGTTTTCAAGGTACTTTCAGACGCGACTTGCAAGACTTACGAGACAGCTAATACAAAACCTATCCGACTGAAGTCACTTTCATACTAATCGACGCGTTCACCGATACACGTACGCCTCTGGAATCCTACGCTACACAGCCATGGAAAACTTTCTAGAAGCATGGTAAAAGGGTTAACTACCGAGCGCGTACGAATTACCTAAGTCAGCCGTCATCTTACAAAACACTCTCGTTATCGAGAGGTATTCGTTTAACCGATTCAGCCTCGTCTACCCGTCGGTCGGGGATCCGCGACTCATTTCGTTCCGCTGAATCGCGAGGCAAGAAAGCGCGGCGTGGCGTCCTCCGGCGTCGGTCGACGTCGGCGCGGCTCTATGTCGTAACACAGAAGGCAGCAGCAGCCACGTCGATGGAGAAATCCCGCCGGCTTATAATAACGTATCGTGTTCCGTTACGGACGAGCCTCTTCGCACTGAGGTAAACGAGAGGCTCGCGTTGACTATAACTTTCAGAGGAAGATGGCATAGTCGCGGCGAGCGGCGAGCGAGGGCCCAGGTAAAGGCCGTTGCACTCGCGGCATGGCTCTCCGAGACTTTCCTGGTCCTCTCTGCATAGCGGTACTTGCACGCTCCTCTCTCTCTCGGTGCACGTACGTAGCGCGCGTACGCGACCGAGTACGAGCACGAGCGCGAGTACACTCGCCACGGGGTGGCATACTTGTTTCCCCGATGGTAATGCCGTGTTACGTTGCCGCACGTCGTGCCGCTTCGGCATTCGACAATGACACGTCAATTTCACCGCGCGTCCGTATACCACGAACCTCACGTCCCTTCAGTTTTTCCCCTCTCCCATCGACGAACGAAAACGTCCCCGGGGTACGCGGCCGCTCGCGAGCGTGCGGGCACGCGAAAATTATAGGGGTCCCGCGAGGGTACCTTTAAGTTCGCAGAGAGAGAGATGTATGGGACGAGCGGTTGCATCGATGGCGGATGGAGTTAACGTATTTAGAGAGGTTTCACGGTGTCCAGCCACGAGGGGTTGAGTCGCGAGTGCGTCGAGAGGGAATTAGACGCTGCCAGGAGGTGAGGTACGACGTTGTTCCAGAGGATGGAGTAATGGCATGTTCGAGGATTCCGCGAAGTCGAAGATCGGATTTATAGTTATTAGAGCTCCGAGTCGAAGGGATATCGAGGCTTCACCCCTGTCACGGGGAAAGTCTAGGAAAGTTTTAGAGGATCGACGATAATTCAGACGATACCGGAAAAAAGGGTACCTTTAGACTCGGTTTAAAGACGTAAGTAATTGTCGATTCGACGCGTGTATCGGGTGTAAATTAACCAGGAGTTAGCTTCAGGGATTTCTGTGAAACAAGAAAGAGATCGATCTTACGGGTAACAGCAGCGATCGATGAATCACGAATGACCTCGTGTTCTCCATTACGGAGGCCAGACTCGAGGAGAATCTAAACTTCGTCGCATAAAAGCGAAGGGAATAATCAGCGATGCATAGGTAGTCTCTGAAGCGAACCTATGCGGTCGGACTTGAAAACCGACTTAATCCTAAATCCAGTTTGTTCGTCCGACGATTTAATCCGAACCACATTGGCGCAACGGTGGCGAGGTTCCTAGCGAGCTGGAAACGAGCTTAATCCGCGGGTAGCAGCGTGTCCAATGAATCAGACGATCGCGCATTCCCGATGACACGCCGGGCAGGTCCGATGTAATCGTTGCTATAACAGGTTGTCAGCACGGGAATCGTCTTAAATCGAATAATGCTGATGCGCGTACGGAGTAATTTAGCGGGCAGCCACGCTCTAACGACCCGATGCCATCCATTAAGCCAACTTCATCCTGTCGACTCTTCGCAGTCATTCGAATCGGCCACTGGCCCATTCAACTTACGCCACTACGTAAGTATCTTCGACCGTCTCCGCTCTTCGTTTTTCCGCCTTTACGACCGCTTTACGCGCACGCCCGTTTATCCTTCCTAACCGGTCTCACCCATCGTTTATTTCCACCGTTCTACGCGATACTTCATCGAATCCATTAACCTACTTCAACCAGTTCTTACACCAGACTTGCTTGCTTTCCGTAGCTATCAAACAGCACCCTCCACCGAGCCGTAATCTCGATCTTTTCGTCGCGGTAGCCTAACGGACGACACGGTGCAGCGAATGAACGTCGAACCTCGCGATACTCTCACTTTTTCCAGCGAAAACCTACCTCCACGTTCGTCAACCTGTCTGTCCTAACGGTCCTCCCTCCCGGCGCTTGTTTTTAACCCCCGGTGGCACGAACGTCAGGCAAACAAGGCCTGCACGATGCGTTTCCCGGAGCGTAAACACACCAAGGTTCTTCCACGATCGAGCTTCGAAAAGCGTTCGTGCCAACCAGTACCTTATCGCCCCTATCGCGCAACCTTTCCGGTAGCTCCCGTTTCTCAGGCTCTGATTATCATTTTTACCACACGCACCCAGCGGCTCCTGCGCGCTGCACGGATCCCCGTCGAGCTTCCAGCTGTGTGTGCGAGTGTAACAGTATCCAAAGCCACCTACTTACACCTGCGATCCGGCTAGTCGTCGTGCATCGGCTACGTACCCGGCGCACCGCCGCTTCGTGCTGCTTCTTTTAACGACACGCAGACGTGTACTTTACGTTTCGCGTTTGCTTCTTAATGAAACCGACGGAAATCCACGAATCGAACGCCGGTTCTTGGTTACCTTTCGTTGCTTCGCGATAACGGACTCGGAAGGAATTGCAACCGCGGTAACAGCGGGATTAGATTGCGGACCGATATTTACGTGCATCTATGTTGATTTTCTTCTCAAATGGAGACTCGGAGTTCGCGTCTTCCGTTTAGTAAATTACCGAGTGTGCAAGCGATTGAATTCGCGATATAAATTTATCTCTGAGTCGATATTCAACTGGGTTTTTACCCGAGAGAAGAATCAGACGTTCGAGACGAACAGAGCGATAATTAAGTTTGGGATATGGTCAATTTATTTTTGTACTCGGTTCCTGTTATCGCAATTACGCCAGAGGTTTCAGGTGGATAATTCGTTGACGCAGAAGGTATCAGGGCAGCGTGAAACGTTTACGACACGGTTATTACCGCTATTCAAATCAGGCGCAGCCATCCGCTCGAGAGTACATCCACGAATTACCTTAATCGGCAAGAAAAAATATCGGGCCTCTACAAGAGAACGACTTTAATCGATGCCAGACTGTTTCGCTTCGTGGCCACGAAAGACGGGGAAAAATTACACAGCGAAGGTTCACCACGCGTATGTGGCACATTCTAATTGCGATCTCCCGGTCCGCCAACAAACGGTAGTTCGTTGCTTTATTGTAAAGGCGACCACATTATGCGAAACGTGAATCACGCGAGTAACAGTATTCAAAGCCACAGTCTATACGGTTGAGAACCATGGGGTCTCGGAGGAAGAAGCTCGTGTCTCTGGAAAACAGGATCGATAGAGAAAACGACTCTAAGAGCCGTGCGATCGCTAAGGATGCGGAAAATTTCCTAACCCATTTTTTTCTCTGAATCATACGTGTTCTCTCGTTGTTGCGCGTCTTTTCTTTCTCGCTTAACGACCTTCCTCTTATCCCGTCGCTTTTTCCGCTGCTTCTTCTCCTCCGACGAAACCATGATGCGCGATTAGGCGCGTTAGCCACGGAATATTCGTGTCACGTGTTAATCTCGCAGCGGTAATCGCGGAACCTTTCTCAGAGCTCAATTAGCATTTCGACGGTGACCGTGCATTAACCCGTGAACTTCGTTGCACGAAGGAAACGTGAAAGTAACGAAGGCAACGAACAAGTCGGAAAGTTGTACGCGATGTTGTACAATTATTTCTTCCTTTTTTTCTTCCTTATTCCAGTCGTTTTCGTAATTGGGATGATCGAAAGCTGCGAGTGAAAAGTTATCCTTTCCAATGTTTACGGCTTTCGAAGATATTCTGCGTACGAGAGTGGGATTCCTCTTAATGAAAGAGGTCTGACAGGTAGATACGCACCTGCAGCACTCATTCACACACGCAACCGTCGTGAACGTACGTTGCGCGTTCACACGCGTGTAATATTTACCACGGGTAGCGTATCGTAGTAACCACCTGCTAGGGTCACGCACACCGATTCATTCCGGCTGCATTCATCGATATCCGTACACTTATGGCGTATACAGAGAGGATTAAATTCGCCGTCAACGTAAACGCGTTATTTACGCATAAATCCTGTTCTCGTCGCTGATACGGCTACGATATTCGATAATAAAAAATATCTCTCTGAACGGAACAAACGAACAGATGCATCGAGAAAAATGAAAGATTTTAGAAAATTAAACGAACGTTTATATTATCTCTGCCTCGCGGCAAAATCCGTTAAATTCTTCCGTTTACTCCCGTCTATTTCCGATACTCACACACAAATTCCATTAAAATATCCTACGTTATTAAATGTAATATTCCACGATATTTACTCGTATCGAGCGCGTTTCGTTCGAAAATTTCGTCCCTCCTAACGTGCAACTTCGAGAAAACAAAGGAAATAACGAAAAATGTAATTCTCAGGCAGCTTCGTTAAAGATATTACCTATAAAAATTGCAGATATCGGGTAATATCATTTTCATACGTAATAACGTAACTTTTCGTTGCTATTATAAGAGCTTACATTGTTACTCCGTTCCCATATTTAAACTCTTGCGAGTAGTAATTGAATTTTTTCATTTAATTCGTACACCTCGAACGGCTTCACGGTTCCCTTCTCACCGATCTCGGGACCCCAAGCTCTCAACCGGTAACGTAACAACCACGGTGGAAATCGTCGTATTCAGAAGGAGCTCTCTTCTTCACCCGCGCCGCCTCTCGGTTAACCAAGGCTCTTTATGAAAGGAACACAATCAAACGCAACATCGACCGAACTCCTCGCGATCGCGTGTACATCGTGTTTTACCGTGGAATCGTGTCGTTGTGCTTGCACACACGTACGTGCCGAGCGCAAGCGTCCGCGGGACTTTCCTCAGACAACAGGTAGACCTCGCAGGCGGAAAGCCCACGACTCGTGGGATTGGGCAACCGCGATGCACCTTGGTAATCGTGTTTAAGTGTGGAACGAATATCGACCAGAGACTGGAAGGTACAAATGAAAAAGAAGAGCCGCGAGAGAACAACGAACCGTGAAAAGCGATCGGCCGATCGCACCATCGGATCCGTATTTCAGCAACCAGCCCGTGGATTCGCGAGCAAAGAAACAGGAGGTTATCGACACCTGCTTTATTCCTCTTGCAGCTACGCTGTATATCGGATACAATGAGATGCCGGTTATCTAGGCGGCGACTAGCCGATCATTACGTAAACGTGTCGGTCGTGACTCCTATCTCGGTCGGATGATGAGGAATTTTTATATTAACCCTTTGCACCGAACATCTTTTTCGTTACGTAAAGTGTAAATTTTGCTCGAAACAAGAAAGAGATAAGAATCTTAAAAATGAATTAATTATCAGTCAAGAGACCAAAGCGATAACAGTGAATGCAGGATATTAAATCTATTTGAGCAATGGTAGAGTTAATGTTAAATAATAAAGTAAATAATAAACGATCGAGAAAAATGCACGACGTAATATTTTTTCAAACTATTCCCTCGGGTGTTCCACTGGAAAAAATGCGAAAATTACTACGCATAAATCATCGTGGAATTGTTTGAACGAGTCCTCTACTCTGATCCGTATAAATCTACACGCTGAATCATTTTGCGAAATTGCCAGGTACCGTATCAGTGGTATGGGTTATTTAATTGATACCGCAATGACTTGCTAGAAATTGTAAGATTACGAGAAATTATCTCGTTCCAAAGATGGAGTGGGTGTCTAATGACGAGGCATCGCGATCTTCCTTATTGGTAAAAGGGTCAATTCGCGTGTTGGTTTGTCGTCCGTGTTTCGGAAGGCTGAATTAAGATCTCGTTATGCGAGTCCAATAAACTTTGCACTTAACGCGTGCGGGACAAAGAGCCGCGGATAATTTGCATTTAGCGTAAGATTACGCAACGTTTAGGCGACCGCGTGCTGGCATTCAGCGACGCTTCGAAGTTTCACGGAACACAGGGAAATAACGGATACGTCGAGAATTGTAATGAGAATTACAACGCATTCTGCTTCGTTGTTTCGAGAAACAAAACTGCGCTACCAAGGACAATGCTAACGCCGTTCCTGTTCTCTTCTGGCTTCCGGATATCGCGGAGGAAATGATTTCAGTTTTCCTGAAGGGTAAAGGATTTGCACGGTGGCGTGCAAATGAGAAATTGTCCGCGTCGTTAATTTAGAAGCGAGTGGTCTTTAAAAATTTGTCCTTCCAACGAGAAACCCAGTCGTAACATTTTATAAAAGTATTCTTTTCCAACTATTCCTTTCAAACATTGCACGGTGGAGCACCGTGGTTTCCTATTCCAGAGTTCCTGGTAAAAATCGTAATGGTCTGGTATTTCAGAACATTCCATTGAGTTGCAAAAACATGACAATGTTATTCGAGTGAAATATCATGCACTATTAATTACCAATAAATCGGTCAATATCCGCCATCGTTCGAACTACGCGAACTATGCACTTTTTGCCACCATAAGCGAATCTTACAGCCCAAAGCAAGCAGACCTCTATACAGTTATCCAGGATGTCTCGCCTACATATATAGATGATAAAACCGCTAATATGGAGTCGCATAATGCAGTAAACGTGCCACTTTATCAGAATGTTCGAACATTCCGCCGGGTCTAGCGGGAAAAACTCGAAAGGAGGATAAAGGAGTCAATGGCAACCTGTAGCTGTTATCTAAGAGGAAACAGGTCGAAGGGAGGTGGATGATGAAAGATACGATGCGCAGCAGCTGTAAAAACTACCTGCTGGAATTAATTGACTCGATATACGGGAAGTCGTGCTCTGAATTGGGTCGAACTCGGCTGTTATGGAAGAGAAGGAAACAAAACGTCGTCTGAACTTCAGGAATTCGACGTGAATGAGGACCAATAAAAAGTATTATCATTGATATGGAAGTAGATCTACGTAAATACGTTAGTCCGAGAAAAAAAAACGGAGGAGGATAAGAGGCACCTAGAAACTCGTGTACTACTTTCTATCGGGTAAAGTAAACATTAAGTAACCGACCGAGACTTTTAATTCGCGTACAAAGACAGGCTATAACATAGCTATTACAACGTGTCCTTGTAACACTTCAATAAAAGGCGCATGCATAGCAGCGTTTCGATTTAAATGTCGTGAAAATGCGCGTTTCTCTGAGACTATTACGCTGTAAAAACTTTCGCTGTCTATAACGCTTCCCGATACACCCTTTTACGCGATACCATCGAGTCGCTATTAAGAGTCACGTTGCATGCAATTTCCACGGAAATTATGTAATAGGAACCACAGAGACAACCGCATTAGTTTGCGCAACGCTAACAACTCGCGTTTTACTTCGTTATATTTAAACGACTGATTTAGTTTCACTTTAGCTACTACGGTTGGCACGTGCTGTTAAAAGTACATCGTCTGATTTATCCCTCACGAACAGAGAGATTTAGCAAGTTTAATATGATAACCATCAGCTTTCGTTTACACTGTGAATAACTCACTGTACCGGCGCTGTTGTTCCAACTAATAAACGTTTCCGAATATTTATTTTATATAACTTAAAATAGTCAGCGGTGCAGCTTCCGAAGGACAACCATGTTACGCTTGGAATATATATTTGCGACATCGACGAACGTTCGATCAAAATATTTTCGAACGTTCTAAAGTATGAAGTAAGGTTATGTAATTGATTAAACTAACCTAACGAAAGTTACGTCCGTATCTCCTCCGTGTGATTTCCATCGTTAAAAACTTCCCGAACTTCTCGAACTTTAACGCGCACTATTTACATTTACACTTGGCATGAACGATGAAATAAATCGATAAACGATCGATATCGCAACCGTGAACTCGAGAACCGGCGATTTGACCGCGAGAAAGTCGTGGGCATGCGCAATCGACGACTAATGGACTGCGCGCATCATCGCGCGGTGAATCGAGGAAATACGCGCGTCCCGATCAAAAGAATTTCAAAAGCATGACTCACCGTCAGGATTGGTGAAGTATCCCCAAGTGGGGGTGGCGGTGGTCGCCGATTGGAGGACCACGGCCAGAATACTGAGGGCCAGAGCACCGGCGGCGCCTCGCGCCGCGACGGCGCGCTTTTCGCTTCGTTGCGGATCGGTTGTCGTCGTGGCGACCGCCCTTACACCTTGACGGTTGCTCGAATCGGTTGCCATTCTTCATGCCGTTTTCGTGTCTTCGTCGATCTCGTGTACCACGCAACAATCCAAAATAAACGCTTCGTTTTCTTATTTCTTTTCTTTTTTTCGTTATTTTTTAATCGTCGCGTTCCTCCCGTTCACTTTCTCTTCTTCGTCAATACAGGCTTTACACACCGTTTCGTAAAATCGATTGGAGAAACTGTAACGATCTGCCGGTGTCTATATACATGTACCAAGGCTGGCTAATTACATCGGCGACGAACATCTCGTCGACGCACTCGATAATCGAATATCATACACTCCCGGTACGATGTCACGTAACACGTCGAGTATGGATAGGCGCGTGCATGCACGCAATCGATAGTTGGAGGTGGGAGAAGAAAGAAGAGAAGTAGGGAGAGGTGTGTATCGGCTTAGGCGAATTCCACGTTCCGTGTCACTCTTTCTTTCTTTCTCGGACGACAGAGAGAAAAGCATACTCCACCTTTATATCGCGTGTCTCTCCCTCTCGCTTCCTCCCTTTTCAGCTAAAACCCTTCTCGCGTACATACGCACCTTACCTCGTGGCTCGGCCCGAGCAGAGACTCGGAAACCGGTTTTTGCGATGCGCGAACCGGCGTTGGCTAAAAATAAAAGCGCCTCGGATTCTCTCTCCTTCGCTGCTTCATTCGCCTCTCGTAATTTTCTGTCTCCTCGTACGTTACCGTGGAAGAAATCTTCCGGGGGACACCGTGAACGTTGCACGCGCGCTCGCAGCACAATATATCGAACGTTCGATCATAACCTATCGAATCGCGCGCTGTCGTCGATCAACAATCACGTTCACCACCTGTCATCGCTATTTGTCGACAGATCAAGATGGCGCGCGAGGAAAATTACTTCCTGAATAGCCCGGAGTTTTTCATTCTTTCATCCCGGATGCTTTCACGCTGCCTTCGATTGTGGAATGCTACTTGCTCGCACGCATCCTTCCGTCAAACCAGTCGAAATTATTGGACAACTTCTTCGACCGAGGTTATGAAGGTACGGAGCTCTCGAAAGAACAGGTAGTCCGCTAGGTTAGGTTCGTGCGCGCTGGAAATACGAACCGCTTGATATTTACCGAGGTGCTATAGTTATCGATCGTACGAGGATACACTCGCTTCATTTCGTGCCACGTCTCCTTCTACGCGTTTCGTAACAGTTCTGCCACTCACTGCGTCTTGCCAGTTCGTATTATCCGCATTGAGCCACCTCTAGTCAACAACCATACTCCTCCTCTCCCTTTCGACGTGTCAAACCGTTTCAAAATCCGTCCTTTACATCCGAGTTTCCCGCTCTTTCGTGGCGCCTTTCTCTGCGAGTCACACTCTCCTTCGCCACGAACCTTACGCACCGTGTCACTGTGTCACGACGTACGGGCTCGTACATGCACGCACACGCGTCGATAACAGGTTCTCGATTAAATTCGAACCACCGGCATACGGTCGCGTGTGTACAGCGAACGTTACGCACGATGTGTATACGAGATGCGAAGGAACCTGAATTTTGTCGGATTTTCCTGCCGCGCGTGACCAACAGAGGGGCAAAAAAAACTTAACGGAACGGCCACACGTAAACGCGAAAACAGCGATCCGCGAGATGTTTGTACTTGCGTATTCTAGCCGCGCTGCATGTAGGAGACAGCGGGAGAGAGAGAGAGAGGGGAAACGAGGAAAAAGAGGAGAGCAAGAGAGACGAGAACAGAGAGAAACAATACGCGTACGCGAGCCTGCGCGCTGCGCGGCATACTGAGGCGACCGGCACCGTCAAGCTGACTCGAATGCTCCTCACCGGCCGTGGCTTCTCCCTTCCTCTCTCTCGCACCATTGGCCGCGGCCACTACCCAACGCTTTCCCCTCTCTCTTTCTCTCCTCTCCGTCCCTTTCTTTCCTTCTTCCTCCCTCTACACTTGCATTTGCATTGCTGTCGTATGCTTTCATACCGCTGCCGTATATGCCCGTTACAATTGCATTCTTGGAATGAAATGCACTTGAAATATTCATCCTTTTTTCAACACCAACTTGAGCGTTCGCTTGAAAGAATAAATTAGCCGATAATTCACGGCTCCTCGACGACGCGATAAGTGGGATATTTATACCGATTTACTTGCCGATGATCGATTATTAACAGGTCCACGTCTCATGTTTTCTTTCCTTTTTTGTATCGAAAAATATCGTCGCTACTCCAGACGATATGATTTATTAAATTTTGTTATTAATGACCCGCTCGATTTTATCGATGACTAATCGAATTAATATAAGAATATAAATTACTCGTATTTTATTTATTATCCTTTCCTAAGATTTCGTTTATCGATTTTAGAGACACGATAGATAGTTTGTCTTACGCGGCGTGATTAAAGATTAGAGACTAAAGTTGAAACGTCGAATTGAAGAATAAATTCATATTCCGGACTTTGATGTCGCGATATTTATATTATGCCTGCAGGTGACGCGAAGCATTTTCGTGATGGTAGTTTCAATGTTTTAGAGAATAAAGCCCCGACGGCGGGAATTTATGTTATCTTCCACGGATGAAAAGAAGATATACGCAACAAAAAGACGAGGACGCCGCTATCTACGCGACAAGCCAGTAAAGTTGTCATCACCGGTAAATCACTTTACATACTATTCACGCGAGATAAAAGGTAATTCAAGTTGCCGTACGATGTGCGGAATTTTGCTCGCGAATTTTTCTATTTTTTAATTAACGTGCCCAACATTCGCGGGCCTTATTCGCAAGAATTTGTTTATTTCGCGTTGTATTTAATTTATGTTCATACGATAAATCCGCCGACATCCTCCATTGACATTAACGCGCATATTTCTTTCGCAGCACATGGATCAGTTCTTGTTCTTTTTATTGAGACAGCTGGCTGATTCAAAATAAAGAACTTGTTATTGAAATACCAATGGACGATATAAATTTAAACTGCGAAGTTGATACAAACTTATTTTCTTCTTGTTCCGGGAATTATTATATTTATCGCAAATTGGCGAGAAACTGGTTGCTGAAAAGATACCTTGTACACCGTCGCATGAACACTGGCAAATATAAAGATGATATGACGTAGGACTGTATAATCGCGGAAGTGTAACGATATCCTATATGTTTTACACACAATAAAAAGGAAACGCATTGCTGTGCGTATGTAATGCGAACTGTTATAGGAAGTTAATGTGAACAAAATACGCGGTGGCATCGTTATTAAATATCAGGGCCATTAGTCGGGCATCACCTTAAACGATTCTGACTTAATGCGTCAAGCATAATCTCGATCGTCTTTCTCTCCCGGTATGCATTCCGAGGAATTTCCGTTCGACTTTAAATGTAATTAAAATTATCATATAATGTAGTAGAAATATAATCCGGTTTGTATAATGAATCATCTATAAACGTAAAACTTGTTAATTTTTCTATTTTTACTATTAAGTAGGTAAATTACACGTATGACATCCAATTTGCGACGATCTCTCGATCGCATATTTACATTGTTTCAAAATATCCGTGAAACATCTCTCCAAATCATTTACTGCTCGTCGCGTTTCCAATGTAAAGCGTTTTAATTGTTATTTTTGTAATAACGAGACGTTGATTAATAATTATGTAGAATTCGCAGATTATTCGAATATACGATAGACCATCAGGTAAACGTGTAACGACAACGCGGAATACACGATGCGTTGCAAATAAATTAATTAATGCTTTCTGATAAATAACCCGCGTAACGCGATTCGCTTACAGGGATTATCCATCGTGTACTCGCAACAAATTAACTAATAATAACGTCCATTCATCGACGCGGCGAAGGCGTGGTGGAATGCGGCATCGTATTCCCGCTGAAATTATGGTTTCCTTGGCAACAACGATGTTTCAGGGTAATAAACTCACAACCCTGAGGATGTATTATACAAAACACGTTATTTCACTACCAACAATTCCGGATACGATTTGCAAAAATAGGTGATGTTCATCGTCCATCGTTGTAAACTCTCTTCCTGGTGTACCGAGGTAGAACATATCGAGTCTTTCAAGTCTTCCTCGAGGCTTAAAAATCGACGAAATACGGATATTGAATTAGTAATACTCGTAATATTCATTTAAGAGTGGAATAACTCAATTTAATATCTGTCGATAATGTTTCGAGTCGATTTTACTTAATCAAATAAACTTTCTATCCTTTTTGTGGTCGGAATTTAACTACTCCAATTATGATCGATGGAGTATCATATTTCTACGCAATTTATAGATTCGTTAATGTCTGCAAGATCTAAAGACACTAGTTTTAACGCAATTGTATCTTATTTGTTCACAGGATGCATCCTAACTTTCCCCCCTTTCGCAAGACTATGGAAGTTTCGACTATCTCCTCGTTTTCACATTCACTCGACTCGTGGATGAAGACAAGCTGTACAACTTTTGTGGTCTCGTCAGGTATTCAAAGACAGGAACTTCTACTTAACTTCTTGGTCAACTTTCTTCTTCACGCGTCCCGACAGCATAGAAAGTTCCGCGTAAAAGCTACGATTCGTCGCAAATAACTGTTTGCTATCATAAAGATCATCTATGCTCTCTCTACCGTGATGCCTATGCACCAAACAGAATTGATTCCGAACCTCTTTCCTCGAGCATGACTTACCGCGATTCAATTACGCCACTCCGATTGAATAAAAAGTAATTAGGTGTTGATCACAGCTAACGTGTCATTATTTAATTTAACTCTCAGCAAATAAGCGTGAAAATTAGCAACTCATAACTTAATACCGTGTAATAACTGTAATTAGCGCTTTTTGTAATCCATTCCACGATTATCCCGTCCCGTAACGCGATAGATACTGAGGATGAAATTTTCATTGATCGAAGAAGCACCTGTCTACTCGCACGATTAAACTTTTCACAAAAAATATTAAACTTTCGAATGTAAACATTTAAAAACACCGAGCATCCTATCGTAGACACGCATGCTTATACCAAATCTCTCTTATGTTGGACAGGTCCGACTGAACTCGCGAAGAAGTCGCAGAGAAGTGGCAGAGCGGAGGAGACTAAAACCCATGCCGGTCTTCAGCCGGCACTTGAAATTCCTCGGAAAACATCTCGCGAGAATCCGACCACCTCGACCCACATTTCCCATCGCCATCAATTTCCACGTCTGGTTCGTACGACTTCGTATTTCTCATTGAAAGAGGCGGCGAGCGCGGAATACAGAGCGCTTTGTTACTCCTCTCAGCGAAGTGGACGGATCGTTGTCGAGGCGTAGGCAGCTCTGGCGAGGTTCTTCAAGGTTACACGCTCCGGTCTCGCATAGTAATCTTACGCAACATCGCGCCGGGGGCCGGCTGAAACGCGCCGGTCCCCTTGTCCAGGGGTGTTACGAGGACGGGCGTGAGTATCGAGCAATGCTGGAAGCTCGCTCGTCCCGAGATCCAGCGTTCAAGGCTGATTTATCGAAGCTCGCGATTTTACGAGCGCGCCTCGCTCGTTCGAAAGCGAACCACCGTTAACCACCGGTGCCGTACGGTTCCGTAGCACGTGTCCGTGAGACGGGAGGATCGATCGATCGAACGATAGAGGTCGAACGGATTCGCGGAGGATGGATCCGTGGATTCACGGGTGGCCGACGAATCGCGGTTGTTAAAGGCGTTTCAAGAAAGGCGTGTAGCGTGAACCATTATGCAAGGGAAATGGTGTTATTACGAATAACACCGTTCTCCATTATTTATAAGCCTCGCGTGGAATGCGTATTTCGGCGATCAATGAACCAGGGTTGCGGCTGATTCCTCTTGTTTCCGTCTATCGAGTATATTCTTCTGTCCGGTAATATCGCCAGGTGCGATGATTTATGGTTGTGGATTTAAGGGCGGATTTTAATATCGGATCGTAGCTTCGTGATCTAATTATTCATTTATGCCAGGTTTATACGACCCGCTATTACGCGTACCGTCGGATTTTCGTGTTCCGTGATATTACCTTCTGGCTGGTTCTCGTTTATCCTGCTTCCTGGCTTAATTCGTGGAACGGAACTAATTATGCGATAGAAGTATATACCCCGTGCTGTAGCTACAGTTTCCTTTATCGCGTAGAAAACATGGTATTCGATTTTTATACCGATTTATATTAGATTTATTATACGTTTACTCTGTACATTTCAAAGGGTACTGAAGAAAATAAACACAATGTATGCTTCCTAATATGTATCCAGCTACCGTGCAATTAGCTCCTCGATTCAATGAGAGGAACGAGCAGGTTTCATTACAAAGTTGTTTCATCCGAGGAAATTTAGGGACCTTCCGTGAATGTGCTACTCGAAATTACGCTAAAATTGCGTACGACCTTCCGTGTTTGCCTGCTTCTCTTGTCTTCCTGCATACATTTTCTACGGCTGAAATTCAGGCGAGCATGCTCGAAACGAACTCGAGGCAAATTTCGAGGAAATTAAAGATCCAATCGCGATATCATGGTCGTGGTAAGGAACGGTGTTACCAATTCGATACGGAGCCAATTTGATTTCTGGTCGGGATAGCAAACTCGGACCATCGAGGATTATCCGTGCGAATAAAAGGAAACACCAACGGAAACAGAGGATCGTAATTAAACCGTTTGCGACAAAGCGTGGCCAGTTTCTATGAAAAGTCATTGTCGCGTCAGTTGTTAACCGAAAACAATTCTGCCTTTGAATAATTAACTGCCCGTGCTCGTTAATCTCCGCGGCGCGCGAGTTTCACGAGTTTTACGAGTTCCGTGATGGACAGATGATAGCATTTCGTATTCATCGGTAAATATTCCTGTCGACGTGCATCATGCTTCGCTGCAATCATCATTTCTCGTTAGATCCAACTGTCGGCGATGGCAGTTGTAACTTGGAGACACGGAGAGGAAATGAAACTTTACACTACGATTTCTTTTTGTTTAGGTAGAAAGTTCGAAGCTCGAGTTTTATCTCGCTGTCGGATAATATCGTATTACGAAAATTATCGTAAGGTATCCGAGCTCTTTTAGATTCTCTTATTTTCCGTTTCAAGTTAGCTGTTTCCTATCGGCCGTCGGATCAATTGTAAATTGCAACGGCGGAAGACAAGGTGCTGGGCAAATATCAGTTGTTCTATCCTTTTGCCAACTTTATCTCCTACCACGACCCCTCTGACCTCTCACTGCCTTCAGAATGAACACCGAAAAAGATAAACGCCATAGGAGATCGAACCGTGGTTCGTTGAACTCGAACCTCGTGCAAAACGTGATCTAGAGATTGTGGTTCCTCCTTCTGTCGGTGTCGTCGAACTCCGTAATAGTGATTCCGACCTCTATTCCCTCGCTTTCACTGGAGAACATTTTGTAATCGACAAGAATCGTTTCACAGTATTTTTTCCAGCTTAATAATACCTTCTTCCTAATAACAGGAATAACTTTTCGAAATTGCCCCAGATATCGAAGTAATCTATTTGAAAATAATTACTAAATGATAAGTATAAATAATATTTTCATCGAATAATCTCTCGAAGTAAAATTAATTCCCGTGATATAACGTGGTTCGCCTAAGCGTTATTTTCGAGTATCCATGAAACACGAATATACCGACGACATACTGACGTCATTACTCAAATGAACGACACATGGCAACACGGATGATTCATGCTATCTCGTCGCCAAATACGCACCTATTATTTTTTTCGCATTATCGAGCCCCAGAATTTCGCTATAATATCCGCGAGACAGGAACGATAATCTGATTCGTCATCCCGATCGAACGCTACTTTTCCTCAACCAAATTATGCCAGTCGGTACAATTACAAGAGGCGACACGACCTGGAAAACCAATTGACCCAAGTCCAATAAGACGTTGCCACGTGCGTGACGAAAAGTGTGACACATTGCGTCAAAAGAATCCATCAACTACGTTCATTATTAATGACACCATTATTCAGGTGATCTCTATTCTAATCGACCTCTTAACCGAGTCGAATTAATCGTCTCGTATTCCGAGTCAACAAAAATTTTCCACCAACCAAGCGTAACATTTAAACCCTAATTCCTTCTCCAAAGTATCCCACAAATCTTCGCAGAAAAATCTAAGGATGTCAATCTCAGTGCACCTCGAATCCCCAATTTTCTCCTCCATTTCGGTAACGAAGATTAACTCTGCGGAAACCTGTCAAGGGGACGTGAACCTTCTTCCATCGTGGCGAAAAATTCGCGAACATCGACAGTGTCCAGGCGTTTGCCACGAGGAGAGATTATTTACTATGTGGAGTGGACGGGTGGACCGTGGGTCGTCATGGTTCCTCGAGGTTAACTCGTTTAACCTTCTCCTACTACCCGGGGCCCAATAAAGAAGGAAAAAGAGAGAGAAAGAGGGAGAAAGAGAGAGAAAGGGAACTCTCGGGATCCGGCCGATCCGCGACTCGTCTCTGTTCGATCGCGAGCCTCGACTTCCTCGAGTTTCGAGGACGTGGATCCTGCGCGGCGATATCTCGCAAGTACATCGCGATAGAAGTCAAACGTACGTCACGATCCAGTTACTCGACCCACTCGATCCGGTACTGTACCGGCGTCGTTGGGTCGTTCTGGGAGGTCGTGGCAGATTTCAGACAACGTCTCGTTCACTTCGTTTCGTGTTCTGGCCGAGTTTCAAGCTCGTGACTGCTCGACCGGACAGCTCGTCGTGTCCCTTCACGCCGACACTCGTGCCCTACGAATTGCCTGCTTTCCTTCTATCGCATCTTCCTGTCACGACCTTAGGCTAACAGCCACTTTTACGGCCATTCTTTTTCCAAATGTTCTCTTAAACCTCTTTTTTTTTATATCCTTCAATGGTTGAATAATTTTAGGAAACTTTTATTTATACGTTTATTCACGTATCTTTCGTCCTTTCCTTTTTTCCATCTTTTTCATTTCGACGGACTTCTGGTCCATTTATCAGAGTTTCGGTAAATTGACATACTTCTGGGATCTTCTTTGGGAAACATCGTAACATTCCGGCTGAATTCCCTCGAGTTCTTGTTTCGGAGACGGTTTCTCCTGGGTTTTGAATTTACTGGCTGGAATTTTGGCCAACTGATACGGTATACTGTCTGGAACTCGGTTTATGGGTAATATCATGCGAGGAGAGAAAAGTTGTGGGTGGAGATCATATTTTACCGAGTTTGAAACAGAGATTGTAGAACGGAGTTTCAACCTCCGCCTAAGGACAGACTTTTCTGCACAAGTTCTTGGTATCCAGAAGGATTTGGAAAGCTTTAGACTACCATTTCCTTTTGCGAGTGCGTGCATTTCGAACGGAACGATATGCACGAGAAAAAGGTTCTCATATAGAATTCCTTTATTTCGTCATCGTAACGTATTTTAATATAATGAGTTTATTAATATAGCTCAATCGAAACAAAGGCACAAAGCGTACCTTTTTGTCCGTAATTTATTGTCCTCAAAAAAGAGAAAAATGATATAGATTCGCGTAAAACAAAAGTGACAGGAAGAAGAAAATACGATAAAGGTTTCACCAGGAGAGAAAATTACTTTGCCGTTACATATATAATATATATTATATTTCCATATAATATATCGGTACATGTACATCCACCTTCCGATACGATACGATAACATCCATTATTGTATTTTTCATTTATAATTATTATGCATACACGTACGTTTAAAATTTGAATTAGAAGAGATTCGGGCCCGTGTCTGAGCCGCGAGTCTCTCTATCTTTCGGGAATCAATTTTTATTAAATAAGTTTATTCGATTATTCTACGAAACGGCCGTGATCGTCCTCGACAGCGATAAACGGAGATACGCCGACGTCTGATCGGTAAAAGTGGCCAGAGGAAACGCCGATTAGACGTCGGTGTATCCGTGCAATTTTACGTTGGCTAAAATTCGTCGAATTTCCAATTTGATCATCGCGTAATCGAAGAAGATGACGGTCTGAAGCACCAGAGAAATCGAGCCAGACGGAAAATTCTTCGCGATTAATTCACGATCAATCGTTCGACTTTTCCGTAACGCTAGTCATTTTATACAATCGTCCCTATTGTCCCTGGTGATGGTTATTATATCGTTAACAGACACGATTCTCGATTACACGACAAGTGTCTCGCGATGAACAGAAAAACTTCATGGAATCCGTGCCGAAGTAAACTCGCAATGCAAATATATCGCAAAGAAAAATCGCGTCTTCGCCAATATCTTCACCTGCAGTCGCTTTTAAATTACAACAACGTTTAATAGGATTTCGCTTGAAAATAATCAGCGAGCGCTGGCTAACTTAAAGCTAACGAAAGTTTCAGTTTCAACGTAAAACGTTCATCTCCTTGCGCTGGCTGCTTCTTTCCTCTGCGTCGCTTGCGATTTATCGTTAACTTTAACTTATCATTATCGTTACAGTGGAAGAATCAGTTCGCTTAACATATGGACCGCTTCGTGTTCCGTTTTTACACGCTTCCCGGTAGTTTCGTTACAGAAAATAAAGCGAACATCGAGGAAGGTTGTAAATGCTTTGTTCATTGCCTAGTTTATATCTCTTTGTTTCTCTCTACGCTTCGATGGGGTTTTCGTTTGATCTCTGACAGATTGCGCAAGGCCTCGAAGTAGCTCTTAATTTACGACTAATTAATAAATAAGAGAAACGAAAACCACAGCAGAACTCGAGGAATAATAATTTCGTTGGAAGACAAAGAAAAGAAAGTAAGAGATCTACGACACAGGCGTAACAAATGTAAACAAGTAACTAAAACAAAAGCGTCTCTCGATGAGGTTTATTGTTAGAGTATTATACACGAGGGAGGTAGTTACGAGATGTGCAGAAATTATGCATCGAAATGAAAACAGGAGGAAATATGATGCATTCGTAGAACACGGACTACAACCGAACTAACGAAGCAAGATGAGCAACGAAATAAGATGCACGTAAAAATTCACCCTCTCCGCAATTCATACACTCGGAAGCTCTCTGTTCTATCAACGTACTTCTCGATTACTATTTACTCGATCACAAAATTAAACACTATCTAAATCTAGTCGTAAGTTACGCAATTTTAGACCGCGAACAGACAATGATCAGATTTGTACAACAAACGCATTAAACTCGAGCATTCGGGGATGGTAGTCAGGAACGAAATGGGGAAGACCACGAGGGATGAAACGAAAGTTTGGAGAAATATACGAATCGTGCAGATAATCGCGCCGCGTGCTATAAGAAGAAACGTTCTCGTCGAAAGATTTGAGGAAGACGGAGCAGGTTTAGCCCCATTTCTGGAACAGACCCACCCGCTGGCACCGACAGTTTGAGCCCCACAAATTGCACCTGCAGCTGGAGCTGAAGCAGCAGTCCTTCGGCCGGTGGTCGCAGTTTCCACCCCGTCTTATGCAGGCCCGCCTTAACAGATAAAGCAACGAGGAACGTCTACTCGAGATTAGGGGTATCAGAATAATGCCACACAGAAACACCGAGACATCGAGACGGGGAGAAGAAGGGTACCAAAAAATTGTTTTCTTTTCTGCTAACTCTTTAAGGACGATTTTCTTTATCCCACGGAAACACGGTGTTATTTTACTCGTATGTATTTTTTGAAATACGAATCTCTCGAAACTTTGATCGCGACACGTCATTGGGTATTTATTAGATACCAAACCGACGATAGAAAAGACTTCTGCGTGAAATAATTCGGTCCTTAAAGGGTCAATTGAAACGTGAAAAGAAAGATTATTGCCTTTGTAACATGCGAGAAGTTGACTTTTATTATTTCGAACGAGTACTATATTTGGAATCTAGAATTCAAGTTAAAGTTTTAGATTCAGAATTCAGATAATTCTGAAAATATAAATCTACGCGTGAAAAATGGGAAATGAATAGATTACGAATTATAAAAATTGATAAAAGAAGGGGAAAGGATTAAACATATTGATGCAGTGACAGAATGAATACTCACTTCTGCTGGGCCGCTCGCATCAAATTCTCCAATGCGTTGTCTGTATAATCCGAATCTGCAACCTGTAGCGAGTCATCCTCTGTAACACACGCGAAAAAACACGCATGTTAGTAACACAATAGACTTTAATTAGTAAATATCGCAGGAAGTATCGCGATAATAATTCCTATTCGAATACGGATTCTCCCTTTCCAATAATAGCGAGAATTTTCTCGCAAACTTCTTCACAAAGTTTCCCGCAAACTTTCCCACAGAAATCACAAGCTTCGATTGCTTCGATCCAGAAAGGTCCACAGTCACAGTCGGACGAATCTCAAATCAAATATTTTCGAACCGTAAAATGAATGAAGCGGAACGACGAGGAAAGGAAACGCTTTTAGAATAATCCAAGGTTGTTTTCAGAACCGTCGAGTGGTCTCGTTCACGTGATCCGTTCTCAGTGAAAGAAAAGGAAAGTATCGTATAGCCAAGTCGATCAAACGTGGCGTCCATTAACAGAGTTCATAAAAGGGTATATTGCGTGGCGAGTAAGGAAGGAAATAAAAATAGGAGAATTCCCAGGCCAACCCTTTCAACGGATATATTTAGTTGACATGATCGCCTACGTTGTTCCACGATTATATTTCATGCAAATTCGTCCGTTTCCTTGGAAGACGGAATTTACCGCGCTGTTCCACGCACAACGACATGCAGCTTGGAATTATTGGCCCGTACTTCGCGAGAATGCAAAGAGGATTACAAGCCGAGACCCTTGGAATCTATACAAAGCCTTGTATCGTTGACTTGTTTAACTTGGTAAAAAGATCGCGATGAATTATGGCAGCTGTGCATTACAGAGCGAGCAAATAATATTAACGAATCCAGAAGGAAACAACTTTCCAATCCCAGAACGTGGAACAAACATCGTGGTAGAGCATGATTTAATTAATCCATTTTATTTATTTCTCTACTAAACCTTTCTTTTAATTTCTGTTTTTTAATTCAACTGATTGCTCTTCTAACTCTCGCGAAATTTAATTGATCGAATTTATTGTGTATATTCGCGGTATATCACGGTGCACAATATCAATATATTCACTGACGATATTAATGTCACTCGATTATTCACTTCACTCGAGCAATTTCGTTGTACAGATTCATTTATACTTTTCACTGTAGATATTCGATAAATCAATCGTTAAACGAGATACGTAATATCTCTGCTGCTCCGAAATATTTAAGATTCGACGATTTATCGTCTGAAATCTTCGCGCGAAGATCCTAAATCATAGAATAAAATTATCGAAGTTCTTGGCAGGTTATCTCGCACGACAGTGACAAATCCGCTAAACCGTGATTTAGACGAATCAATTCCCCTTCGGCGACTGCCATTCGTTCGAATCCAATGAACGTTTCCAGATAAAACGCGACGTTGCTCAGGTTTCCGTGTTCGTAAAAGCTTAATTCAAGAAACTGCAATCGAAGATAAATCGAGAACGTTTGGTCGTGTTATTCGACAAGTTTATCTTTCGAAGATCGTGGTGAAAAGAGCGAAAAATATCTGATTAGCAAATTTTATCTCGTAACGTCGGGAAAAATAGCCCGGAAATTGCGTTATCACGTGGCGAAGGCTGGTACGCAGAATTATGATACAAAAGCGTGGAAAAGAAGTAAATTATTCTCGACGAAACGTGTTCTTTTGATGAGCTTCGCTCTATGAAACTATTTTCCGAACCGTATCACGTAAACCGCCACCCTTGGCGGAAAAAATATTAAAGTCAGTCAGCATCTCGAGAAAATTTCATTTTCCACTTTCCTCCGAGGACAGACATGATCGTCCTTGGTGAAATATTATTTTTAATCAGCCTATCAAAACTTTCGTTCCCTATCAATTTGTCACTCGAACCATTGCTATCCTTTTCCCCGGAATTTACACGAAACGAAAGCAATTGCTATAAAAATTCTCAATTAAAGCTATAATTTGAATAAAATTGGCGAGTTTCAAATTCAAATTCGAATCTTTCGAATTTTAGATTCGCCTTAGGGTCGTCGGGAATTTTGAAAGTTTATTAATGAACGTTATAAATTAAAGAACGCAACTTCCACTGGATTTAAGGCTTTCAGAATAACATTATTGCATCGAAGAAACGTCTAGTAAAATAAAAATTAATTCATTTTCCAATGCATCTCCGCCGCGAGCAAGACTCAGAATCCTAAATCAATTTTCCCATATCGCCGTGACACTATATCCAAACACATTTTACATTTCTCACCCTCTGCAAACAGCTAAATCCTTAATCTATCAACCTTCTTAATCCCCAAGAATAATCCCATAATCCGAACTCCTTTCTCAAACGCCAAATAGATCAATTCAGAAAACATCGGAAATTAAATAAAAAAGAAAAATGGAAAAATACATCAACGGTACCAATAGTAACACTATCTATTAAAATATGAATCACTCGTTTATCGAATCAATTAATTTCACGAAACAAAAGAATAGAAATTTGTTTTAAATATAAAAACTTAAGCATCCAATTCGATTCGGCGGAGAAAGAAAATTTTTTAAATTCGAAGAATGGAATCAATCACCTTATCGTGTAAACGATTCATATATTGCGTTTTCACATTATTCTACGAGTCCAGAAATTTCTTGTAACACCGGTCGAGCCATCAATTGATTTGCAAATTCGACACATGTTTCGCGAAATTTCAATTTCGACCAAAATGCTTACCGACACGAGGTTTCAAACGCAAATGGAAATCGGACTAGTAACTCTCAAAGGACACGGTGTCAAGCGTCAATTTGCCGCTAGGGAATTCGTTAATTCAACAGAAATAATAATCCCTAGCAGGATTCCAACAGGAGCAGATTGTACGGACTAAGACGAACGCGCAATGACAATTCGTTATCCTCGTTCCTTCGTTTTCTTCGACGTACTCTCATCAACGGTCTCCGGGATTAAGGTAATCTCACGAGCCGGCTTTTCCCGCCTATTTTCACTTCTGATTGTCCCGGGGATGCTGCCGATTATTTTAATTAAATAATAATTAACACGATATTATTGCTAATATTCGAATAGATCCGCTGAATTACAGAGAATTCGTAAGAAAATTTCGCCTGTGTAATTACTGAATATTAATTCCTGTGTATATGTTACATCGTTGCCATGAATGAAGATAAAGTCGATACAAAAGGAATGTATTCGTTTAGAGAGAATTTCCGATATATCGGCGAATTTAAATTGACGAGCTTCGTTTAAATTCGTGGGAAATTATTCCGCTGCAAAATCGGGCAGGCCTCGTACGAAAAGTGCACTCGATGTAAAATATCAGAGGGTGTAGATACGTTACAACACTCGATACGTCTCGACGAAGCCATCGAAGCTAATTAAACGCACGTTCAATTAAACCGTCGACCAAGGTCGCCAGCCAGGCCAACGTTGATTTCATTTTCTTTTCAACCACGATCCTTGCGTAACGCGTTTTCATCGAGGACTGTTTTGTTTGCGCGGTTAATTAACATAATTAACAATGTCACCTCGGAAACGCATTATCTCTATTGGAGAAATTCCAATCAAAAACGTTATCCAATCCTCGTATGAACATCCTATATCGGTATTTTATTTCCCACAAAATTTAACAACAGCCTACGCTAAAAAAGAGAGAGAGAGAGAATTTAATTCTCTCGAAACTTTTCGAGAAGTATTTTAAAATATATAAATATCGATAATACGATGGATAAATACGATGACACATTCGGAAGAAAAATTCTAAAAATCCTACAAATGTTCGTCTGCTAACATATGTCGTCTAGTAAGACGCTGATCGTTATTTTTATTCGATACGAGAAAATTTGGAGTAGGAAATTGATCCCGGTGTATCGTGTTAGAGTATCGAGTTTCTATAGAAGGGATAATACGGCAGTGTGAGTCACAGGAGTCGCTATTTCGGCGAACGCGTCACGTAATGGGTTCGGTTGCCAGACGTCTGATATCATACGGGTTTCTACTACTAGTCGCAAGCCGCAGACGGGAACGCAACACTCCTACCTCGAATACAAAGCATGGAATGCAGAGCATCCCTCGAATCGAACGATCGTCAATTTCACCTCTTCCTTTTCTTTAATATGCAACGTTCGGATTAATTAACGCGTAAAAAATTGATAAAAATTGCAGCCCCACGTCAAAGCATCGCGTAGGATTCATATGAATAAATGAGAGAATTTTTTCGAGCTAATAAACGATTCTCTTTTTTGTCTCGCGATCGAGATTCAACCCACACAGTTTTTCCCTGCTATCTCGCATTTTTTTCTAACGCACGTGGGCAGTATTCATTAATTAACGCAAACGTAATTACGATTGTACCGTTCTCAATGGAGATGGTCCTGGATAACAGAAAATATCAAATTAGGCGTTGAATTAATTATTCAACTACCCGGCATAATTCCCGCGAATTATATTTACCATTGCGAATACGTGACTATTAAGGAACTAACGAGATTAGGCATGTCCATCGTGCTTCGAGACACGTCATTGAAACGTATTTACCATCCGCGACGTGAAAAGGTTCAAATGTGAATGGAAACTCGAACGCGACGCTAAAAATACCCATTATTCCCTCCTTCGACTCTATTTTATCCCCCTACGAGTAACTCAACCACCTCTCATTCATGAAGCCTAACGAAGAACCTCGAGCAACGCTATACTCGAATCATCGGAACCACCTGTTCGAGAGATGCATAAATACACCTCGGAATCTCAACGCATACCATATTCCCACTTCGTTGTCTAAAATCTAACTTACACCCCCTCGAGACACACCATTCTTCGTCGTGATCATAATGATCTTCGTCATCGACTACCCCTTACGAAAAATTTCGATTCGTTCACCAAACTACCTGCAAACTACATTCACACACAGAGACACGCACGTATACACGGAGACACGGCGTAATTAAAAAAAAAAAAATTCATTCGCTACTCACCTTCGTCGATATAGGGGTTGCCAAGGGTCCTGTCGGCGAAGACCACCAACAAGCAGACCAAGCAGAACAGACCGAACTTCATGACTCTCTTGCTGCGAGATCACGGAGAGGAGAACGAAGGACGAGTCGGGAGCGTGTTAGGGGTTGACAGAGCGGATATCAGAGCAGATGTGAGAGCAGATGTCAGAGTGGATGTCGCGTGCCCTTTCCTGACCGTGGCCGGAGTGCAAGTGAGGTTTCCACATCGGACCGGTAGTTTATATAGACGCGGGAGGCGTGGCGACCTCCCCGCCACGAGGATCTCTTCGCAGAGGGTGAGTTCGCGGATAAAACCTCGGTTCGAGGTTCCGCGCTCGTTCCGCG
Organism: Euglossa dilemma; assembly: GCA_002201625.1. Classification (NCBI taxonomy): domain Eukaryota; kingdom Metazoa; phylum Arthropoda; class Insecta; order Hymenoptera; family Apidae; genus Euglossa; species Euglossa dilemma. The sequence continues at coordinate 3,655,038 of NIJG01000033.1, read as the reverse complement.
GTTTCTGGACAACGATGTTCACCGCTGGTTCACGAACCATCTGGAACGAGAAGGGGCGAGCCGGAGTAGGGTGCGATTCTTTTTCGAGGCTGTGCCACCGAGGCCAGGTCGCCACCCTTGCAACGAGCAACTGGTTGCGAAGCAACTGGTACCCTCGCTGTGTCTGCCTATCGGCCGATTATGCCGCCCGTAATCCGATTTACCTTGCCGTCACCTTTGACACGCGGCTTTGCCTTCAATCGCTTTTCTGTTTTCCATTCCACCCTGTACATTTTCGACATCCGGACCGATTATGTCGATTAAATTCCAAGGGTACTCGCTTCCAGGTAAGAGAGACTCGAAAGGGTTGAAAGAGGGTCGAGAGAAAGATGGAGAACGTGCTAATGTTTCAACGGGGATTTCAAATCGCCCTTTTCGATATTACCTACTCGAATACGCTGTAGGGGTAGTAGGAAAAGAAATAACGAGCGAACGGAGGGATGGGATAAGAAGGTTTTGGAAATTTTTATCTGAAAGGGAGGTAAAGCTGAGAGGTTCGAACCGAAGGGTTCGCGTCGAACATGATCCTTGGCAATTTTTTCAGATCACTGATAGCTATCGTTATCAATACAGAATAGAGTGGTATACAGGGTTAAATATTCATTTTTCGACTATGCATTCTTAGTATCTTTTTACTCGGAATAGTAAGAAGAATCGAGGTGTGTTAAAAACATGTAGGAATAGATTTCAAAGAAATGTTACTTATCTTCATATGACCGCTACGCCTTGTCACACGAGTTTGTAGGCCTCTCGAAATCATTCGTCTTCTTCTGTTGTTTGTTTCTAGCCCCACCTGAAACAAAAATATTGTTCGTTAGAATTGTGAATAATAAAGCATTAGATAATCGGTGCAATAATTTCCCTTTAATTCCTGTCTCGATAACGAAGTCGCGTTAATTCCTTCCAAAAAATACCTGTGGAAAACCAATTGTTTTAATTAACTCTGATAACTCTTAATATAACCGATTACGATCGTTCCATCGGAGATATAAAGAGAACCCGACCCAAACCTAACTGTTTCATTGATTCGACACCATTCTAAAGAAACAACCCTCGACCCATTCGATATCCCTGAATAAATGCTATCGTATCGCGAGACAAATGGAACGTTTCGAGCGTAATTGCTCGAGGAAGATAAAGTAGAACCTAAAATCGTTTACCCGGATAATCCTCTACTATGAACCACGCGTGACGTCTAAACCTCTTCCACGAATCTGGTTCTCATCCCTCGCAAAATTCCACTCGCTTTCTGGCTTCGTTACTGTTTCTACTCGTGAAAATTCCCTTCAAGCAGTTAAACCCACGTTTCCGCGAACCCTCGCGAACCTAAGCATCGATTACTTTACCCGCGATCGGCTGTGCGTTTGCTTTTAATTAACCACGAGTTTAATGTACACTGTTTCCGGAAACCGCGAATATTTTTCTTCCCTTCCGTCGTTATTTCATGCTCGATTACGAAACTATTTATTACCGAGCATTAATCTTTCTTTGCAGCAAACAATGCCACTCTTTATACTTTATACAGAGTCCAGCTCTTTATACTTCTCCGTGGTTTCTCTGTATACACACACCCGCGCGAGCATTATTTTTACACCGTTGCGTCTTTCTTCCTACGTAATAGCTTCGGGGAGTAAATACATCTCGGTTAGACGATATTGTTATCATAAATCAATTAACGCCGCCATAAATTCACGTTCGAGGCAATTTTTGAACGCCGTTTTTCCCGCCACGTCTGAGAAATTGCGATGTTTTTCAACCCGTCGCGAAATCACTATTTTTTTCGCTGTTGTAAACTATATTTACTTCGACTTCGCTCGTTTGATTTATTCTCATCCTCTCCGAATTACCTTCTCGGGTGGAAAAGGGTGGATCGCAGGTAATCCGAGTAATTCGATATCTTTGACGAATCCGATGTTCGATACTAGGATCGGCCCGTCCCAACGGGATGATAATGATTTCATGTATCAAGATACGTTCTGTAAATTAACCCGATCACTAGAAAAGTCTGTGGAATTCATTAAGCTTTGATGAACGAAGTTCCGAAGAGATTATTATTGCGGATAATTAATAAGCGCTCGCAACGAAAAAGCATTTGCGTCATTCATGCAAATAACGCGAGCATTAATTGCCAATTACACGATTACTAATCGATTACTTTACAGAAGATTGCTCTGCCTCTTCATTTCTAAGTGCCGATTTAACGTCGACTGGACACGGTAGCGTGTGCACTGTGCGTTTAATAATTAACCGAGTGATACTTTAATCGTTTTCAACGACGCGATAAATGCAATTACTCTTAAATTACAAATTACACAGAGGCGAGGAAAACGGTGTTTATCGTGAAAGAACGATTTGTCGCGAATTTCACCCCTTAGGTTGAAATAAAATTCCAAAGTAGTCGCGACTCCCGGTTTCCTCATTTTTCTGCCGAGGAAAATGAATAACCGTCGCCTACTTGGCTTTATAATCCTGTTTGAGCTCCGTGCTTTGAAATTAATTCGATCGTTTAATCCTCAACAAGCATCCTTCCACTCCACCGCACCCTCACAATTGAAACTGAACGCTTTGGTTAACTCGTAGTTCATATATTTCACGTTTTACCACTACCGCTTCGAATAACATTTCGTTTACTGTTAACAACGATTCGTAACATTTAAATCGTATACCTCGGAATGCAGAAAATTTGAACGCGCAGATACTAAAGATTGATGATATCTTCCCTCAAATAAAAATTCGTCCGAGAAATAATATAGAAATTTATAAATATGAAGTTCGAAAGTAATCTCTCTTTTATATCGAATAAAAATATTTGATCTCCAATTCTTCGACAAAATTTTATTTTTAAACGTCTAATCGCATAGACTTTGATTCCAAAACGTCCAACAAGTGTAAAATTCTTTTTCAAAATAGCCGATACGATCCTCTTCAAGCGTTCTGTTTTTCAAGAGCGATTCCCATGCTTTTGCCGAAACTGGGCCCGATTCGCGGAATTACATCCCCTATTGAACTCTAAATTCGTGAAAAACTGTAACCATTATGATGATAAAGAAAGAATTCGTTTTTTTGTTCTTTTTAGAATGACACTCGCGTAAATTCACTGTGTTTCGTGCATTAGGATTACAGGGAACTCGTCGAAAAAACATCAATTTGTTATATTATTCGTATTTGCGAATTTGCGCAGATATTTTTACCTAATTATACCGTCTATAAATGTTTGTTCCTTTCGTGCTTGAAACAGTCTTGAACTTCCGATATCGAATGCGTGGGTGTTTACCTACGTTTGTAATGTATTCGCAAGTGGTATTAAGCAACGAAATTCTGGTACAATTTCTGATTTAACTCAAGTTTGGATATTTAGTAAATTTAGAAATTAAACGCAGAATGATAACAAACTCGTTAAATTTCGACATTTTCGCGTTCGGAAAATTTGAAAGTCTGGTTCTCGGAAATAAACTGTCGCGATTCCCATTGATTTGGAAGCCAAGTTCCAACAAGACTCCCATACCATTTCCCTGAGATCCTTCCTCAATGAATATCGGGGCTTACACCCACTCAATCGACCATTCTGAACGAACGATTCTGATCGTAGATTCTATGCTACGAGGTTACAAAGCGCCACTTTGTGGAGGACTGGAAACACAGAACAAACTTGTTTCTCCTTTGAAAAGAGGAGCAAGGACATGTGCCACGAAGAAGCCGCATTTGTCTCTTGAGAAGGGTTCGAGGACGTGCGTGGGTGCTCGTGAATAGCAAGAGGGTTGTATCAGTTAAAGGATATGAGGTACCAGTTGCCTCTTCTGATCGATGAACTGCGGGACAGAGATATTACTCAGTCGAAAATGTCGATTCTGCCACTTGACAGAGATTACCTGTACCCCTGCTGGTCAACTTACGAAATTTTCAACATTTCTACACTTACAACTCGAATTTTTCACTATACGAAAGCAGGGATTCTAAGATGTTAGGATTTGTTACAAAGTCGATGGCATTTTTTGAAATAACATAGAAACAAATTTATAAATTATTTCGTGCTTATCCTGTTGAAAATTTTTACGCTTTTCATATCAAGTGTGCGTTGTTTCTCTTTTGCGCGTGTCTTATCTTTTATCAGCATTCAAGACTGTAAAACGGAGCATATACTATTAGCACTTTGTGCGTATATCTCGATAACTTATTAACATTCGTTGTTAATCGTTATATCTCTGCTAAGCAGCGATTGCGAGTCGCCTCTCGAGTGAAAAGGATTAATTACGCTTATCCGATTATACTTTCCTGAAATTATTTATTTATTTACTCGTCTCCTTGAACTACCCTCCGAATCGAAGTTACCAAGCGTAATTTATTTTCAACGCGATACTCGTTCGCGACGCGAGTCATAAAAATGAAATTATCTCGTTTGCCCGTCCATTTGTTCGAATTTTTCCTAAAATTCTTCGAAATTCCTGGATTCCTGAAATTCGTGAAAAAATTCTAAAGTTGTTACATGCGTAGTATACTTGAGCTTCTTGTTGTTTACGTAGATAGAAGATGGATCAATCTGAAGGAAAGTTCGCGAGCTGCGAAGTTAAATTAAGACACGGATATCTATTTTTCCTACCGCGTTTAAATGGCGAGAGCCGCAAGAGGGAAGAAAGCGTAGGCGAGTCGCATCAACAAGGACACACCTATAACAGGGAAATTCGATGTCGTGTCCTAATTGGCGTTTATAGTACACAAGGGTACCATGCCTCACCTCTTGTTATATCGTTCTCCGTAATGAGCCGCGAGAAATTGGAGAATCATTAGGCGTCGAATAGAGAGGCAGTCTCGTTCTTTTTTTTCTTCCGTTTCCTTCGTAATTTTCTATGGATAATAATTGTTAATTAAACCACAGTAATCACAGCAAATAAGGTAATTAATAATTGAAACCTAATAACGAAGGAAGATAAAGTAACCGATAATTAAAAGTTAACAATGACGATGGAAACTTTCGAATTTTCTGAATAGAAAATTTATATCCGCTTTCATTTTTTTTTTTTTCCTTTCACTCGTTTCCAATAGTATCTGATTAAAAATTGCCAACTTCGGAATTCTTATAACCTTTTCGTGCAATTTTATCTCGCCTCGTTAATTAATTATCGAGAGAGAAATTTTCGTAATTATATTTTAATAGAGAAATATCTAAGATTTTATATTATGTTGTATTTAATTTCCTTCACTTCTTTATCGTTATATTTAATAATCCTGTTATTTCATAGAAAATCATGCTGCTAGAGGTGGAAGATGAAACTCGTGATTTCGTAACGATATATAAAAAAGACTTTCCCTCGAAGAAAGGTGGCAGACCAAAGGAACACAGGCCACAACCCGAGTATCGTCCACCCCTGAATATCCTAAATGGGCCTTACAGGAGGTGCTTGAACACACGACGAATAAATGCCACTCTTCCATTGAACGAACAAAGTGAGGATCCTGAGGAGACCTTAAACAGAGTAAACAAGTAACAATAATGAAATTGACAATTATTATTCGTTTGACAACCACGACGAACTGCGAGTTCCACCGAACTTACAAGTTAGGTCGAAATTTGAAATTCATGCATCATTTAGCTTCTGAAAATCAATTTTTAAAAATACGACAGTGATTTAAATCAATACGACATATTTTTATCGACGTTTAGATTCGCGAGGAACAGCCGCATTTAAAAGGATCTCTTCCGACAGTTGTACCAAACGAAGATCTGGTTGAAAGAAAAGACAGTGAACTTAAGCAAACGGTATATCAATTGGACTATTCGAAAGGTTGGAATATTTTTTACGTGAAACTGTAACTTCGTTAACGTGTTATAAGTTTGGATAAAAATTTGACGATGCTAGATGATTATTCACCTCGCATGGAGATATTTGGAAGAAGGAAAGACGTCAGTTTACCGGAAGATTGGGTCATATCGGAAACGATTCAAAGGAAATCTTATCGGAATCCGTGGAAAATTGTACCGGACAGCCTGTTGCATGTAAAGAAAGCAATTAAACCTTCGGACAACTTAATACCAAGTGAAAAGGAGAGAGAAATTCTTCGTATAAGGTAAAAGAAAATTACGGCTGTATCGTTTAATATCGATAAATATTGCTTAACATTAGAATCAACTGAGGATTGAAATAACACAAGCAGTAATTATTACTTCATTTTTTATAAAATGTTGGTAGTTACATACATAATTGTATAGTAAAAAAAGTATTCGCTGGTAATTTCACAATCTGTTACAATTTATTGTTTGTAGAACCGGAGATTCGGAATACGATGCAACGATAGATGCAACCGGAAATCGAGTGATAAAAGAATGTTTGCTGGGACCACCATTATCAGTGGAACCACAAATATATACCAAAGCATCCGACAGTCCACCGTCTGAATGTTCTGAAATTCTAGCAGGAAAAAAATTTGTACTTCCTTCGAACATTTTTTGATTTTCCATTATGAAAATAAAGAATAAAGATATATTTTAACTGGTAGAAACTGTCTTATCTTCCAGTTTTGTTCATATCTTCTTCAACAGGTAATCACTTTTTATAAACACTTATCAAAATTAGCAATGAACTGTAGGTAAAGGATTTTACATTAATTAAATAATCAGACATGAATTATTACAAAACACAACCCGTGTTGTTTTGCTTATACATAATTACTTTACAAATATATTATTTCCTATTTTCACCCAACTTAATTCTTAATTTACAGTTATTCACATCCACACTGGACACACAATATCATATATCATGTAAATCTTTCTTACATTTATAGTCTTACAATTATTTACAAACCTGACTTATCTTAGGATCATTTTACAAAATATTTATAGACGAACGTTTCAAACATTTTCTGTCTGTTTTTATTTTAATCTTTACACTTATGAAAGAAGGTACTGCATATCAGTGTATATTATGAAATATTCAATTACGAGTGAAATTAATTTTTGTTTCCCTTCTGAAAGTATCCTTGACTTAGCAATAGAAATCATAATATGTATACTTTTTATCATACATGTCAAAATAAAAGTTACTTTTTGAAAGTTCTTAATTTGTGGTCGTAAATATAAAATCGAATTATTCGTTATAATAAATTTTCAAATACTCCAACTACTGGGATAGATTACGTAGCCTCCTTCGTTCAGCCAAAATAGTTAACATTTCAAGATTAAACACGTTATTTACATAAGCCACTGCAAAAAATATGAGTAACTTTTTATAATATATTCTTAACAATTAACTATACTCCATAAAGCTTTTCATGGGATTAAATTAATTGTACTTGCACAAAAAATTGTACAAAAAGTCTTATCGATGTATACGCTCCTTGCATTTTGTTCATTCCTCATTGTAATGGAAGTTAAGATTAATTCACTTATAAAATCTAATCTAAAAATGGTACCCAGCACGTAACAATAAATTATATAGTTCAGTCTCTCGATTGAATGTAGCGATATGATTTGTATAAAAATTTACGTTTTGAAATTACCGATTCGATATGTAACACTGCAAGCATTTTGTATGTACACGACATATTTGAAGTTAATTATAACTAAATAGTGGTACAATTTTCTTTCACCAAAATATTACAATAGCTGATTATCTAATCCTGAATCCAGTTTTCCATTATACCGTGACATGATACTATGCAATAATATTATGAAGTCTATTTTAGGCTACGCACAAAGAAAAGCTAAAAAAATATAAGACGTAAATATATACAACTTTGATGATTCTTCACAGCATCTTATCCCCAAAAATTGTTTGCACTATATCTCGTATTGAGATTATTATTTACAAATAGTTCTTCTCCCAACTAATACAAACATTCGTAGGATATCATCACTGACGCACTTTTCTTCCTCGACTTACTTTTTTCACGCATTACCTCCATATTTAGCTCAATCATTTACTTACATTAAACAATTGTTTGAGGTAACGATATCGTCTTCAGAGATCATATCTTGAAGAGGAATACCTTGTTTCTGTAAAAAAGTAACGTCCAAGTATGTTAATTCATTTCAAAATCTTTGCATTTAATTAAGAGAAATATTTATGCTTACTTCGATGACAATTGTAGAGGCCATATTATCTGTGTCATGATACTGAACACCTACATTTGCTGCTGCTATTGCTATAGTACGAACGGTATTGGTGCTGGTCGAAGTTGTGATGTGCTGGGTAATCATGGCGTTTTCGTTTATTCTACTGGAACCATTACACTCTTATATGCGTAAAATAAAGAATGAGACACTGTGCTTGTTTTGCATAAAGAAATATTGTAGAAAGAAGGTATAAACAGAGATAAACTTACTTTCGCTTTTTTACTTGACCAGAATGAAAACGACCACCTTCACCCCGAATTCTGTTCATGGCATGCCGATGACGCGATTCATGAAGGTATTTCTGTAAAAATATATTAATTTTAAATACATACGAAACAATACATATGCATGTATAATTTTAAATTAAAAACAACTAAGTATATATTTACAGGTCTTTCCTTAGGTATTTTTCCTTCAGCTTCTAATTTTGCCCGAGCTTGACGGCGTTTTAATATACGTCTATATTGTTTAGCATTTACTTATAAAGGTTCTTCTTCAAAAACTTCTGCATTTGGCAATGCTACCCTTTGAAATTGTGTCTGCCCGCTATTTCCTGGCACCATCTAAAATATTAACAATTATAATCACATATTATTAAATATCTTGACAACATTATCTTAAATTTATATTAACTTGTATTATATTAAATACTAAATTCCCAAAATTTAAAAATTTAGAAAAAAAGACAATGTATTGTCCATGTTGCTCCATAATCACTACAAGTCAGTATAATATATACACAGACTATGTAAGTGAAAGAGACACTTTAATAGTAATCACCATGACAACATTTCCTGCCTGAGACGCTGTAGCTGTAGGACTCGCTAATGGTTGTACTGGTGTTGTGGTTGCTGCTGTGGTTGTGGTTTGTGACGTAGTTCCAGCAATTTGCATAAGATTCCCATTGATATTAATTACTGAACAAAAGATATGCAATTAGCACATAAAATTAGTAATTTAATAAACAAATTACAAATATTCATACCTGTTGGTTGTGCTTGTTGAACTTGACCTTCCAACTGAACTGGTTGATAAATATAAGTTTGTCCATCTGGAGTTTGGATTATTTGAGGTGTTTGCGGTTGTTGAATTACAATTTGTTGACCTGTACTGGTTAAGCTAGATACAGGAACAACTTGTATTTGTCCATTTGGTGCTGCAACTTGTATAGCTTGTGGCAACATCATTGCTTGGCCTCCTTGGCCCATCTGAACAACTTGGACGGTTCCTCCGGCACTACCAACCACAACCGCCTGCCCTTCTCCCAGTTGTTCCATTGTAGATTCCTCCTATCACTAAACAAAAAAAATTGACTTTGCAATAGAACAACAAGAATGCAGTTATGTTGAAAAATAAATTAATGGGTAATGTATGTATAAATCCTTCAGTAGAAAAAATTAGCTTAACACCGCGAAGGTAGGTTTACATACACGTACATACACAAGGCGAACTTATGTATACATGTGAAATCATATATACCGAAGCTCTATGAATCATGTAGAAAAACATTTATGTTTGTTGGTAAGATGAAAATAAATAAGTGTAGATCGTTGAAAGGTTAGAGTCTCGAGGGGTTCTGTAATTCCATTAAATGTATTTCAAGTCCCGTAAGCATTGATAAAGATCGCCAACGTGGCGAACACATTGAGGTCTAAGAACCCACGTGCAGAACGTTAAATACGTAGGAAAGAGAATCGAGGCCAGGTAGCAATCATCACCTTCTGTCGGGCACAAATCGTTTCCGAAGGATATTGTATCCTTTTCTCAGTGACATGATTAACCTCGTATTTTCGTAAATCTTGACACGCAACGAACGCAGACGTACGAAACGGAGCCCCAGTCTACTTGGTAGTACTTCGAACGCGATACACTCGCCATGGAATGATGCGAATTTCGGACGAGAAACGCTCGTCTTGTCAAACATGGCCGTGCAGAAAGACTTTTTCAATCTCAAGAAGACACGAGTTGGTTGTTGAAACAGTTCACGAAACGAAAACGCGGTTAATCGTACAACCGTGCGCGGTCGTACGCGTACCCCGTTGATGTTTGATAATTTGTGGACTTACATTGGATATTTTCGTGGGCACTTTCCCAATGATTGGTCGGCAAATTGAGGACCAATGGTCGGCGATAGAGAGTCCTCGGCTCTTGTGTATTGGTGGCACTGAACGGGGGGACCTGCCAGTCCGATAGCAGCCCGATGCCAGACCGGTCGATGCCCCTCCGCGCCTCGACGCGCCTAACCAATCTACTGGCTTGACTTATCCCCACTACCTACTTCCCGCGCTCTCGTCAAACTTCGCGCGTTCCTAACAGCTTATTTCCCGCTTCCTTTTAAATCGATTTACCAATGCACTATCCATAGTGATCACTGATAGTCCTCAAAGTTTTTACGCTATTTTACTAAGTAAAATTTAGAAATAGTTTATAATTAAATGATTTAATAAATCGAAATTTTTATTTCAGAATAAATTCTTGGTAGAATAATCTTATTTAAAATTCAAGTTTCTGAGTGTCCTATTTTATTTGTAAAATAAAAGATATTTGTAATATATTATAAATTTCAATGTACAAAAGTATTGGTATAGTTAAATATAAATGAAGATATTTTTTCAATATATTTTATGAAATAATTAATCAATATCGATAATTTTTGACTTTGTTTATAATTTTGATAACAAATTAGTACATTTTTACGATAAATAAACTGTAGTTAATAATATAACAAGTGCAGCTTATGCAATGTTTAACCATTGTTTATTGCTGACTATATTTACTTTTATTCAATGTGACTGTTATTCACAAAATAATATATCATTTTACATTTTATTGTGTACTTAACGCATATAAATTAATAAAGGATGATAGTGATACAACAATCATTATAATTTCAATAAAATATAAAATTAACAAATTTTGCTAAACAAAATACATTCAAGAACGGCAATGATTAAAGAATATAACATTAATAATAGTACTAATTCGTATAAATATCACAAATATTTGATCTAGGAATTTCTTTGTTTTTGACATTATATAAACATCTTCTTGCAACGTACAATGTAAAAAAGACAAAAATGTGTACGTTAATTAAAATACAGACTTTTACATAAACAATGAAAAATATTATAATCATTCATGAATGTTGATTTTTACTGAATCTACATTTTAGCTATTATGTTTTATAATGCTGTTTGTGTATATGAAATGTTTTCAGTGCTCAATCCAAGGTTAACAAGAATTATTCATTGGTTCAGCATAATTTCGAAATTTTTATGCGAAAAATGATAAATTTGCGGTATGATTGTATTTATTAAATTATAACAAAATAGCCTTTTTATATTGTTTCTTGATATACATCTTAGTGAAGATTAATAACAGTGGTTTAACTTTTTACAATATTGTATATAAATTATGGAAAAGCACTACCAAATACAGCTCTTTCATTAGAAACTGGTCGTTTGGGAATACCTTAACTTGTAACATTTTAAAACAATTTTGTATATTCAGAAACTGTCAAGCCATTTTAACATGTTATTAAGAAATAGTACCTGAACTTTCATCTATAATACACCACATTATAATGCTTAATCAATATTCATATGTAAGTAAAATCTGAATCAAATTCAGACTAACATACTGAAAATTGATTTTAAAAAGATGTATATGTTTTTAATGTCATGTAATACAATAATTTCGCTCAAGCAAGATGTAATCCTACTGAGGAAATACCAAAAGATCACGATAAGAAAGGAACAACTAAGTCCTCTTTGTGTTCAACATTTACATCTTCTAATGCTTTTACAGCCTTATTGAGCATTTCTGTAATCTGTAAATAAAATTTGTGTGATTATTTAATAAATTAGAAGTATTTTACAATTATCAATAAGTATTTTACAAGTGTCATACCAACAGAATTTTGTATTATTTATATACATATAAAATTTGGTACATAATATAAATATAATTCAATATATATATGTGTGTGCGTATATATGCTTACCAGTCCATGATCTCCAGCAGCAAGAGGATCTGCTGCTAATATTTTCTCTGGAGCAGGAACATCTTTAAGTAGACAAGATGTACTATCAGGGACTTTAATACCTACAGCTTCTATACGCTTAGAATATGCACGTGATCTATCCATATATTCATGCTGTTCCAAATTATGTGAATCTAATGCTCCAACATCTATCACATTTCTGAAATGAAATATTCCAATGTGACAAACTGATGTTTAATTATAAATATGTCTTATAGAATAAAACAATAAAAACCAAGGAAGATAGATACTCACGCAGCTGTTTCATGCAAAATTCTATTTAATGCACTTTGTTCATCTGTTTTTTTAGGTGCTGAGCTTGCATATTGGTTAACATAATCATCACTGAGAGAAAAAAAAAAAAGAAACTTTAATAACTTTCACTTGACATTATAAAAAATATGTAAGAGAAACATAACATACCTATGTACCCTAGGTATGTTTGTGTTATTACTGACAGGATCTACCAACAAGTGTGTCCTTTCATTTACTTCCCCACTCTACAAAAAATAAATAAACAGGGAAATTATGTCACACATTTTAACACATTAAATAGAAAAAGTATTCTATTATTTGTGTTTAATTTATATTTTTTGAATGGAAATTATAAAAATATTAACTACGTCGGATTTATAATACATGAATAAGCGGAATTGAGATAAAAGTTTACATTCTGTAGCATATCTAATATTAGGAGATAAGTTGAAGTTTTAAAACATTCCACATGATTAAAATAATTTACTTCACTCTTATTACCTGCGGACCGTTGTCTTCTTTGCAGAAACTGTAACAACATCCCATACTTATAAATGAATTACTAACACTTTTTCGTGACTCGTACTGCTACAACCTATTATTTTTAATCTTCCTTCCTGTAAACAATCGAGTGAATCAGCTCTAGACGTGCTGATACTGCGCTTTAACCACTACCCATAAATAAAATATACTGCGAAATGTGACAATCTTTTTAAACCAGATACGAAAACTCTAACAAAAAGGACATGAACATGCAACGTTCCTGGTGGAGTTTATAACGTACTAAATCGAATAACATAACCTTAAACATTTTCAAGATAAGAGGTGTACGAATTAATCGTGACATATTATTTTTAAAATTTTTATTAGTTATTAAAATATCAAGGAGCCACATTAACTTCCTTCCATGTAACGTTACATAAAATTAATGTATAATTGCACATGTTATATTATTCAATAAAATAGTGTACAAAAATTATATTATCCATTTATAATTTATACATTGAGTAAGTATTGATTCATATTTTTTCAAATTAACAATATAATAAAAATACTGCATATATTGTTAAATTTTATATTGTAGTTAATTATATCAAGAAGAATTTTAATTATTAAAAGTTATTTATTATATCTACATCATGGAAAATACCAAGGTAACCTCAGTCTTTTCTCATGTCATGTATATACATCCGTACACGTACACACAACTATATGACATACATCTATATATTTAAATATGACTCTATTAGTTTCTATATATAGATATGAATATATATAATATACAATTTCATTTACAGGATGCCCAAGAACTACAAGCATTTAAAACAGTATTATTACACTGTATGGTGATACTAGCCTTACCTGTAATATCTTTTTTTATTAGCAAGATTTTTATTTTTGATGGTANCCAAAAATTATATTTCTGTTGATAATATCTAATATATAGAAAATATAAAAATTATATTTATTTAAAAAAATAGTAAAGAATAAGATAATTTTTTCATATTTTTCATTTTTAATCTAATACCTAATATTCAACATTTTTTATGTACATTTTTGGATTGGAATGTTATATATACATAAGTTACTCAATACAGTACATCATGTATACTTTTGATTATGGTACTATATATTGATAATATACACATATTTACGAATATAATTTTGACATAATGATATCGATGTTTTATATCTATTAAAATGTATTTGTATACATTTTAGGTTTATTGGGATTTCCTGATATTGCAAGCAATGTGTATGCATCTGCAGTTTCGATTCTCGTGCTACACGTAGGCCTGGGATCGTTTATATATCGTGCATATTTCGATAATCAAGCGAGGAAACAAACGAAGCGAGAGTAATCATTGATTTGTTTGTGTTTGAAACACATATGTAATTAAGTACACCTTCTTGATAACACATTTATTCGCGTATGATTGAAAAAAAGATGTTACATTATATTGCATTACATTCTGTAATCAAATATTTCTTTGTTAATATTTAGATAATATTTTCTTTTTCTTCTTTTTATTAAATACTGTGAATTATGTAAAGGGCGGGTATACCTATACTTGTATCAATTAATCAAACAATCACTAAATAAAAAAAGCAATGACATTCCCACACAGTACTTGCATATTGTACAGCACAAACTTTGCAATATACATACATCTATATAGAATATGATTCCATTACATATTTTGCTTTTATATTTGAGAAATCTTGTAGCAGATTATTTTATAGATTATAGTGCTTTGATACATTGCACCAGATGGATAAATTAGTTGTAGTGCACTTTAGGATCACAGTAGATCAGGAGCGAAAAAACCTTAGTCCAAATTCGCCCCTAATAACACTGAATAGCAGTCATGTATTCCTACCTTTGAGGAAGAATAAATAAAATGAATGGTGTCTAATATACAACGCATTGATATATCACCAACTTCTTTTAGTACCAATGAGGAACAGTATCTTTGCAAGAACTATAGAAAATAATCTTTATCAAATTAGATGGAACACAATTGAAAGGAGAAAATTACTTTTATGAAAAGCTATGAATTATGTACAATATACCTAACTATAATTTCATTTTTAGAAATTTCATGTCATCAAAGCTTTCACAATGTTAAAGCATTATAAAATGTACACAATTTAAGTTAGAAGCATTTAAAAACCACTGTCGAAGCTGTAAGCAAATCCTAGGACAAGCTTAAGAAACTTCATTAAGAAATATTAATTTATTGAAGTATTGTAAATGCAACAAAAGTTTGTGTGACAGAATATTTTACTGTCGGCCTGGGAAAGTGTTGGAATGAATGCTTATTGTATTAAATACATAAGATCGCCAGCGATATTAACTACTTCACAATTTAATTTAGTCATTAGCTCTAACTTAATATTTGTCCTATACATTATAGGTCACAATGTATTACATCTTTTTACTGGCAATGAAATCAGGGATTACTTCAAAGTACTCCACTGATAGAAATTTTGTTATATTTTCCTAAAAGCATATTAAATGTTGAAGAATTTTCTTTATTAAATTACAAAGATAATGTTTCTATATTAATATTATTAATATTAATAACTTCTCCTGAAATGAGAAGACCATTATAAATTTCATCTATTTAGCTATTTTTAAGTTAATTAATTATTTTCCATGAA
>NIJG01000033.1:3546003-3639361 GCA_002201625.1 Euglossa dilemma | reverse complement strand
TCTTTAATCATTTAGAATTTGTCAATTTTTACTTTTAATTTGTTTAAACGAAATAATATTAGTTAAACTAATATAACGAAAAAATAAAGATTTTTTTTTTTCTCAAATAATTTATAGGCAAAAATTCTTCAAATTTCAATATACTTAAATTAATGATATAGTCATTCTTAAATTATCGCATCAATAATTGTGATGGGAAAAGAAAAGAAAAAACAATCACATATGCAAACTAAAAAGAGATATCAGGCGCTTTTGTGACATGATAGAAATGACTTATGTGGTGACATAATTTTCGTTATTTTAATCATAGTAGATTTAATAGTATTAAAACACAGAAAATGGGATGATTGTTACACAACCTCCATTTCTTCTTCTTCGTATTGTTGCTGATTGGTTTGTGAATGACCATCACCACCTTGACTATTTTGATTGCTCTTCTGATGATCATCAGCACCCTTGTTGTCTTTAGGTTTTTCTTCTTTTGGTGGTTCAACTTTAGGTTTTGGTTTATTTAAAATTGGAACTACAATGTTATCCAATAGCTAGAAATGTAAAAAACAATACGTAAAAATAACAAATATATAAAAATGTACCAATTACTCATTAAATTACAAACGCTTCAAATACCTGTATCTCTGCACGAATTTGAGCTACAGTAACTGGTGGTTGTTGTGTGCGAGGTGTACTTGCAAGAAGTACGCGTTTCTCTTCTAGCCACGTCCATTTTTCTTGTACAGTTGTCTCAACCTTTTTGATTTCTTTGTCTGTTAAGTGGGAATATTTATCATCCTTTCCACTGGATGCTCTAATAAGATCAACTCCTTTTTTAGCGAGTTGTAAAGCTCCTGCTAATTCTTCTAGGGCATGACCTCTACCTTCAAATTCCATTCGTCTTTCTTTGATTGGTTCGCCTTGTGACTAGTAAGATATGCATAATTTTTAATAAAAATTTAATCAAATATTTAATATCAAATAAATGTAACTTACTTTAAGACGTGTTAACCGTTCTGAATAAATTTGTCGTTGGCAATCTTCACCTTCTTCATATAGCCAATTTTCAGTTTCATCTAACGTACGGCAAAGTGCTTCTTTGTCTGTTTCGGTAATAAATGTAGATAGCTGATCCTCTTCCGATAATTTAGCACGAAGATCATACACGTATTCTTCTAATGCGTTGCGGGCGTCAGCTCGTTCTTTTTCTTGTTTATCTTGAGCGATCATTATGGACTATGTCACGCAAAGTAAATTAATATAAAATAAACAAATTATGAAAGTATACGAAAAATTTATAATAAACATAATTTACCTCTTTCTCCATCGCATTATCCAATTCACGTTGAGAAAATCCATATTCACGCATTTCCACTGGTAAATCAATAGTACGAATAGGAACTTTCTTTTTACCTTTACTTTCATCATTCTTATCATCGCCCTGGAAAATAATAAGATATCAGTATGACATTTTTAACTGCTAAAATATCTGTAATAAAATTTATTGAAACCTATTTCTTCCTCATTATAAACATTAAAAATAAAAAAATGCTCTTCAGTATTATAAACACGAGTGCTGCCACGCGCACACTTACATACATACACACACACACACACAAATTGGAGCAACCAATAAATAAACAAATAAAATATATATATATATGTTTATAGACATCTTAATCTTTTCATCTAATAGTCTCGGGATTTTAAAAAAACGAATTTTTGTTCTTAATATAGTAACTTATAATTGCAGTAGATAAAATAAATATAACAATGTCGTAATAAAATTAAAATACCTTAAATAAAGGAATACATAAAGTGGAAGTCAGATGATGATAGAAATGAGCAGAAGACAAAGAGAGGCATTATTTTTATGCGAGCAGTTTCCAATTCGTTATGTTTTTAAGTTAAAAGTATCTTATATTAATATGTGTAATATAAACAAGATCATTAATACGAAATATTACACGAATCGAAAACCTAACCGCATTGCCTGCCTTCACAATTTTAGCATATTGATAGTTATTGCATTATTAAAAATTACTGTTTCTTTTCCTTCTGCGACCCAGTAAAAACAAAAAGAAATAACTGAGCAAAGACAGACAGCACGGCGTGACACAGCTGTATCTTGGACCCATATGCATCAAAACACATATGAAATTACATTATGCATATGTTTACACTTATAAATATTAAAACATTAATTTCTATCATTTTAAAATTGCATATTAAAATTATGTTATGTTTCTTATATGTTGCTATAATTAACCGAGTTTGCAGAAGAAATCGACACAGATTTAAAAACTTTAAACATAACTAAATATCATGCATTAAGGGAACTACAATATCTAAAAAAATGTCTAATTTATATACATACATAAATCACTAGAATCTGACTAGTTTATAAATATATTTGAAAACAATTAAGTACTTATGAGGATAAATATTGTTTATTACAAGCTATATATGGAATGAACATTTTTAGATTTAAATCCGTTTGATGTAATAAAATGTGCTTTATAAAAGTTTTTGTCAAGATAGCGAATAAATACAATTATATAATACGTAACGCGCGATTCTTATAGCATGCAAGATATTTAAATCGTATGATTGTAATGAACTTATAACAGATAATTGACGATGCTGATGTGATGAAAGAAATAAAAGATTAATGCCACCTTTGCACATGAAAAGCTATCCACAAGTAACTATTATGACTTATAACAACCTAAGAGCAAAGTCAAAATATTGCACATGTTTCAGTTAACATATGGGTCCAAGTAATGATAGTGTGTCGCGTACCGAGCTGAGCCAAGAGAGAATCCTGGAGGAGTAGGAAGGGGCAGAACCCCTCGCACCTCTTCCACCATCAGCAGCATCTGAGTTCCGTCGTGTTTTATCCATGCTCACCTAAACCACAACAAACTCACATAGTCATGCACCAGACACTCAAAACATATGAATACTGTATTTCTATGAAAGTGAATCCCTAAGAAAAATGAATTCCGTAATTTCGTTCCATTTACACCTCATTGTAATTTAATTGTTATTTACGCAATAAACATTCTTTTGAAATATAGTTTTAGTTATTTTAACATTGTTGAATTAATGATTTAATTAAATAACATTACACAAATATAGCTAACATAAATTTATGAATGTATTAAAATATATATGTTACTACTGTTATATGTGAACTAGTAAAAAATAACTGTACATACACATAATAAAACTTCAATAAAACGAAAAGTAACAATATACATATACATACCTCAGGTGCTGGTGGTTCATTTGCTTGTGCTTCTTGATCAGGTTTATCCTTTTTATCTTGCTGTTGGTCAACATCCATATTATTTTGTTGTTGCTGATGTTGCTGTTTGTCTTCTTCCTCCTTTTCTTGTTGTACGACTTCACGTTTCTCTATGAGTGATGCCGAAACAATAGTAAGGATTCCATTTAGGTTTATTCTTACTTTTATTTTTACTTTTGATAACTCTCCTTCAGATGTTGGTTTTACATTCTTTATTGTACATGTACCTGTAAAAAATATTTGCTATTAGAATAAAGCTCTTAATTACTCAGAAAATAAGAAGAAACACATACCAATGTGAGTTTGAGGGTAGGTTGGTGGTGGTGTAGTATAACTGGCAGTGAGTGTAAATGGACTTGATCGATAAAATGTTAAGGTTTTTGAGAATGGTACAGGATGATTGTGTCCAAAAATCTCCATTTCACTAAAATAATAGATAACATGAAAATCAGAAATATATTCTTACATGCATATTACTACAATTACATATAAAATGCAAATTATTGTACCCGTCTTCGCCTTGAGTAGGATCCCATGTTAATTTTAATGGATAAGGCTGAATGTCAGTTACTGAAAAATCACGAACTCTTACAGCGGGACTCAACATAGCACATTGAAGTGCGCATCCCCGAGCAACTGCTTCATCTTGATTTAACGTCGTAGATACAGTACGACCGAAAACTTCTTCAACTAATCGTTTTATAGCAGGAACACGACTAGAACCTCCCGCTAATTCAACTGAGTGAATATCGTCTAATTTTAATTCTACAAAAAAGTATTACAATTTAAAGTATGTTTTATAGAAATAGTATATCATGTAAATTTAAACTATACAGAAATGAAACGTACTAGAATCTTCCAGACATTGACGTAAAGTTGATTCAACACGCTTAAATAAATGTGCACACATTGCTTCCATATCTGCTCGTTTCATTTCACCATGTACATCTTTTTCATCCATAAAACATTCAATATTCAGAGGAAGTGTTGTTGAATTGGCTGACATTTGCTTTTTCAGTTTTTCTACTTCCCCTAATAATCTTATATATGCACGTGGATTAGTGTGTGGATCAATATTATAACGTGATTGAAAGTCTTGACAAAAATGTTCTGCTAAAATAGAATCTATATTCCTTCCACCTAATTGACTATCAGCACTACTTGCTATCATCTGAAAATGTGATTTAATATTTATGTTTAAGAACATTTTATATTATGTTCACTTAAAAAATATGTGAATGTTACCAAATTAAAATCACTATTAATTTAATTATGATTATTACATACCTTCAACTTTCCTTTGTGGAATGCACAAATGCTCACTTGTAAACTTGCATATCCACAATCAACAAAAACTATATGTCTTGGGGGTGCATCAGGTGCTGGTAAATCTTGTTTGTAAATGCCATAGCACAAAGCAGTAGCTGTGGTTTCATTAAATAATCTAAGGACATTTAAACCAGCAATCCGTGCAGCATCAAGCAATGCCTGACGTTCAGCTTGTGTGTAATATGAAGGAACAGAAATAACACAGTCATTAACAATAGTTTGGAGAGCAGTTTCAGATATATCTTTTAATTTTGTGAATAACATTGCAGTTATTTGTTCTGGTGAAAAGGTGTGTTCTAGTCCTAAGTAGTGTACCTAAAATTTAGAAATAAGTATAAATACCTTTTATTATCTCAGCTAATAATTACTTTTATCATTATAATCTTTAATGCATAAATTATACATAATATGATTCATCATGTTTTAACTGCTCTTATGAGATATAAATAAAATATGAGTCCCTACAAATGTGAGAAATCTGGCACAATGCCCAGATTGAATCTAAGTAGCATTTAAAATTATATGAAATAATAAAAAAAAATGTCCATTAATATACTATATTTTAATATATTATTGTAATTATTCTTAGTGATTTATAAAATGATAATATATTTTAAGGAATATCATTAAAACAATCATAATTTATTAATATTTATTATTAATTTAGTAAGAACAAAATTAATTCCTTATTGAAAAAACTTACATGTATACCAATACTTCCATCTGGCTGTTGAGTTACCTTAAAAGGTAACATCTGAAGCTCTCTTTGTACCTGTGGGTCATTATATTTTCTACCCAATAATCTTTTAAATCCATGAATGGTATTTTTCATATTAGTCACCATTTGATTCTTAGCTGCTACACCAAGAATTCGATTTTTTTCACTGAATGCTATACATGATCTAAAATCAATATACACGTTTATTAATTTTAATACAAATACAAATTTTCATCTAAAAACTATTGTCATATAAAATACATTTCACATTGAATAAGCATATATATATATACATGCACATATATATCTATATATATATATGTGTGTATGAATATGTATGAATAGAATATATATATACTAATATATGTAGGATTATTTCTAGAATAATCTACCTATCTTTACAATGTCTGTTTTTCTACTGAAGAATATATGAATTAAAGATAACAAAATTACNAAATATTTATAAAATCTTGTTCCTTAGATGATAGACATAAGCTCTTCGTATAAAGAATATGAGTCTTGTTAAAATAATTAATATTTAAACAATAAGCAGTTATATCTATAAAGACAAAATTAAGTTAAGTTATGTTTAATGTTTTGGCAATTAATAATAAAAACTTTTAATTACTGCACTTTAATATTAGAACATTTTTTTATATTTTATAATATTTCAGAGATATTCAAAAAAGGAATATGAGAATCACTTTGTCACTTTGTCATCACATAATTACTAAATACAATCAATTTACAAATAATAAATATAAATATATATCGATTAATTAATTTTCGACAGGTTAAATTAAAATTAAATAACATTTCTTCCACATTTTTCGTGCATAAAAACTAATATAACAGTTATATTGCATTTTTGTTCATTACATTAATTCTGACGTAAACTAATTCTAGTTTCCGTCTCATATGACTACATGAATTTCAAATAAAGAAAAAATAGCTCGTAGATCACAACTACGCTATGGACTTTTTTGTACTTCTTAGTCATGTGAAAGTAAGCTGTATACTCAAATAGATAAAACGATTTGGACATAAATGGCAATGATCAAATAATATCATTCAAACAGCACATACTAATTACACAAAATTTAATTATAAATTGCTTTTAAGTTGTTTTTGCATTTTTACGTAAATTTCTGCAATGAAAATTGCGAAACTAAGCAAGTACCTGAAGATACCGGTGGTCACCGGTATCTTCTTGCGAAAAAGAAAAATTGTAAAACGATTATTATAATAAAAGAAACTTACGGTGTATTTCGAAGACTGTAATCATTAGCTATAGTTTCAATGCCTCCCGCGCGTGCTACAGCTACATAACAGCTTTCGTTACCAAAGTCAATTCCAATCACGGACATAGCAGCCATGGCTGATAGGCTGGTGTGACGTTTTTCTTACGACACTGAATAAATTGTTGTGCGTAAATCAAAAATTAAATAACGATCCTCGAGAAGGACGTACAAATGATTAGTAGTCGTTTAGAATATGCGTTGATAACTATCGTATACGCTGAATTCACAATCTTACTTAATTCGAGCTCTTTACTCACGCAGTAGTCTGAACGAAATGCCCTCCGCACGGTAACTGTGATTACTTCTTTCTGCTAACTTCTGCTGAAAATTCACCAATCATGGCGCTGCAGTGTACGACTGCTATTGGTCAGTTGGTTGCTCTGGAACATTCTGGAATTATGCGCCATTGGAATCTTCCTTTCCGATACAGTCAGTTTCGTTTCTCGAAGGATCGAAAGTAACGGATCAATATTTGACATGTTTTACTGGAAAGAATTTACTAGGACTATAAATAAAGAATCGATTAAAACATTATTGGCTTATCATGTTTTCTTTTTTCCGTGTACTAATTTTCAAGGATTTTGAATTTATATATAGCACATTTTGCGCATGGATATGATTGGTTTGGATCACAATATGTCCGTCATGAAACAAATTTTGAAATATTGCAATGCTTATAAATGTGAAATGATGTAATTTTACAAATATTCACGCTAGTACTATTCTTCAATTGTTATAATAAGATTATTATATGAAATTGTAAAAACAGTTTAATATTTACACAAAATTTTAATAAGTAATCGTAAACATTATACTTTATATGTATATATAGAAATATACAAAAATCATATATATACAGATATACATGTATATATATGTATATTACATTTTATACATATATATAAAATGAATCTATAGTTTTATGAAATTATTTTCTATATCGATTGTATTTATGTGATCAAAGGAAAATGATTATTCCTCTTAATAAATATATTACGTCAGAGCAATTTCATAAAATGTTCCCTTCTTGGCATGAAGAATTTGTATATAAAAGCGTTTATAAAGTAATTTTAAATTAAAGCAATTAAAAGCGTAAATATAACACAAACTGTGTTATTGTATGATTGCATTAATTATTGGCAGTTATTCAGTAAATTCATATATCGATATATTACTCATAAGTAGTAAATATAATCGTGTAGGGTAAAATCATATGGTTTAAACATAGAAGTGTATAAAAACTATATAAAATGTCACGTTTGTGTAATTTACGATTATATCCAATTATTGAAAGAAGTAAACATTCAACTAATTTAATAAGCAATAGAAATTTAAATACAACATGTGAAGTAAAAAATATACTCTATCAAAACAGTAAAGGTTATGTTCAACTATATTGGAAATTTGAGAAATATGTGTATCCATTATATAAATTATTAGATATATTTAAATCAAAGGAAATTCATCCTTTACTAACCAGAATAAAAATATTATTGAACAAACATGACAATAATCATGAAAGAAAACAGTTCAGAAATTTAGGGTTTATATTAAGTAGTATTGGATTCTCAATAGTTCTGTGCGAATCAAAAGATCATCGAGGTATGTATTTTGTATGTATGTTTGTTTGTACTTTTGTATTTAATTATCTATAATTTTCATTATTAATTACATATAAAAATATAGTAATTCCATGAAACATTTCATCTTTTTATTAATATTTTTATTACAGAAAAGCAATTTTTTTGGGCTGCAAAATATGGCAACATTCCACAATTAATAAGTGTAAGTATTCAAGAATATTTTACTGCAATACTAATGGCTAATGAAATACTTGTTTGTAGATTATAAAGGGAGGCATTGACATAAATATACGTCATCCATTGGGATGGACAGCATTGCATCTTGCTGCTATTAATGCAAAACCAGAAATTGTAAAACTTCTATTAAAGCATGGTGCTGATGTTAATTCTCAAGACGAATTCATTAATGTTTATGGAAGTGCTATAGAAAAAGGATTACAAACTTTGGAGGGTACAAAATTGAAATATAAATTATAATAATTAAATAGAAATATAATAGATGTTATTACTTTATAATTGTTTTATAAGATATTGCATAAATTTTCAAAATTTTCAGTGCTTTTGCAAAGGGAAGAAGAATTTTGTGATCACTTGAATAGTAGAGCCACATTCAAAGGCTTTACTCCGTTACATTATGCCGTATTAGCAGACTCTAAAGCATGTGTACAAATTTTATTAGAGGCAGGAGCTGATCCAACAGTGAAAAACGAATTAGGACATCGAGCAGTAGAATATGCCAAAGATGGAGAAATCAAAGGAATGCTTATAAAATATGCTACAGAATATGATAAAATAATCAAGGAAAAAGTACATATGATTAAAAACAAGCTTTGATTTTTACATAGTGCCATTTTTGATCTATGTTTTTACCCAATATTGTAAACAGGAATTAGAAGAACGTCGTAGATTTCCATTAGAGCAACGTTTGAAACAGCATATTGTTGGACAAACTGGAGCAATATCTATTGTTGCATCTAGTAAGATTTGTCTTGCATAATCAATAATTAATATATAAACGAATATAATTATATGTATATTTCATATAATTACAGCTATTAGAAGAAAAGAAAATGGATGGATCGATGAAAAACACCCTCTAGTGTTTCTTTTCTTAGGTTCATCAGGTATTGGAAAAACTGAATTGGCAAAGCAGTTAGCTGCTTATATTCACAAAAATAAACAGGAAGCATTTATACGATTGGATATGTCTGAGTATCAAGAGAAACATGAAGTTGCTAAATTGATTGGTGCCCCACCAGGGTATGCATTATTTTTATTTATATCATATAATACAATGTATTTTGCATATTATAAATAATTACTTATTATTTCATTATACTGATTAGATATGTGGGTCACGATGATGGTGGACAGTTAACAAAACACTTGAAAAAGTGTCCAAATGCTGTTGTATTATTTGATGAGGTTGATAAAGCTCATCCTGATGTATTGACTGTTTTGTTACAATTGTTTGATGAAGTACGTTTATTTCTTATATATTTCTTGTATATTTCTTACGGTATATCGAGTATTTCGATGTGGAATACTGTAGTAAAATGAAAATTTGATTTCATTTTAGGGTAGACTTACTGACGGTAAAGGTAAGACAATCGAATGTAAAAATGCAATTTTTATAATGACATCAAATTTAGCAAGTGAAGTAATCGCCGATTATGCAGTACAACTTAGAGGAGAAGCTCAACGTGTATCAGATAAAAAATCAGAAAAAATTTCTGATGCAGAAGATGATACAGAACTTATTGAAATATCTCGTAAATTTAAAGACGATGTGGTACATATTAATTTCTTTAAAATATTTCATTAATGATTTTAAAATGGATCGTAATTCGTTTCAATTGGTCATCTTCCAGGTGAAACCAATATTAAAAGCACATTTTGGTAGAGACGAGTTTTTAGGTAGAATAAATGAAATCGTATATTTTTTACCATTTACTCAATCTGAACTTATAAAACTAGTTGCTAAAGAATTAGAAGCATGGGCTGATCGCGCGAAAAAAAGGCATAAAATAGAATTGAAATGGAACAGAGAAGTTTTGTCACTTTTAGCCGAGGGATACGATATTCATTATGGAGCCCGTTCTATTAAATATGAAGTAGAAAGACGTGTTGTTAATCAATTAGCTGCTGCTCACGAACAAGGGCAACTTGGTATGTAAATTATCATGATTATCCAAAGATAAGTTTTTCAGATTCTAATAAAATATTGTACTTTGTATAGAAAAGGGATGTTGCGTGTTGCTTAAGGTTACATGGCATAAAAATAGTGCAAATATAGCGTTATCAATACGACGTAAAGGTGCTAAAGATTTTGTTGACATTTCTACAGATAATTTGGTAAAAAATGTGAATTCTGCATTTTAATATTATCAAGGATTATTTCGAATGTACAATTTCAGCAAGTGTAGAAATATATTATAGCTTGATCTCATAATGCGTATAAATAAAAAAATTTGAATATTTTGTATTATTTATTGTAGAAAGGAAACTATGTTTGTAATGTTTAACACAGTAATGTATTGTTTAGTAATCTAAGAATAATTTTTAGGTCCTCAACAAAATAAGATAAAAGCCATAAAATACATGTTTGTACAAACTTTTGCAGCTCTTGTTTTGTACTCTTCCTTTTTTCGTACTACTTATGCGAAATGAAATGTAGACATCTGACGGAAATAAGTAATTCTTTATTTTAAATCGAATTATGAGGATACATTACAAGAAAATATCGATTACACTTCACATTTAGGATACATTGTACATTCTTTACGTAGTAAGATAAGAGACAACCCCGAAATATTCAGAAAACCAGTTGTAGAAACTGTTTCTCTGCCTTGCTCATCGATCGCCTCGTAATAACGTTTTTTTCAATTACTTTTTGTACGACAATCATAATCCGACTATTATCATTGAGTAGTTTAATCACTGAGGGTCGCGATAGGTGCGAGCATTTCGTTTGGTTTAATCATATTGTGCAAGGCAAATTCAGGTCCGACAACAGGGTGTCTATTTATGTAAAAAGTAGTCGAAGTAATCAACGCATGAAATTGTTTTTGAAGTCGATGCATGAAAGCTTATGGTAGAAATACGATACAAATGTGACGTTTAGATAGTGTGTGAGAGGGAGGGGGCGGTGGCCGGGGAGAGGGAGAGGGAGAGTTTGTTTCTTTATTTGTAGTGAACGCAGAAACACGAAATTTATGTAATTATTACATACCGTCACAGCTATTACAAGTATGTCCGAATGTTAAAAGTGTTGTGTACTAGACACCCAAGATGATTGTTTTATTACGACATTATACATATAAGAACATTTTTATATATATATATGTCTTTTTAATATAAATACCACGTATCGCTGCGATACGTAGGATATAATAGAAATACTGTTAAGTATAGTTAAGCGTACGATTCGGACCACGCTCATAGGTAATTAAGCGTTTCTTTCCAACAAATCCTTTTAATTTTTCCAATTATTACGTTTCACGTAGTCATATATCATTGTATGTTCATATAACATATATTTATACTTACTTATAATATACTTAACGATAATCAACATTTAATTTTTCTTATTTCTTTTCACCAGGTAATTCTTGTTACGTTATCAGTGTTTTTCTCAGCCAACGGATCAGAAATATTTAATCGCTGTAATACACGTACGAGTCTAAAATATTTATAAGTACGGCAGGTTCCTTAATCGAACTCTCTTAAATTAACAATAAATAGATCTAAGCTCTGGAATTTTCAAAATTATCAGTATATATGATATGATAAACTTTGGTCGGAAATGTTCACATTTTCATTTGGTTTTTATTTCTTCTTCTTCGTTATCTTTCGTATAAATCAGACTTCGTTATTATTAGACAGAATTTGATTTTTTCTTCTTTTTTTTTTTCTCTCTCTCTCTTACTTCTCAGCAGCGTTGTGCCTAGCAAAAGTGTGAAAAAGGAACGTAATAAATCGAGAATTGTACATTTTATTTTCATTGGTATCGAAAAATCCGTATGATGCCTATTATTCTGCACGTGTCCATGCGTTGAATAATTTTAAGACTCGTGTCTGAACGAACGTTACACGATAATAGTACACGCGATTTCTTTTTTTCTCTTTTTGCATTTTCTGTTGCTGCTTACGTACTCGCAAGTAATTACGACATTAATGACGATAACACGGTTAGATTACATTTATCGGAGGAGAATCGTTTTTCATTAGGCTTTCAGTTCGTTTGTAAACTATGTAATATGCACAGCGCATCCTCGGGCACCTTGTACTTCTCTGAGGTCAGTTTTGTTGTATAGTACAAACTTAGGCCTAGGAAGTACATATGTATACATATATACCTCGTTTCTGCAGTGGTTTCAGACTATAATAAAAATCGCATGTCAAGACTAGAAAAACATATTATTCCGCAAATTATTCGTCTCCCTTTCCTGTTTCTCTTTCTTTTTCTATTATCAACGTACTCACGCGGTAGTTTGAATCATTGCTCGAACATCTTATTCTCAAATATTACTTCGTAGAAATAATCCCGTGGTATTCTGTAACAAAAACTGTGTAATTTGTTTTTCATCGTTTGAAGCACGATTATCTATTATCATGCGTATTCGTCATTGTAGTAATTATCTCACTGATTATGTAAGGTACATTTGGCTGCCAGTAGAAACAAATTATATAAATATAACATGTGTCTGTGTCTGTGTCTCTGTGTATATATATACGTAATGCATACACAAAACGATTGTCTCCTCCTTCGTACATAAGTTTTCCTCTTCTTCATCATTCTTCGAAATATTCTTCCAATTCGCGCGACACGATTTCCTCTTTAACAAATAAACGAGCTCCTACTGCTCGTTTGGTGTTACGATATCATTGCCTCTAGATAACCCATTCGATCGAAGGTCACGGTAAACCTACGGAAAATCTGGTACAGCGAAATATTAATAGATTCACGAGGATTCAGGGACATCGATCCTTGCAATTCGCTGGAACGGACAACAACGGTGTGCATTTTCGCGGTTTTCTTGTTCGTTAGTGGTCTCGAGTACATCCATAAAAGCGGTTTCACATATATAACACTGCTACTGTTGTTTACATATACCGTTTACCGATTATTTATCCTACATTTTCTGATTGTACTCCTCCCTTTGCGATCCAACGAGAAAGCAAAAAAAAAAAAAAAAATCAGAAATGCGTCCACGTCTGCACAAAAGTGGCCACGTTTCGCTTCTTTAGAAAATGATACACGACGAGTAAAACATCGATTGACAATTCTTTTTCTTCTTTATCTTTCCCTTTCCCCTCCCTTTCTCCTCTTAATGCAACGTGTGCCACATAGGGATAGTCTTCCTCGGCGATTGAGTTATGTGTTGCCAGTGCTCTCTTCCTTGATTTCCGCTTCCCTCTAGCCCTCGTATGGCAGGGCCAACGATACAGGAACCAACCATCATGTTTCCGCTCGAGTCCATCACACATACCTTGCAAAAAAAATAGTTTGATAATTTTCCTTCATTTCTATCTTCTGCCTCTGTTCATCAAATGAACAGGAAAATTCAAATTGATTCGCGCGTGTAAAAGAGATTTCTCTCGATACGTAAATTCGCATCTATCGACAAGGCCTAAAATATTTAGAAACATCATCGTCATTGGGAAATTTTCAAAGATACAAATAAATCGTTTGTATATCCAGATTTTCATCAAATTTACAACAGAAAGGTGTTACGAAGGAATGGTCGCTTTACACGAATACTTGTATGAAATTTAGACACGTTGCAGTAATTTAAAGAAATACCAAGAATCACGGCGCGGTGTTTCTTCGATAAAGAAATATAATTCCCCGAAGAGTATATTTTCGGCACGATTCAGAAATTTCTAATCATCTGGGAGCGGCTGTTTCGCGTCGCTGGATCGATTCTTCACCCCCAAGACGTTCTCAAACCACTGGCAACTCATTCATTTCGTGCACAGTGTTTCATCCGGGGACCTTCGCGGAAACATCTATGGAAGCTCATCGATATTCAGTCTAGACCTGTCGTTCGATTATGAAGGTCGCTTCTATGTATCTTTCTCGTTTCTCGCCGTTCCTTCAAGGCGAATTGCTCGCAGACGCCACGGAACACGCTCGTCGATGGCCGCGACCGACATTCAGCTACGTAAACACGCGATTTCAACGCAAATGGATCTCCCATCGACGAGTCGAACGCGTTTTCTTAACTTTGGTCGTTAACTTCGGCGTTCATCACGGCTTGACAATTTGCGGGGACAAACGGCAACGTATCTCTATCGCCGAAAATTCTCCCTAACAGGCTTCTTCTCCACGTGGACCTGGTGGAGAAGGAGTGTTCGAAATTGCTGCGGGGTTTTTGCAGGCGACCCTATGACGCAAATCGATAACTTGTAATCGACGGAACTCGTTTATAGTCGAGGGGTTGCGTGTCCTCGAGAACGGCGTTGCGACAGACGAGTTTTACGTTTCAGTGGAAACGGAAGTTCTATTTCTTAAACATTCAATCTATCGCAGATGGTTTATTCCGTGATTCTGTGGTAAGTTCATCTTAATCGGTCATAATTTTCACGCTGAAACTAAAGGTTTCGCGCACGAAATGGTTAATCCTTTAAGAAAAGAGCAACATTCGCAAGAGAATTTATTAAGATCGAAGAGAAAGCTAATCATTTTTTCATTCTTCAGGTCGTGTCTGTTTAAAATATACGTACGAGTATCAAACGAGTCAAATCTCGGAACTTGTACCAACGTGTCGGTATTTTTTGAGTAGTTATCATCTTCGTGGATCACCGGAGAATTTCGATATTTCGAGTCAAAGGTTGGAAAACGCGATCGATCCTTTCGTTGACGCGATTTTAATTCTAATTTTCCAATGATCTTCAACGAGGCGGAAAATGGGGAAAAGCGGGCAACTACGTTCCTCGGCATAAAATTTGAAAATTAAATTTTTCTCACGCCGGTGAAAATGTGATTTTTCCCCTCTTGTTAGAGGATCGTATAATATAGTCCGAACGCTCACCCCCGTGGAATTTTGTTATGCATATCAATTCACGAACCGGCGATTTAAATAACATTTTGAAAGGGAGTTCCAGTCGACATCTGGCTGTATCGGAGACAAAAGCGTTCTCCTTGAATTCAGCATTAAGGACCACTTCTGAGTTAATTATGTCGAAGGATTCGTGTAAAATGTCCAACTCATTCGATGTAACTTGACGAGCAACGCATTCTTAAACTTATTTCAATCACAGAATGAAGTAGGAAAAATTTATTTCATTATCGACAAATTAGTGCCGGAGATCTTGAAAGAAAAATATTGTTTTAAACAATTTAAATGCAATTTAAGCTACTCCCTGAATATGATTCCGACGCGAGAGAATTTAAAACTATTTTTTCGCACGACAAACGCTTTATTTGTTCCGAGACACGACGGTCTGAATCGTGGCGAAACTAGACAAGCTTGATTAAACGTTAGACATATATTTACCTCGATGGCTGATGACGCGAGATAGCTGGAAGGAACATTAAAGGACATCGCCTCGTTCCAAACGGGGTTGGTCGTCGCTTTTCTTACAGCAGTTTTCTTCTTCTTCACCCTCTTCTCTCCGCAAAGGAGATTTACTTTCACGAAGGAATCTAAGGTTTCTTTGTCCTGCGCGACACCATGCCAATCCGGCACGTGGAATATTAAAACGTGTCACCGATATCTTTCATAACTTATTTTTCATATCGCGACTAGAAGGATATATCGATAGCCATGGGAAAAATGGCACGTTGAAAGCAAGAAAAAAAAAAGAAAAAAATTAAGAAGAATTTGAGAAGAAATAGAAATTGTCGGTTGACTATAGAAATTAATAGATAAGATTGATCGAAAAATCAGGA
Source organism: Euglossa dilemma (assembly GCA_002201625.1). Classification (NCBI taxonomy): domain Eukaryota; kingdom Metazoa; phylum Arthropoda; class Insecta; order Hymenoptera; family Apidae; genus Euglossa; species Euglossa dilemma. Next base: position 3,623,232 of record NIJG01000033.1, on the reverse strand, counting down.
TGTTATTGACATGTATAATCTAGTGAATAAAATTTGATGAATTTACCTGAGGGGGAAAGAGATTTCTCGCTCTCAAGATCACGACTGTCAATCGTTCGGCGCTTGGCAAGTAAGAGAGTGACAGAAGGACCTCTTGAATTTGTTCACGTGGCTTTGGCTCGCATTCGATCTCACCCCAAACCTCCTCGGTCGAGGTTGGAGAGTCTAATCGTAAAATATGTAGCGGTACCTTGACAGAACCTACTATGTTGTTCCTGGAGAAACGATCGTAATCTTGCACCTGTGAAACAGAGGAAGCCTTGCTTCGTTAAACGCCAAGGAAACTATTAATTTCTGCCTACGCGAACTTCGACGAATATCGTTTATAATTTGCGCTGTAATAAATCGCAAGAAGAAATTAATTAAATTATTTCCCGGGCCGAGTCTCGTTAATAGTTTCGAAAGTCTTCGTCGGATGCTGTTAACGTTTATTAAAAGATCGATCAGGTATCGAAGCATTTATTTAATGATCAAAACTAACTTGTAAGCGGAACAACTGAAAAACTTTCTTATTGAAAGTTACACTGTGAACGGAAGTCTGTCTATGCGAAAGGGTAGAAAATCTGCACGATAATAAGGATCCCGTTGAAATTACCTGTAAAACTAGGGTCTTGTCTTGAAGTTCGTCGTTGCTAACAGGGAATTTGAATTGTTGATCGAAGAAGGGGTTCGACTCGTTACGGTATATCTGTGTCTGTCGTTTCCTCGAATCCACTTCAGGGCTGAGGGTCAGCTTCACGTAAGGATCGTTGAATCCTCCTTGATCGCTTCCAGCCAGATCATGCGCCTCGATCAAGTGTACGTGCAAATCCGATCGATCGAAGTCGTATTTGAATCGCAAATGTAGCCGACCTAAACTCTTCCCATTTCTAAAATTACATCCAACACGAAGACACTCGTTACTCCATCGTCGCCTCGCTTCTCCATTCGTTTCACGCGCAACGCGATACTTCGCAACCGATTCCGATTTTCCTCCCGTTCATTCGTGCTTTTATACACCAAAAGTGTATGCGGGCTAATGAAAATAACACGGAAATAGTGCAACGCAAGCGATTACTTTGCAAACCGCGATTCGCCGTGTGCTCTGAATAAACTTTCGTTTCGTATACGGCTATAAAATTCACCACGTTTGCGTATAAAAACGGCGCAAAATTCCGGTGCAGTATGGAAATGGACGAAAACCATTCGAGTATCAAACTCGAATACACCGCGAAATTGCATTTCCTTTCATTTTTCCTTTCTCTCTGTTTCGCACGAATCCCGAAATCGATGACAACGCGGCATAATAATTGAGTTGAAAAATCAGGCTCGAGTCACTAAATTACTTTGTTCAGGAAATTTTCATTCTTTCTTTAATCTGTAACGCCTACTAGATGATTTTTGTAGACTTCGCTTTTCCGAATACGAATCCGTAATCGAAGTTAGAACCTAATTTAAATCTAAACCAATGGATGTTACAGATTTAAATTCACTCTGAACGGTTTTATCTAGATTTAACAATAGACACGGATCGACGTACACTCGCGTTGCTCGATCTTATACGTATCGCAGGCTGCAATTAATACACGTCGCAATACGAAGCGTTAACGTGTGCCTTCCTATTGACCAGGGGATTAATCATCCGCGTGTCTCGTCGCGAAGTCAAATAAAATGGCTGACTTTCGTATCCGATTGCCGTATATCCGGTAATTCAATCCTTTTAGACTCTATGCGTGCTGAGGCAGGAATAGATCGACATGTAGGTCATCGAATAATATTTCTCGGTGTCGGAGCCAAAGTTTCGTTCTATGAAATACATTGCTTGGATCTATTAAATCGATAATAAACGCGCTTGATAAATAACAACGCGATATAACAATAGGAGGGTAACGTTGCAGCCGAACGAGGATTCTTCGGTTGCTTTCTTCAACCGGTTAATGGAGCAACGCGGTATCACGGACGTGGCGTGTTAGCAACGCGTACAGGGTGTTTCAGCAACTTCGTTATAAAGTTTAACAAGCAAAGGTTGTAACGTAAGAAGGGAGAATGAGATTGTTGCCAGGTCGATACACGCTTGCGAAGTTTCCGTCAATTTGGAACGTTTGTGTATAAAATAGCGTCACTGACATTAAGGTAAATAGTTCTCGCGACGTTCTCGGAGTTACATTCGATTACGGCCGCTTTCGTTTTACGTTCACGAGGTTTCACGTGCACACGCTCTGAAATTTGATTAACCGGCGAGCAGAATACTCTGGATCTTATTCTTAATACCCGCGTCTTCTTAGGATAATCCGTGGAGATAAAGAAGGAACGCGGATATCCGAGTGTAAAAAGGTATATTAAATGGGAAAGATGTTACGCGCACCCTCGAGCCTTGAGATGAATAGGACCATCTCTTCGTTGGTAGAGATCTGGTTGTATGGAACCCAATGGCGAGGCTGGAGGAGGTGGTCCACCGTCGCTGTTGCATGAAAGAAATTTTGCATTCAGGGATTAATCGGTAAAAGCAGTGCTCCTAGTGAAAATTCGTCAAATGCAAACATCGAAGCTTCATCAAATACGATCGCGTGGAGCAAAATGTAAATGAAAGATTTATTTAGCCATGCAAGATAATTTATCGCCGAGTGACTTATCCGGTGATTACTCGATATTCATCTCGGTGGAACGACTCAGGATTGTCTCACCTCCCGGAAATGCGTGACGGTGGAATAAGAAGGGGTGAAAGACTTCGGCCAGCTGATCTGGAAACTCCGTGGGCAACGCTTATCGAGGAACCACCGCAGGAAGAGCTCACACCTGTTGCCAGAGACGACAGAGAGCTCTGAGATGGTGATGCATTACTGCTCAAAAGACTTCCGGAACAACTGGCTGGACTCCCACAGCGTGCATCTAGCGATGCTGCACGGCCTGGTGACGGCGATCTGTGCGTTTAGCAATCGAGTGCGAGGTGCAGTCAGTTCTCTCTGTTACGTAACTAATTAGAAATAATATGCGCCTATCATCGACGAGTAATTAAATTTGATATCTCCTCTTTAATCACTGCGTTTAATTTTTAGAATACGGAATACCGTAGCCTGGTTACATGAACTTTGTGTACACAAAGTGTTCCGGTAGCACTGGAGATATAACGAAATTTAATAAAACTGGTATCTCTCGTTCAATATTAGCAATACCATATGAATCTCTGCTCCGCGTTTCTTTTTTAAACGTTCCGTGTTTTAATTGGGTTCGACTTTTATTCACAGGAGTATCCGCGTGTTGATAATTTTTTCTATAAAATAGTAATAGGTTAACGAAAAATTTAATCACACCGAAGGAGCTCGTGAAACCGAGACTTCGCGAGGATCGCTTTGTAAAATTAAGAATTCATTAGACGGTCATTCGTAACTTGGTCCGCAGTGCTTGAACAATGCTCGAGCAATTAGCAAGATTTCATGCGAAATACGACGGAATTTCCTCGAACGAGTCTAATTTAATGAGTCTAATGAACGCATTCGATTACGATTTTCTAGGCTATACGAAGTGTTTTATAAATCCGAGTCGTTCGAAGCAACTGTCAAACTGTAGCATAATTTCCACAAATTTCTAATACCGTGATAAATGGCCGATTTCAATGGGCAATTCAATTAAGCGATACCTTGAACTCTTGCTCGGTGGATAAGACGAGGCAGCGTGCAAAGGATCCCTGTGATGATGATATCGTCCATCAGGTCCAAACGATCGGACCTGCGTCGAGGATCCACGATGGATAGATGGCCCGGATGCTCCTTCTAGCGAGCTCTGAGAGCTCACCGACGAATTCCTCGTGAATAATCGGCCCATGCTTCCGGACCCGCTACTGCCGCCCGGATAGCTTCGACTTTGATGCGGCAAACTTCCTGTTTCACATGGGAATTAATCGGCGTTGTACTACAGCCAAGGGATCATCGTCATAATAACCAACTAAATGAACACCTGGTGGTCCCATCGACGTCGACAGTGTCGCGGTGTGCCATAAATACGGCTGTGATTCTGCATCGGATTCGCGCAGTGAAAATTTCGATTTGATGCTTCTTTTACAGAACAAAAAAGACTGGTTGGGAACCGATTAAACGCAAATCGTACAAATCCTTGCAGCGGTAGTTGGAAGGAAACATCTGCTTATGCAAGACCGCATATTTCACTTCGCTTCGTCCGCCAGAACCACGGTATCGACCGTAAATTTCTTTCTAATCCATTTTTCACAGTCAACCCGTGCCATCGCCATTTTATGTCGCAATAGCGAGGAACGACGAGATGGATTTTCGGGATTATAGTTTCGATCGAGTAAAAGGCGATCGTTTGTTACAACGTACACGTCCCATCCACGAGTCTGACGCGTGGCAACGAGCCGAGATTACTTAGCTCGCGTACGATCTTCCGGTTTTCGTTGCACGATTTTAGAGCGTGACGGGATCACGTGTCGAGGCGTCTTCGTCGATCGGTAATTTCGAAAGCAAAGATGGTAGTGGGGTCTGTGTGTGGTAAGATCATCGGGGATTAAAGCGTTCGTGCTGCACTGATTTTCTGGCGACGGGAGGAGCATTGCAGAGCAGGGTTTCTCAAACTTTTTCAGTTGAAATCCATTTTTAGAAAGCGGAATAAACGTTACAAATAGTGTCGGTTTTTATTATACATTGTTCGACAATTTTTAAGACGAATTTAGAAACAATCGCGATGTAACTTGATTGTGATTTTGAAACGAATGTTTCATTTATATTTCGGGAAACCCTGTCGCAAAGTGTAAGTGAATTTTACCTGATTCGACGACCACGGAGGAACATGGCTGCACCGCGTGTTGTTCCTTGGCGACGTTAAATTCCTGGAATGAGATCATTCAGTTAAGCTTCCATTTATTTCTTCCGTCTCGATCGTTCATTCTATTTTACGGTTGCCAGATAAAACAAAGTCTACAAACGAAACACTGAAAGGCAAATATCCGTGACGGACATGTCCCGCGAACAAAGCGATGACTCCCTCTTACAAAACGTTTCATCTCCACCGCTCTGACTGTCTTTCATATATTCACTGTTTTTCACCGACGATGAAAGAGAATCGCCGCGAATCAATTACTAACTTTCTCGCCGGCAAAGCTGTCTCCCGATAACCAATCCAAATGAAACGCAAAGCGAAAGGCTCCCTTCGACAAGTTGGTTGAACGTTTACGTTCGGATATGAGAAAAAGAATTTCGATCTCGAAGTTAACGTTACACGCGCGACGATGGCATATACACACACGTATCACGTACCCGTATGTGCGACCTACGATCTTGGTCAGCGTTGTACTCTCCCACCCTCCCCCAAAAAAAAGAAAGGAAAAAGGAGAAAGAAAAGGTAGAGAAAAATAAATAAGAAAAAATGAGATGGGAAAATATGGGAAAGAAAGAAAGGACGAAATTCAGTGGAACGTCCACCGCGTTCCGACACAGCGTAATATCGTTCGAAGGAGCCCCTAAATTTCCGGCGATTCGTTCAATTTCCCCGAAATATCCGAGTCGCAGCGAATTTCTGACGCGTTATTTCCCGTTTCTGGACGGGTCTCGTTCTCGTACAGAGGTAACCTGTTTATTCCTCGGCCCGCAATTAAAAATTGTCAGCAAATATGTATTTAAACGGCCGAATATATTCGGCTAGCTGGAACCTGGTCGGCGAAACAGCGATAGGTCTACGACTCGTCTGAGTTTTCGGATATTGCTGGATACGGTGGAGGTTGGCCGAAAGAAAACATTGAAATCAATCGTTCGCCGACCGGCCACAACCATCCACTGATTTCCGATGCTGAAAAACGTGTTTCGCGAACGATACACGTTTCCCAATTTTCCTCACGGCTTCCGGGATGAAAAATATTTTTTTACGGCAGAGAGAGAGACTCGTTTCACGCTTTCCACCGGATGGGAGATATTTTGGCAGGTTACCGTCTTTTTATTCGAATCGATGCGAATATTCCGAGGGTTGGAAGATACGCGCGTGTCTCTGGAGAATTTCCAAGGTTCCCGTGTCGGGTATCTACGTTGCAAGGACCTTTTTACAAGGTTAATATTTTCCAGCGAATCTCGCGAGTTAACGAGGGAAATTTCGCGTAACGAAGACGTAACGAGACGACCGATCGACTACTCGTCATTTATTCCTAACGCATGGCAGCTCCTAAACGAGCATTTCCGCGGATACGTAAATATTTGTGCGGAATTTTGCGTTGCTACCTGTGTGCCTGGTAAATATTCAGACGTTCAATCTTTTAAATTCGCTATCCGCGAATCTGTGTACACGCGGATGCAGGTGAAATCGTATTCCGGGGGCTGAAATTCGCTCGACGAAGACGCTGGGAAATCGCAATGAAAGGAGCGACGAGAAACGCGTCTGCCTGGAAAATACTTAGACGATGAAGTTTGTAATATCTTCTACGGGCGTTGCTCGAGTATCGAAATCGATGAAGTGAAATAAGTACGATATCCTGCGAGAGAGAAATTCGGCGACGCTGAGAGATCCATAAGTCATCGCTTTCTTTTAAAAGAAATCGGCCTGATAATCGCGAAAAACCATTTATGATTCGATCCGACGATATTTCTCGGAACTTTTCTATTTTCTATCGAAGTTTGCATATATAATTTCACGCGCAGCCGTGTGAAACAAGAAGCACGAGGCGCTTTTTCCTCCTCTCCAGCCGAATCCTTTTATTACCACTTTTTAATTTCCTTTGCCATCGCCTCGTTCAAAGGAAATGCATTTTGGTTGTTTTGTCGTGAATTCAATCCGGGCAACGCGTGGAAAAATTGAAACTGCGAATTGGAGTGAACGCTACAGAAAAATCGTAAAAATACGAACACTCTAGCGGCGAGAACTCTGTGTACCTTTGAGCGGAACTTTTGCGAAAGAAGCCTCTCACGTTTGACAAATCGCAACAAATAAATCTGTCTTGACTTTGTTCCTAACAGAAAGAGGTATACTTTAAGTATAGGAGAAGCTTAGATATTTCGTTGGAACGTTTTTATCTCAGCCTCGAGTAGAATAATAGACACGATAGGGCTTTATGTGTACCAAAGACAAGATTAATGGACTTACGTACTAATTTTCAAGAACAGATAACCTAGTCTTTGTTTGATTTTACTTAAAAATCCCGTCTTACTTTTAGAACGATCTCTGAGAAGTATTTCTTTGAACAAACGTCGCTCCTCTAATTAACATCTCTTATCTGACGCTTCCAAGGTGCTGGAGTATAGTAATTTTCTTTAGTCTATAATGAACGCTCGAGATAAATTAATTATTATAATACGGAAATTGATAATTAAAGGAAAAGTATACTTTCAGCTGGCAGTGATACCGTGAAAATTAACGATCTTCTTTCTTTTGTACCTGCGTGTTGGCCGAGGTCTCGATTTTCCTTTTATTCTCTTCTCAGGTATATTCGAATCTCGCTTATTTAACCTCCAATACATCATCTATATCGTTTATCAATTATCCTCGCGCCATATTGTTCGAGCGGCCTGAAGCTCCTTCGATCTAAGCTCTCAGCGATTTTTCGAGGTCGAAGATACAAGTTAATCCCATTTCCTTTGCCACGATTCATCAGGCTCTCTACGCTCCTTAACAACCTTGGGAATGGACAGCTTCGTTAATTACCCTCGTCAGCTACCCCTTATCACTCTTAATCGTGATCGCTGACAATTATTTTCATACCATCCGTCCATCTGGCTCCCATTCGCTTCCACCTGTACAGTGTTCTTTCCGGTTCGTCTTGCTTTCAGTGAAAAGTGCACCTCCGTGACCAAAACGGTCACGAATCCGGGAAGAATGGCGACATGGTTCATCGGTACGTTAATTAGATCCGAAACGGGACATTTCCGAACGAATGGGAACGGATGAGAAGAACGGTTGGAGAAATCTCGAGCTTTCTCGAATTTCTCTGGTAGCGAATGTGTAAGGTGGTCGACACGGATCGTTTGGTCGCCCTGGAAGCTTCTGTCGCGTTGAAGACAGTCGTTGAGGTACGACAGCCGGCCACGGGAATGCACGAGGACGTTTGAAAAATTCTCTTAGCCCGAGAAGCGAACTTTTTGCTCGACGCTTTAATTGGGAGCCAGGTATTGTCCCATGAAGGATACTTCTGCGTGCTCCGGGCTAAAAGGTCACCAAGGGATGCCGATGACTCTCGACGGGTGCCAAAGGACCATTGTGCGGCTGTTTGTGCGTACACCGAATGTTTACAGACTGCTTCCACTGTAAACCTTGTCGCAGAGTATTGTTCCAGGACGGGATAATACTTTCCTTGCGCTGCTTTGTACCTCCAAGTTGAAGGCGACCTGCTGTTGCCTCCTTTCATCGCGTTTCATCTGTATTTTCTACCGCGATAACTCGTATCTTCTACAATTCGTTCTACTCTTTCCTCGTTTTATTCGTATTCGAAATATTTTACGCTACGTCTACGTTTCTTCGAAATATTAGGATCGATGCGATTGAAATTGACGTTGAAAAGAATTTTCGAAAGTTCGTCGAAAGAGTTGAGATCTGTACAAATGTACTTGAAAATTGAATTAAACCACGCGGAAGATCAGTTTTAGTACGCGAGTTGGATATATCGCGTGTTTTATATGCGTATCGAGAATATGTTCATATATAAATGCAAAGTTAAATGGACAGAGGTGAAAATTACGGGTGCAGAAAGTTTTAGACGGGATTTTAAACTTTCCCGTCGCGTGACAAATAGGATGGACCTTGGCTCGTAGAAATCACACACGGCTGACCGTTGTTCCGTGCACGTGGCCCGTGTTGCTTTATCAGCGGCTACTGCATTTGCGAAATCGCGCAATAGAAATTACCCTTTATGACCTGTGTCGTTAATAAAAGCGAGGAGAAACCGCCGGACAATTTTATCGTTGAAATGTAAAACGATTGGCGCGATCGTAAAGTGTCCGATAATACGGGATATTGTCGATAATGCACGATGCATTATATTTTCATGCACGAGTTCTCGCGAGGGAACCGGCCGTTAAAAATCGTGCCGATTTCTCCCCGATATATTTTATGTAAAGTGTCAAGAATTTTACGAGGATCACGGTTCCAGCTATCGATTTTGCGATAAGAATTTAAGGGGCGACCGAGCGACACGCAATATGATATATCGTGAGTTCACCTGCGGTAATGGTCTTTACGATTCCAAACGATACCGTATCGGAAAAGTTGAAGATACTTCCAAGTATAATAATTATTCGGAAAGATTTTTAAAGATGAATATATCACACGAGTGACACGCGATAAGTGTAACTCGTTAAAGATTATTCAAAAATATATATTTAAAGTTTTTAATTTCACGGGAGGAAAAGGAACTTCATGGTATACGTCGTATATGTAACTGACTCGAACTCCTTGTTTGACCAGACGTCGCGCTTGCCAGACCTTTACTACTTGTCTCACCGCGGCAACGCCTATCCAATCTTTACTACTCGTCTGATCAGACGCTTCGTGGTACGACCTATACTACTTGTCTGACTAAGTCCAACACTTGTCACATGTACGCTACTCGTCTGACAACACTACTTGTCTGATTACGTATAATGGTGTCTAATTTAAACTACTCGCCTGGCCAAGTGTATCATAGCACGTACTGGTTATTAGATAGCTTTCACGCTCTATTTACTGTTAAAATATTTATTCCACGTAACTGTAGACGATATTAGGTAACACTCGAGGTTATTACATAAATACTTATTTCAGAATGATTCTAATATATCGTTTATTTTAATATTCGTAGTTATCTCGGCTATCTTAGTTTGTTCCATTGTAACGGCGAGAATACAATTTGCAGCGCGCGCGATCGTGAAACTCGTTTCTTCCATTTCCAACACTGCGAACTCGTTGAAAACGAACCTCATAATTTTCTCGGCTCCCTAATGCACTCTATTTATTCTGCTTGCCCGAATACACATGCTCTCACCATCGACAATGTAACCTCGCAACGTAAAATCGTTCCTTACCACCATTGTATCGTATTCTACATGCCGACGAATTCATTAGCGGTGTTTCTTCATGCTTCGCAAAACATTTCCATCTCCGTGCCGCGGGTTCCCAGAAATTCCGAGGAAACTGAAAATTTCCACTGTACCCGGCTGCACGGTCAAGATCTATTAAAGTTAATTAACGAAGCAGGACCAACGCGCGTTCCGACGTATTTTTCACGCTGGAGAACAATGCCTCATTGTTTCTCGCGTCGAAAGTCATCGATAGTTCGCTGAACAACGCGATATCCCTGACGATTCGAATTCGAAGGTCTGAAGCACAGTTCGTTCTGCCAATTCGATTGATTCGCGAATTTTAGTCGCGCCCCGTTCCTGTCCACACGCAGATCAATCGCGAATTTATAGCGCGACCGAGGTAAAAAAAAAAAAAAGAGGAATTATTCTACTTTCATTCTTCTCTTCTATTGCTTTTTTACCTTTTTCCCGGGATTTCTGAAACTGGCAATCGTTATTCGAGTTAGCCTCGTTCGAAGTATCTCAACGCGCGTTTCCATGAATGTCTCGACGCGATTGCGACGACGTGACTACAGCGTGTATTTCCGCAAATTCAACGGAGAATTATACGAAACTCTTTGATTAAATTCTTCCCTCGGATCGGGTTATTAACCAGGACACGGTGAACAGAGGTGACAGAGATTAAAGGGATTTCATTTAAATATCCAGTACGACCGTGTACCATGGGGTAAACCATAGAATATCGTAGAGATCAACGATAATTGGAAATACTTTGCTTCAGAATGTAGCTGGATTCCTTCCTTAACTTCCAGCCGTTTAATGAAATCTTGACGTAATTGATATTTATTAAATGAATCGCGACAAATCGATTTTAATATTTCCACGTAAATGAAAGATATCATTTACTAACGATACTTGCATCCATATATACTCTTTTCGTAGAAACTCTAAACATCGATGAATTAATTTTAATATTTCTCGGTTCACTACAGATGGAAATACGCTTCTTCCCTTAAAGAAATCCAAGAATCGCTTTGTTTCTTTTCCCCTCCGAACAAGATTTAACGTTATACTTGTTATTCTTTCATTCTCGGAACTTAAAAGGAAATTTTCTAAGGCTGCTTTATATTTCAGCTCAGACAACCACCGCTGACTTTCTCGTCTAAGCGTCCAACAGGGAGGCCAGAATATTAAGAACGATCTATGTTGCAGCGAGGTTGCAAGGAAATAGGAGGAAATAACGCTTCCTCCTACTAACAATGAGTCGAGGCAAGATCGAGTGGAAGTGTGAACTCGTGCAATGAGAGAGAATACGTCGAGACCACGGGGAAGCCAGTTCTATTCGCCTTGATTTTAGCAACGGATGCATTGCCACGTTTATGTTCCAAAACGACCAGACGTAAGGCCAAACTATCGGCCATTGTGACCAAACGCGAGCAAACGTGACATCGAGGTAAACTTTAATCGATCCGACGAATGCAATATTATTCTCGTTAATTCTTCCGCAATTCCGTTTTATAGCGATAAATTAATCGACGCTGTGTTATATATAAAATTACTAATATTATTATGTATAAAATCATAACGATACTTGTTTTAAATGTAATATAATACTGTCGAACTTTGATAACTCCAACTTGAAGGGAAACTTATGNTCCGCGTTTCTAAGTAAGAAAATCACGGATCTTCGGATTTATGCAGGTTTTTTAGTAAAAAAGTTGTAAAGCGTTCGATTTAACGCGATTTTTTAATCACGGAGGTATCGAAGGGTTCTAAATAATTATCGCGAATTTTATAAAAGTGAAGACAACTCTAGGAACATCGAGGATCTCGGTTACCGTTCCTGTCAACTCTTATTTTCTCTTTTCCGACCTTCTTCTCATCATGCCCCTTGAAATTACACGAGAAAATAATGTACACGTTCTTACGGTATTACAGCTAATATATAGGGTGTTTCGCAACACGTGGAACCTACTTTAATAATGAAAAAGGGATACAAGGGGATACAAAGTGGTTAAGGTAAGCTTGAACCTTGTTTGACCTTGTTTTTGAGTTAGTCGCTTTATATATGTGATCATGCTTATAAAAATTGTTTCAATTTGGGGAAAAAAGAGTTGCCAGGTTTTTATTTATTTTAATTTATTTTATTCTCCACGGAGATAGGCAACGATAGTAAAATTTTGGATAGATATTGACATTATCGCGCGTTGGGACACAGATTTGGCAAAATTGCAAGTTAAATTCGAGGGAGTAGATTGTCAACTTTTCCCAGAGACTTATTAATTAGTTTAATATGGTAATATTGTAACGGAACAACCGCAGGTTAAAATTTAGAGCGGAAGTAGTCACATTATTGGAGCTCGAAAATAATTGGAAAACAAGGTCAACTAGGGGCCAGGTAGTTTGCACGAGTCCTTTTCATTGCGTTTGTGCCCAGTGTACATAGCAGAAGTGGCTTCGATATGCCACGAAGCTTCGGAAATTTTCTTTTCGACTTCAATTAATTCATTATATTCTTTTCGTACTTTTTATTCGAACGAAAGTAGGTCGTTGAATTTCTTGTTTAATAACACACTCTGCTGTTCAATTTTCTTACTCGAAATTAAGCAAATCGATCGATTTTGATCTGCCGCGATTTGTTATTCCATTAAAAATCGGTACAGCGGGTGTTTCGTCAAATTTATTCTATCCTGCCGCAATTTCTCGTTCGACCAAGATCAGTCCAGCGACTTGCAGTGGAGCAAAAAATTTTTTCCATTAACCTTCGCGGGCGATCGAGATTATTCGAAAATAACAAGTGACCAGGCATCCATCGCGAGGAGAGGTTTGCAGGACGATGAAGGTCTAGCAATTTCATAAATGATTAAACATCGTATTACCCGGGGTAACGAAAAATAACGATCAATTTTCAGAAGAATGCTAAGGTATCGGGCTAGCAGCGCGTTTGTTCTCACCCACGGGCGCAACTGTCGAAAATTGATGGGGATTGTTTTTGCTCCATGGAGAGAAATACTACGAAACTGTACGAACACCGTCCGTGACTGGAACAATGAAGATTTACACTGTACCTTTGGAAACATTATTTCTGCTCCGGCAAGAAATAAAGCGATAGGGACGTATTCGGGGATGAAAGTAATAGCGCGGCAGAGCCAATTTAACCGGTGATTTAAATTCGCGAAAATTTCGAGCAAAGGAAAATTGAATGGGAAAGCTGAGGCCGTGGGAGGATAATAAACAACGCGAGTTTATTTCGCTTTTCAACGGTTTCCGGAAACAATTCGCTAATTGTCGCTGGCAATAGAAGTCGAACTTGTGTCGTTAGATTTTTGCAACAATGTTTCGGCGGATATTTTCGTCGAAACAGGAATTTTCGAATCGTTTACTCGACAAGAATGGAAAATTCTAATAGAAATTGCTCTGTCAGTTTAGATTTTTTTTTAAATTGCGAGATTTTCTAAATACCACGCGATTTTTGGTTACAAAATAAAGTATTGCGTGTAAAGTAAGAACTTTAAGAGGTTCATTATTGTTTTACAAGTTAGGTGAGATCATCCGAAGCGAAAGTATTGTCCCGAGAATTCCTGGAAATGACGTCATTTCTTTGAACTGGCGATATCCTGTTATGTTATGTTCTCCTGATACAAAATCGCAAAAATGGCCGAAAATTTCTCGCCGAGGCGGTAAAAATATTGCCCCGAGAATTCTCGGAAATGACGTCATTTCTCGGAAATGGCAACCTCCTATTATCTTATGTTCTCCTGATACAAAATCGCAAAATTCGCGAAAATTTTAAATTACGAAAATACTGTTAGCGCTATCTATGATTTTTTACCGGAACCTTCTGCTCCATAAACTTCCAGCTAAAAGTCATAGATGGCGCTAGAGTTGAATAGTTCAGAGCTGAGGGTTCCGACAAAAAATCATAAATGGCGCCAGTATTGAATAGTGCGGAGCACAAGGTTCCGGACAAAAATCATAGATGGCTCTAGTAGTATTTTTCTTAAAATTATTATAAATAATTAATAACAAACTACTTAGCATCAAATTATGTACAAAATTTGCATAAGAATGTTGTTTAGAGTTCCAGCTTTACGATGCAGTCATAAAAATTCATGAATTATTCGTAGAAATTGCGCAATTTGCTAATTTTGGCTGCCATAGCTACTCTATCCTCTTCTAACCAATAGCTATCCGTGTCTATTTCATGGCGTGGTTTAGACGATCTCCTCGCTTGTTCTATGATCCAGGTACTTTCTTGAGCGAGTCCAAACTCATACAAAGTGCTGATGGAAGTTGCTTGAATTTTTATCCTTGTCTACCTTATTGAAGGTATCAGTGTGATCTCAACGAGTTGCATTAAGGGTATATCGATTAAGAAAATTCACACTATTATTGCTGCACATTTGAGACATTTTAATTTTTATTCTAATTACACTTTATAACAATTTGCTCTCCTTACAATAACATGAAATAACATACAATAATTATACGCATAGAATATTTATTAATTTATATATTATTAGATATAAGAACTTTGGTTTTTTAAACNACTACAAATTAATATTAGAGTTATTAAGTATTTAATAAATTACTAAAGTTACAACCTGAAATTATTATATTTATTTTAAATTAGGTCTTTAAGCTTGTCTCTTCTACTGGAGTAATTCTTTTTAATACAAATACTTTGAAAAAACCATTGAAAATTAGCTGTTTAATAGAAAACAAAGTATTATCGTTCTCACGAAACAATGATATAACTTTCTTAGTTAGTCAAATAACTCGAAATATACTAATTTAAGAAGAAACAACAATGACATCAATCTATATTTCTTTCCCTTTCCATAAATCGTGAAAATTACAAGTAACTCAGTCACGAACAGTTATGCGAACTCAATTCCACGCCACGTCGAGAGTAGAAGATTAAAAATGAATTTATTATCTCGAATACAATTCCCGAAAGATTTCTTTAATGCCTCTATATGCAGAGGACAGGGCAACTTTCGTTTTGAATCGTGAAAAAGTAACAACAGCAGCGAGGCACGTTTGAAAGAGCATTCTTGAGTACTCTAGCTGGCAAGTAAGAGGTAAGAAAATACGATAAGAGCCGGAAAGAACTGGAATTGTTTCATGCTCGGCTTATGGCGGAACTCGCCGTTCCGCTGTCGTCACCCTTCGATAAATTTTAATGTTTACTTAAACGTTCTATGTGGAACGACTTTTGTTTCCTCTTTCCAGAGAGATCCAAACTTCTCGCGCCCTATCGTGTCAGCCTAGACGCTCTAGTTCACTCTCTGCGTTCCCTTATTTCTATTTAGAATAATTTGGCCAGCGTTGAATATAAACGCGGCGAGATTATTTGAGATATGGAAATACGGGGATTTGCTCGAGACCGTGACAAGATACGATTTGCATCGAATATCTGTTCCAGTAATACCGAATTCCAAGCATATCGAGCGAAAAAGATGTTTTAATACATTCGATGTTACGTCATCTCAAATTCTTTAACTGAAAACCTGTGACGTCGCTCTTTTTCGTGTTTTAAATCTTTTAACAGAATCCTGATAATTAATTACGTCCTTTCAAAGTAATTGCGCCGTATACCCTTTTATGATCACAATATTATGGTATATCCATCTTCCAATAACATGATTATAAAAATATATCGAAGCATGTAAGCATCGTATGATTATAAAATCATTATAAAAATCATACGAAGAAGCGATATTTCTTTTTTCACGTGTAATTATATAGCAAATCTTTGAGGTACAAGGCTGTATACTTTTGAAAATTACATTTGATCACGAAACTGAATCGCGTACCCGGTTTCGACATATTTCGACATATTTCGAACATCTCTGCGTCTAAGCGAAAGCTTATAAAGGTAGATTTTGAGATATATAGAACGAAGGCGTTATCGTTAAGCCGGGTGCATTTTTCAGTACCATTTCGTAAGCCACGATCCTCGCTAAATGTTCACCCATTAAGAGTTTCTACGCCCAGAGAGAACGCAGTCCACGAGGGCAAGATATTTCACTGCGCTACGTGTACTCTAGGTTCAATTATTTAACTTAGAAGCCCTTTTTTTCTTTTTCTCGTCTCCTCTTTACAATTTCTCTCACGTTGTTTCCCGACTATCTTCTAATTTTTATGCCGTTTCTTCCGTTTCCGTGGTCGCGATGGTATTCCTTGCTTTTCTTGTCCTTCCATCTTGCACGAGCAACTCCGGCGACCAGAACCGAGTTAACACAGCTGCTCGAAACGTGGTTTATCCCTGGACCTTCTCGGGATAAGTCGTGGAAAGCGAAGTTTTCGTTTCGCCAATAAAGACACCATAGTTCTGGTAACAACGTTACCGCGATACGCTTACTTTTCGCAACCGAGTTCTCTTCGTTCGTCGTTCGAGCAGTTTCGAATTACACAGCTACTTTGGAGGATGATATCGTTGAGAATTATCGTCGAATATATAAGAAGGAAAATCCCGCTTTGTAGAAACTTTGTCACACTTTCCTTTGTCGTTGGAGGAGGAGGACGATGTAACAGTTACGATATTTGTTAGTATCTCGTTACAGTGTCGTGTCTTCTGTAAAAGTTTTCGAAAGATTTTTCATTAACGAAATTATAAACGCTTCATTCCCGTTTCTAAATACGTCATTCGCTTTTCTCTGATCGGGACGATTACCCATGAGACGAGAAGTTCGTTATCGGTAAACATCGAGGAGCACAAACCTAAATTGATGATACTTCGACTGTCTCGAGTCTCAAACTTCTCGACGAGGCTTTTGTTCTCTTTTTTGGTCAGGAAGGATACCTTTATGTTAACAGATTTGTCGTTCCATCTGGTTGACATCGTTGAAATTTATCGGAGCTCGAGTGGACGATGCTCTTAATATTAATAATACTTAATACTCGGTACCTTTATTATTCCAAATCTGAAAATTCTCCGTCTGCGCGTCTGACCCGTTCTTATATTATCTCCTTCGTGGTTCTTTTCGGCCGGGTTAAGCATTCCTACATCAGGGACCTTCTCGTTCAGACCTCGCTGACGTCACGTCTGCCAGATATCAAGAGGGTGAGCCTAAGTTGATGGCGATCTCGCCCCTTAACAGCACCCGACACACGCTCTGACCGTTAAATGGCCACCATAAACCTAGAACCGTCTCAAGGCCTCTATTTCTCGGGCCACGAGACAATACGCGATATCTTCTGGCGATATTTTCTCGCAAATACACCTTGCCGATCGTCACTGGTCTCCCAGATTCCTATTTTTCGGACGAACAGTCGTTTAAAATTCACTTATGTCATTCGCACCTCACAGATACGCTCATAACAGGCAATCTGCGGACAGCCTGGTCTTTCATCGAGAAATGAGGCTGGTGAAAAGCGCAGACGACGCGATTCAGCCTGCGAGAACAGCGAGAGAGCGTTTCGCGGCGGATTTTGTTTCATCGCCGTTCAATCGTCGCTCGCAGGCTGCTCGACGGGCAAAGATTTAATTAAGCGGAGAAATAATTTGTACCGCCGATTACGATTGCCGGCCAGAGCGTGCTCTTTAATTAACATCGCTCTTCCTGAATCCAGGAATCATCCAGCGTGAGTTAAACGGCCTGTTGGAGCTGCAGCGTAACGCGGTGTGTGCGTTGGTGTGTTATTAAAGCCGTAGCTTTTCGAGTTCCGTGCTTGATGTTTTAACAAATAAAGCTAACTAAAGCTCGCAGCGTTATTTACGATATTCTTGTTATTCGCGTTTGTTTGAACGGCAAAGAGGAGCTCGCCGTTTCGTCGGATGCAATTTGATGTTTCTACGTTGTCGTGAGTCGGAGAGGCAAGTGTTTAAGCACGAGCACTGAGCTCTGTCATGCGAGATAAGGATAACCTAGTACAGATCTGGGGGTACACAGGCTTTGTATCGTTGTTCTTTGAATCTATCGATATTTGCCAAGATCTTCTCGAAATATAAAGTCGATGTATAAAGAGTTGGATAAACAAGGATAGATGTGAATAGATGCGGACGTCGTCATCCCTTAGGACAACTTGTTCGAGAGACCGGAGTGGAAAGGATAGACGCAATTCCCCTTCAGGAAAGTCTCCTCGACCCAAAAATACTACTTTCCACTTCTCGTTTCCATCAACCAGCCGGGCAACCAAGGGAAACGCGCCGAACGAACGGCAAAAGTAGAAACGAAGGGAGAGAAAGAAAAAGAATCAGGCTTACAAAGGTCAGCGAAGCAATTAGTCTTCTAACAAAGTTAAAGATCAGTTGTCAAGAGTTAGTTTGATGATCTTCCGAGTCTACGACCACCGGAGACTGCTCGATACCTAGACTCTCACCGAAAATTCCCGTCCCGACATCCGCGTTTCCCTTTTTCTCCTGCTTTCCGCTTCTCGTTCGTGCCGAGGAGTCGAAGCAGCCGAGAGAAAATGGGCCGGACGAAACAGAAGTGAAAAAGCAAAGAAAGTTCGTTAACGAACGGTCGTCTGGTAACGATATCTAGTTACGAGCGCTTCAGAGAGTTATAAAATCGCAGCAGCGCAAGGCAGAATCGTACCAGGTACCCGAACCGCGAGAAGACTCCGTGTATTCTCGATTCCGAGAAGACGAAGCTCGAAGTAAATCCGGTAATTACGTAAACGAGCTTCGCTCGCACCAAACGTACGATCGCGTGTTTCTATCCCGATCTCTCGGCGTCTGTTGCACGCACGCGTGCAGAGATTCGCAGGACGAGGACCAACGTGCACGATATCTTGTGTATCGGAGAGCACCGGTCGGGAATGCAATTTACATCATTATATCGCGAAACGTACCACCATTTAGCTACGCTGAAAGCTTCTGCGCCATTGTAGACATAGGCTCTAGTGCAATTAGCAGCTACAATGACTGTCGGGTATCTTGGGTTAATTTCAGGCTCGATTATTGACAGTCCTCCACTCTCGCCCTCTATCCCTCTCCCGATCTTCCTCGTTGCAGTGAAATTAAACCCACGATCCTCGTGTGAACTCTCTCTCTCAGAGCTAGAAACTGGATGACAGAGAAGTGTCATGGCGAGTGTGAAAGACTAATGATAGTTGTAAAGAATAAGGATAGGATAGAATGACGATCGTAAAAGGATCGTCAGTTAGAAAATCTTGACGGTGATAATTAAAATAATTGTTTCAGAAATTTAGTGGTCCGTGAATTCCGGAAGATTGGTCTGCTAGCCTACTAACAAAGAGGGTGCAGAGGTTATTGGGTCATCGATTTAGTCCAAATTTTGACGTGCAATTCATGTATGGTATAGAACGTAACAGCCAAGAATCCTTTAAGCAAAGTTCTTGCAAGTGAGAATTATTACTCTGACCAGTTTGAGATGGCATTAGGTGGTCGCCCGTTGCGAGATAAAGGAAAGTGAAACCGAGATGAGAGAATTGTTTCGATTTGCTGCGGTGGATAGGGTGAAGGATGGAATTTGCGAGACAAAGGGATCTGGTTTAATAAGCTGATCGTTAATATTCATGCGAACGCGGTAGATGGATTTTCTGCGGACTATCTCAGATGCCTCGAGTTATCGCAACTTCGACGAGGTGCGGGAAATACGAAGATTAATTCTTTCCGACTTATCCAAGTTTCCTCGATTCGTTCAAATTTCTTCGGTCGTGGATCATTTCCCGCTGTGTACATAGCTTTCGAGATAAGCGAGCGAAGTCAAAGGAGAACCAATATTTGGGTATATACTTCGTGGATACAAGATGTTACGATCCTTTTGTTAAAGGGAAAGGCACTGAAATTCAAAGAAAACGATACGTATCGCGTTCGATATCAACTTCCACGATATCCTGGCCAAGTTGGACAATCACGAACAACTTCGATAGTATTGGTTCAGGCGTGGTTCACCTTCTGCTTTCATACGTCGAGTTCGAGATAAGCGAGTGAAAGCAAACAAGAATAAAAATTAGAGCACACGCTTCGTAGGTACAAGGCATTACGATTCTCTTGTTAAATAACAGGTTTAATTTCGTAATCAACTTGGACAATAATGGACAATCGCGACGGTATTGGTTTAGTCGTGACTCGCTTTCTCGCTAGGTACATAAATTTCAAGATAAGCCAGTGAAATCAAACAGCAACGAAAATTAGAGTATACACCGAGAAATTTTCGGTCGAACACGATAATACGAAATTATCTGAAACTGTATAACATCAGCATGAAGAGGAGAGTTAAATAAACGAGAAGACTAATTCGAACCTTCGTTTATTATCGAAGAGAAAGCAATGAAAGGATAAGTCTCGTTGAATTTGGCCAAGGACTTTTCGCCAAAGGCGACTTCGTATTCGCCTGTTAAAGAGAGGTGCAACGGATTGCAATGAAAATCCGCGGGATTCCACGTGAATTATTCGCACGATGTCGCGATCAAGTTGGACAATCGGACGCAAGAGAAATGGCGGCGGTGGACAAGCGAAAATCGCGCGACACTTTAATTACGCATCGACGGTCGAATCGTTTCTTATTAATTAATTCAGGACGTCGCATAAATGTTGCATAATAATGCGTCCGGTTAATATCGTTAAAGCGAATTCAGGCCAGAGGTAGGCAGATAATTAAATTTGGGATCAACGACCGGTCGGTCGGTGGCACCGAGTGCAACACGCTGCCCTAGGCCTACAATAGCAATGATGCTTTCAGCCTGCCTAATTGAAAGTGGCAATACATTTCGCGTGTGTAATAATGGAAATTACGTTGCGTCGAGGCTGCCTCGGGAAGAGGCAGCCTAAATTCCAGGCTCGCCTCCAGAGACAGAGTGCCCGATGCACTCTCGATACCCGATTCTGCAACGCAGCAACCGGTTAACGGTCTTCGGGATCTACCTCTGCCCTAATCGGCCAACCTAAAGGAGCAAACTGTTGCGGAAAACCAGTCCCTGCCTCCGATTTCCGTTTGCACTTCCAATCATCGATGACTCGAGAAATAGGATTTTTCTTTATAGGAGGAATATTAAGTTTAAGGTAAAAAGCTTCTCTTTTCGACGTTGGTATTTAATTCTTCGTCGTTCATTTGTAATTTTTCTTTTTTTGTTTCCTTTTTTTTGTGTTATAGGTTTATTTATAATAGAATTTCTTTTTATAAAATGCGAAAGAGAGTCGAGGTATCGCGTGTGATTTGGGTTAGGTCGAAGTTCCACGAGATACGTATATTTCGATCGGAATAGAAGGAAAAAGGCTGAAATAGTTCTGTCAGTTGGATTAGATCGAAACTACCGAATCAGCGGCATACGCGTTTTAGTTAATTACGGAGTCTTGCAGACGAGATTAGCAGCGGACAGTATGCAAATGCGCTTGACGCATTCGAATTAGTTACTCGCTCATACCGAATAAACAAGTTTCGCGATTCGCGGGTTAAAAGTACGAAGTACACATCACCGGGAATGTTAATTAACCGTGGATCGACATCGCCGCAGCGTGGAGGTTAAAAAATTTTTGTTAAAAAATCGAGTTTATCAAAAGAAAGAATAAAAGAGCAAGAAAAACTTCGATAGAAAAGTAAAACTGCTCCTTTATTCTCTGCTGTTAATTTCATTCTGTCAATCACGTCGTTTACCCGAGTGCGTATTAACCTGTAAAATACAATCGAGATAATCAAATCAATCTTTTCTACGTTCGCGGGAATATAAACGACCTGAGGTATCGAGGTTATCAAAGTCTCAATCGCTGCTAAGGTTTATTAAAAGCGTTCACGCGCGTTTCAAACAACACAGCAGAATTCTTATTCGAATTCACGCGTTACGCCGCGATTAATTATTCAAAGCACTTAAATATTCATGGCCACGTTTCTCCTCGCATCGAGGAAGAATATTCTCGCCTTTGAAATTCAAAAATTGCTCTAGCAATTTTTCACGAAGTACGTAAGTGGTTGAGAAAGCGAGTACAATGCGAATAAATATCGATGGGACAGCGAAATAGGTTTGATCTAGATCTAAAACACACGATGAAAGGGGATAAACATAATCAGTGAAATAACACGTAATAACTTGG
This sequence comes from Euglossa dilemma, assembly GCA_002201625.1. NCBI lineage: Eukaryota > Metazoa > Arthropoda > Insecta > Hymenoptera > Apidae > Euglossa > Euglossa dilemma. Next base: position 3,601,227 of record NIJG01000033.1, on the reverse strand, counting down.
CTGGCTATCGTCCAACGACAACGATACGATCATCCGTTCAATTATTACTAAATGAACATGCAAATCGGATTCGCATCAACTCGTATTATGGTCCACGTATCCAACGATTATATATGCTCCAATTCAGACCGCGGAGATATGGAAAATTTTGCGAAAGCGAATTGCAATTTCGACATTGCCGGCCGTGTTTATCTCGAACGTTGCTCGGGAAAATTCGCGAGGCCCGGGAATCGTTAAGGTTAAGGAGGTACTCGAGATGATTCGAGGAGTATCGCGAAAATAGTTCGCGGCAAGGGAAGGAAAAAAGGAGGAATCGGCCTATCGAATTGCCAGCACGAGCCTGCAATCCGGATTTCTCGCTTTCCGAGCGATTTCTCTAGCAATTGAGCTATCTGGCTGGAGTAAATAACCAATCCGTGTGTTCCACTTCGGCAACGTGCCGGTTTCCGAACGTATCAGGGATGGTTGCACCATGAGCCGCCGATCGATCTGCTCGTTGCATATTTTAGAACGTTACAGCAAGGGAAAATCGAATAAGATAAATGTCAGCGAGTGGATTAGCTCTATTTTATTGATCCATCGACCGATAACGAGGCGCCGTCGAGTGTTCTTCCACTTTGACGTTACGTCGCACGAGATCTAGCTTAGCAATATTTCAAAATAAATTTACGATACTACGGTGGAAATACTCTTTGAAACATTGTTACGATTGCAAGGATCGTTCCGATGACAATCTTCGAAACTTTAATAAGATATAAAGTAGGTACATTTTCGACCTCGTTCCTTCCAAAATACCCCAGAAAAGACAAAAGGAAATCGATGTTTCTATCCTTCTTCTATAATTTCCTCGAGTCGCCGATTAATCATCCGTTTCGCTAATTAAATTCCTCGATTCAAAGACACCGTGTCTTTATAACTCTCGTATCGTTTCGTTGATCTTCCCAAGAGTTTCGATAAAAGTCCAAGGTGTATTTCGGAATTTATCGTCGGACGAGAGCTCTTGGCGAAATAGCTAACGCCGTCGCGATGATTTAAAGACACCCCATAAACCAATTGTCGGAAGAAGGAAACGGCGAGAGCTTAAATCCCATTAACTCGTACAAATTACAGACGTTTCATTCGTGGAAATGCAAATGTCGCTTTTGGAATAAATTTCGCGGCTGGTAACGGGGAAACAAGTCGACTCGCTTAATATTTACCGTGTCAAACAACGTTCGACGCGTAAAATCCTATCAGGACGACGACGGTAGGATCTCGGTTCCGGGACACGCGAGACCTTGGGAAGATTAATTGTCACGACGAAAGGAAAAGCGGTGTTTCAGCAAGCCACGGTGGAGAGCCTCTCGAAACTGTGACGAGAGACAAGCGAAATTAACACTTGGACGGCTGGACACGTGAAACTGGGTTCTGTCTATAATTGTAGCGGTATAACGCCACAGACACGATATTTTAGTCGAATCGCGTATAATTCTATTTAACCATAATTCTATTTAAGGTTAAAGGTCCTTACCAGCTTGGATATTCGCTCGTTAGGCATAAATTTCTACGTCTCCTTCGTTCATTTTTCATTTGGCGATAATAGAATTTTTAAGGGAATTAAATTTAGCCGAGAGCTATATAGAGTCGCGCGGAGCACGGATAATTAATACGCTATAAATATTCGCGTTGAAAAATCCGTGTGCATTAATTTCGCGAACCGTGATCCAAATGTCGCGAGCAATGGGTGCCGGTCCACCCAACCTTGCAGCGGCACGCGTCGTACATCAAAAACGTTTTTAATTCGACTAATAATATTTGATTTAGCGCGAAATTGCACTTTATTCGTCGCTTCTCTTTATTGGAGATTTCTATTCGGATAATCGAACCGACTCAGCGTCGAATGCGAGCGATCATCTTCTGCGATTTCTCATACAGTTGCCGCGACCTTGCGCGTGGAAAAGCGACCACACGCTTGACCTAGCCACCCAGGCCCGTGTCTAATTCAAACTGTAACGCGTCCGTCTAATAATCTGATTATGAAGATTAGGAAGTGACGTGCTAATCGAGCAATCTGTCGGTTAAGGTCACTCGAAACGGACGCGTTTCCACGGGATCGAGGAGCGCCCAGGGAACTCGTCGTTGCCCGACAGAAATGGAATTAATTGTCCGGAGTTATTGGGATCGGGATTTAATTTCGAGAGGGAAAACGTGGAAGAGGGCAGACACTTCCGACGGGTGTACGTAGGTGATAACCATTGGCTTGGATATTATATTTATGCCGGCGGTCGTGGGTTACTTCTGTAAAAGAATTTCAAACGCTTTTATTACCCGGATTGTAATTTATTTCTAACCGCCCTCCGGGATTTTTTGCCTTGGCAAAAATAGCACGCGCGGAATTTCTCGTTGAATAATACATTCTTATGGCAATTTTGTGGCCCGTAGTTACTTCGAATTCAGGCGATTTGAAAACGCTTTTATTTTTTCAGCTATTATTCATTCGGCTCGACTTTTTGTTTTATTCGAGCAAATAAAAATCACGGTGATATCGAGTTTCATGTTTTTTAATCAATTTTTACGGCAATTTCGCAGTCCGTTATTATTTACATTCGAACAGAGTTTACAGCGTTTTCAGTTCTTAAAATTGGTTAATTTATTTTACATTCGATCTTTAACTTTTCGTATTTTTTCGTAGTAATTTAGTAATCGTAGTTGTTCGAAATAAAGAAGAATTTGAAATCTTTTTGTCTGTCTGTGATTTCCACTGGCCCGAAGNAGAAGAATTTGAAATCTTTTTGTCTGTCTGTGGTTTCCACTGGCCCGAAGAAAACGAAGAATCTCTGGAAACAATACCACCGACGAATTCTATACCATTAAGTTCGAATCGACGTGTTTTGCTCGGGCGATATAGCGAATCGCAGATGTCATGATTGACGTCAATGGGGAACACCTATCGCGTCGCGCTCGTCGGGAGAAATGCATAAAAAAGTTGTCGAAAAAAGGGAGAAAGCAAGTCTATTCCTATGGGTACTGAAAACTGAACAATCGACGTGGAAACCATGAGAAAGCCTATTATCTCAAACGTGTCAGGGTCATGCGTTCCTTGTTATTCAAGGTCTTATCGCAACTTTCCAGTTTCACCGATTCCATCGTTGTCCTTCCGCTCTCTCCTCGTTCCAAATAAAAATTCGGGAAAATATCAACAGCCGTTGCTTTCCTGCGCTCTCAAAATTACGAGTAAATTTTATTCCGCGAACAGGAGAATAGCTTTGATCTCTACGAATATGTTACGTGGATATATATATATAACGCTTAAATCTCCTTTTTATTCCTCGAATTAACAATACCATTCGTATCTAAATAAACTCTATATAAATCACTGTATTTCGAACGAAACAACAGCCAACACGATCGTGCCGTTGTTCCCATAAAACTCATTGGAAATCCTGTCAGAGACACATGTACATCTTGTCTAGTTTCGAAAATTGAAAATAGGAAATCCGTTATAGAGACGGATTTGGTAGTTGTGTGGTTAATTACAGCATCGGATACGCGACGAGGTGGGCCCTGACCCAAAGACATTGTCGCGATCGACGTGGAAGCACGTTAACAAGAAACTGGAGGAGCGACGACGCGTCTGGCGTTGGGTAAACATCGGTTGCACTCGCTGCGACAATAAAACTCTCTCCGTGGTTGTTTCTGGATCGATTCCGTATCAATTACCCCGTCCCTTCGCGCGGACTCTATTTTCCGTTCGGCTGGTAAACGCGAAGCGAAGTTTTCCCCTCGTTTGAAAGTGCGCGAGATAGCATCGAGCGAGGACGATAACAAAAACGCAAATGCACTTTCACCACGGCGGTTTCAAGTGGCCCAACAATGATGCACGATAAAGGCATGGAATGGTAGCTAACGTGGCCACCCTCTTCCTCTCCGACGCCTGTTTCTCACCCTCTCGCCGTGACGTCAGAGTGATCGCTTATCAGCCAGCAGCTCGCCGTTCTGAAAAGCAGCTTGCGCATGAAAGAGGGAGCCCTGAAAGGCGACAGCTTATTCGTATAATCGATATGGAAAACGGATGACCATAGAAACGACGAGACAAAAGAATAAGCGAGTAGGTGGTGCACGCCGGGACGTCTCGCTCTTCCGGGTCGAGGCCGCGTGGTCCACCTCAAAGGCCAGTTTACAATCACCGTTTGATCCTTTGCTTGCGCTCTTAACCGTCATCTTTGCCTACTCTTTGTCTCCCCTCTGTCTAGTCTTTGATTAAATCTTCGCGTTTCATCCGATCTATGGCTATTGCCAACTGTTGTTTCACCGTACTCGAGTATTCGTGTCGATTGGTCCTCGATTCTTCCTCCAATAGAGCGAATTCTCGAACAGAATTTTGTCTATTCTTGTTCTATTTCATTTTTTTCTTCGAACATGAATTGATTCAACGACAAATTTTCTTGTCGTTGTTTAAATGTGCATACGATCGCGATTGCGAGGGATGCTCGATAAAAGGCGTCTAAAATCGAGAGACAAGTAAACGGTTTCTACTTTAAAATCGTCTCTCAAGGATCTTGGTTGGAACAACGCAACTCTGATCGCTGGGAAAGTTTCAGTCTATATATTTATAGTGCCCTGTGGAGGAAAGTTTTTCGCAGTTCCTAACGTAGTTCTTGCATCTATAATTTATGCCATAACGAATCGCGTACTATTTTCAGAGCGAGTATTCATCATTTTTAAAATAACCACGATCGATCAGTACCAAAGCCAGATGAACATGGGAAACGTTCACGGTACACGATCGAGCACTTTGTAACAAGTTTATCGCGTGTTTCCCCCCGGCCCCCCTTCTACACGGCTGGCAAATACGATACGTCGTAATCACTCGATTGAGCAAACCGTATTTACCCGGTATCCGACTAACGTGCCCCTGTCCTCCAAGACGTTCGTCTACCGACCTGTCCATCTTCGCGTCTTAATATTCATAGTGTCCTCGTCCGCCTGATCCTGTCGACGGAAATTTGCAAACTGGAGCGTGGGATTTCACGCGACACGCGCAGCTACCGCTTTTTCAACGTAACTGCTAAATTATCAGCACTCGAGATCGAGATTGAATCCACAAATTTCCCGATTCTCGAATTCTCGACTCTCCAGATTCTCCGGCTTCCGAAATCCCAAGTTTTCCAAGTTGAAAATTTGTTAAACTCGCAGATCGCATACGAGATAGATCTCTAGTAAAATGATCGCAACCCTTGCAAAATATCGAACCCTGCAAACGCGATTTTCTCCTAGATCCTTCACAATCGGAGCGCATTTTCACGCTAATTCCTCGCATCGTCGGGTTTTGCCTACGGCATCGTATGCGACGAAACCGTGACTTCCGAGGGCGAACAAACGATATCTTAAATTCATCGAACAATACGCGTTTAACCAATCGCGTTACCTCTCGATTTAAAGTTCCCTCTGCGAGACAAAGTGACGAAAGCGACACCCTCGCAGATTCCGCGACGAAATCGTAGAAATTGCGAAATTACTCGCAAGCCCTGCACCATGGACCAACACGAGCCCCATCTATCTCTAGTCCAGCCAAAATTCCGGTGCACCGTGGTCTCTCGTCGCTTCGAGAGTATCGTTCGACGATGGAAACCGCGCGAAACGAGTGGAAGGGAAAAAAGGGAAAAAAAGGAGGCAAAGGGAACGAGAGGGCAGGAAGAGAGTGAAAAGCGAGGGAAGAAAGAATAAAAGCAGAAGGCTCGAATGTACGTCAGGGCTCACAGCTCGATCATAAACGTACCGTCGACGATCGTGTTTCTGTCAGCTACTTCAATGCCAATTAACCGCTCTTCCGTTTCTCGCCGAGTGGAAAGCATCGATCCGCGACGCGAATACCGAGTGCATCGTCGGCTAGGCGGCCTCCTGGCGGACTTTAATTAATCGCGCGTGACAATCATTGCCTGTCGTTCTTAAGTTTTCACCCGGAGGCCACGCTTCTCCCGAAGACAACATCCGGCGTCTTCCGATCCGACCTCGATCGATTTCGCGCCTCTATTTCGTTAACCGGGTATTAGCCGATCACCCGCTGTGTACCGAGTTCCTTCAGCGAAGGGTGCTGATGAGAGGGTGCTAACAAGATGGCGGCTTAGGGGATTTCGTTTTCCAATTTCGAAATATTCTTAATCGTTATAGGAAATGCGTGACAAGTGAGACGTTATGGTTCATCTAGCAATAGCGACACAAAGCGTTGCTCTAATGCAGATTCGAATTTGCATCATGATTCGCACTATGATGCACACGGAAGTCTTGGTATATTCTTGAAGCCACTGCAAAGTACTTCTGCATCCAAGTACTCGTTCAACGTTCGCTCAACGATTATCTGTCCTGCCATCATCTTGGAGAGTGTACCCAATCTTGCCACGTGCGTTCATATCTTCAAGTAGCATCGTGGCATTCCGGTCTCCGTGCATATTCTTAGAATTGTTCTTCACCCTCGATCGATACCCTAACGCAAGTTCTACGTCTTCCACTTGTCATCCACAGCTATCTGTCTTCAGATATAATATCCTGAAATCTATACGACGTGCAACAAGTTGCTTTCAGCTCTGAAAAAATGTATTTTATATCTTTTTCTTTTTCTTTTAATACCCTACGTTGTATCTCGCAGTTGTTATTCTCGTTAGCACTATAATTTTTTCTTCTCCATAATTCGTTAAATCATCCGATGTCCTTCTCTCTGATTCGAGAATTTAATTTCATTGTTTACGCTTCTCACGGTATTTTTTATACTCGTCGAGCTATTTCCCAAGACTAAGCGCTAAATTCTAAACACCAGAGGCTATTAGTTTCCGTTCAATCGCCAAAGTGAAACTCCATCGACCGCGGTCGTTGTTTGCGTGGCGGGCCATTTGGAAACTCAGAGCCCTGTTTGTCTGCAAGTTCGTCCCGATCCATCCGAATCCTCGGTTAAAGATTACAATACCGACGCGAAGGGTTGGTCCTGCGACGAAAGGGAGACGAACCGTCGAACAGGCCAGCGCAAATTCAACGATCCACGCGTCACTCTGATCAGAGTGTCGAGACTTTGAACACACACGCCGCTAACGAATTCATACTTTCTATCCGATATGGTCTATAAGATGAACTCTGATCTAATTTGTCGAAGCGTGTTGTCGCCAGCAGGGCAGAATGTTTGATAGAATTACCAACAAGCTATCGATTGACTTCGAAACCGAATCTTCATAACTGGGTCAATTTGAGTTTGCGATCTTCTCGTGCAGCAGGCGCGGTCGTAAAAAATCACTCGTAACTACGTTTATAGTTGGAAATAAACTGGATGAGACTGGTGAGTGGATTGGACGCGACTCTGTCCTTATTGAAGATAGAAAATGATCATAGAGGAAAATTGGAGATCATTCGTAACTACGTTTATAGTTTGAAATACACTCCTTGAGTTTAGTCGCTGAATCGGACCTGATTCCGTTTTCGTTAGAAGAAGATTTTCTATCGTTTATGATTTGTTATCGCGTAACGCAATTCGGATTGCTTTTTTAATAAAATCATGAATAAACGAAATATCAACCGAGATGTTTGGAATTCGATAAAAAGGATTTTTCATCAACAATTAACTACGACTGTCGAACAAATAAAACTGACTGGCCGCGGATATTTTATTTTTCAATTATTGGAAACATGCGGCTGCTTCTGATAAAATTAATATTGGCTTCGCTTCAAACAAAAATATGATTTTATACATATCTATTTGTTTCCCTCGTGACACTTTGATTATTATCATTCGTCGAAAATGTTGCATGTTAATCAGAATCTCGTAATTAGATTCTTCGTTAGCTACTTTATCCGTGAATAAAAACATTTTTTCTCCCTTGCGACGAATCGAGGAAAAATGATAAAATTGGCGTAATTGGTACAATTAGTAAAATTAAAGTACAATGTAATTATAAGTCTGCGGCATGACGATCCCGTATTTCGATGATTCCATCGCGACAGCATTGTAATATATCCCACTGTACCTGCATTATTCATTACGTTCCCCGCACATTTAAAAGAAACGAAATTCAGTTGCGAGTATCGAAAATCGACACGCGAGATAGCTCATTCATAAATGCAAGGCTGCGAAGCTACCGTTCAATCTTGCATAAACCGTTGATCAAATTCCTCGAAACGGATTCGCACCGAGCACCACTCCATTATTCCAATGATATCATTCGAAAGCCGGTGGTTGAAACAAGCTTTAATATTTATCTGAAACCTGGCGAAAAATTCGACCCGTCCAATCGACCCTTGATTTCCGGGCGCGAGTGCTCGCGTAGCGATGTGAAAAATTCAAATTAGGCTCCCCTTGTCGCCCACCCCTTCGCACGAAGCGTCGGGCTAAATTTCCTGCCGATCACCGATCTCGAAACTCGTTTCATTGCTCGTGGTTTCGTTTATCTCTGTCGTGCATCTTCCTTCGATCTGTCCCGTCCCATCCCCCATCCCCTGGCAACCCCATTCTCTGAAACAATCGAGGCCGACAGGGATGTATGCATTTTACGGCACCTAACAGCCGAAAACAACGTGGATCTTGAAACGGAATTGATATTTATTTGGTATAAAAAAATATAAAGATTCAGACTGTCTTTCCTTTAAAGACGGTGAAATATTTATAACGAGATGGGATTTGAAGATGGCGTGGTAATTTATTGTTGTTCTTATTGGTCTTACTGGAGTATAAATCGAGCTTTGCTTGTTTCAGTGTACGATATCATTTCGCTTTTGCCTTTTTTAAAAATGGAATAAGGAAGATGTTGCAGAAAGATTATACTGGGTACTCTATGTTTTCTTCAGCTTTACAGCCTTGACGACTGGTAAAAGATACATAAAACGAGGAAACGTTCATATAATAATATCCACTCGTAAATTAAGAGAGAAACAGCAAACGTCTGATACGAATAGTACAAAAAATCGCAGTAGCATTAACGTTAAATTGTAATTAAAAAAGGGAGAAAAAAGATGGCTTCTTGAAGACTCTTTCCTTGTAATAATGACGTAACGAGAGAGAGTGTATGAGAAGGGATTCGTCTGTGGTTGGTTCTATTAAGGGTGTAGAAATGGGTGAAAAACGAGGGTTCCCAGCAGCGGAAATCGAACTTTTTTCTTGTCGATTGGTAAGCTACGACTTAAGTAACGTCGCCATTTTGCGACTGTTAATATCTACTCGTTATTTCTTCTGTACTTCGATATTCGGTTTCTGCATAATTACGTTTTAATTTCCAATGTATCGAACAGTTTGTATATCTGCATCTTTTGCAATTCGTAATTGCATATTTTTTCAAACTCACACGTTTTAAACCAGCAGACGTAAAAATCAAATTTATAACCCCAAAAAGATCCAAATTATATAATCTAACTTTTGTATACTAATTAACGTTATATATGATTTGCATATTGCTATCAACACGTTGACTGCCACGCACTTTTCGTATGGTGCGCTCCGGCCGTGATGAAATTTGCATATGATGAATTATTAAACAATACGATGAAAAAACAAAAGAATGAAATACCGCACTCTTTATTTTGCAATATTCTCCATTTATTTACGCTGTGCAAATTTTCAGAAAGCAAACGAGCGCTGGCCACTATTGATCAACGTGGCAGTCAACGTATTAACATAACAGATTGCAAATAAATCTACATATGTATATATAAAAAACACACATATATATATAAAGATATAAAAGAGTTCATTACCCATTCGTTACGCAGTGGTAAATTTATCACGCATCTTGTACGTGTCGTCCCAAATTCGCCCCCCTATCACAGTTTAATCTCCACCCTCGTTCTCCCCGACAATAAACTCGATTTTCAATACACAATCCCATTAATCCCACTATCCACGGGGCCGGTTTTTAGCGATGAGCAGTACCGCTCGGGAGACTAATAAATTCCAGCCAACGTGCCGCGTTACAAACAATCCTGTAACCCGAAAAGTGGGCCAGGCAATCGAACGATCGAAACCGCAGCGCGGACCGATCTCGATCGTTCTTTCCTCCGCGGTATAATCCCGTGCTCGAACGCGTCATTAACCGACGCGATAAACCGGAAACACGATAGTTCCGCGATGACACGCTCGCAGCGACCATAATCGGGTCGCGGGGTTCGATCTCGCGCGAGCAGGCGGCCGCGAGCTTGCAAACATCGGCTCGACCGGATGACCGCGCGACCGCGCGTGATAAATTTCGGATTTGCGACCGACGCGTTTCTTAATTAGCGCGCAAACGAGCGTTAGAATACGCGCGATCTCGCAAATTACACGCGCGTTTCGCTCTGTTTGCCTGGCTACCAATTTGCACGGCACACGCGACCGTTTCGAGCGCAAAACGCGAATCGCGTCGACCGATTCCTCCTTGATCGCTCTCGGTTATCGATATCGATCTCGAAAATTAACGCAGGAGTTAATAAAGAGAGATTTTGATCGAAACCTTGTAAACAGATTTGCGTATACGCGATGGAATGATGTACGGTTCATGATTTTTAGCGTTTCCCGTGAAATTTTACGCGTGCACGAAGTATCTGATAGAAAGTATGGCAGCTGTGGTACCGGTACCCTTGTCAGAGGATACGAGAAAATTATTGCGAGTATTTTCCGCTCCTTTCTTTCCTAACAGTTCTACTTTTTCTCTGTTCACAACATCTGTAGATCGTGTATTATCCGAGTATTTCTTGTTTTTACCGTTTCGTCCAAGGATTTACCTGGGTCTGTTGGTTAGTTTTAGTTTGACCCAGACAGGATTTCTCTGCTTTTCTTTTTACGAGTTCGAAGTTCATCCCTTTCTTGAAGGTCTCTTTCGTTTCTTCTTCCATATACTCGCTAGCGTTTGTGTTTGTAACGCTGCAAGGGCTAAGGTTTGGTTGTTAACAGCATAGGCTAGTCGGATTACGACAAGTTAGTTAGCAGGGTTACGACAACTCAGGTGATTTTCGACAGCAAAGTCAGTTGGTTCTCAAAGACGATAGTTAGCTGGATGTTGCTGGCCTGACGGTTAGTCTGACAGTTAGTCCATCAGGTGTTATATCAGCTACTCGTTTTATTCTATGTCGATAAACTGTCATCGTTACGTTTAGTCTAGTTTTTAATTTGACCTTTTTGAGAGAGAATGGGGAAATAAGTGTACGAGGGTTTTGGGAATTTTAGAATTCACGTCGAAGCTGGTGAGTAAAATTGAACGAAAAATAAAACCGGTTTGTTGTTTGGTAATAAAAATATTTCTACGATACAGGAATATTTTTACCAATATTTCCATCAATAGCAGCGCACAGTACTGACTCTCTGCTATGAAACGAAATTTGTTTTATAATCCCGTAATATTTCTTTGGCAAAATACACCATTTTGAATTTACTCGAAAAAAAACTCTGTAAAATCGCGCGATGTATTTAGTTTAAAATTTATTACGTATCTTGAGTACTTGGAAAATTGAATTTGTTAGAGAAAATGCACGTGTATATGGGTGCGTCGAAGGGAGTATATGGAGATTGAGAGTGTGCGTGTTTGTATACAGGGTGAGTGTTCTTCGAGGGTGAACAGGCTGTCGTAACCGTGGAATTTTCCACAAGTGGAAATGTTCCTCGAAGGATACGAATAGGAGTGTCGCTGAAATTTCCTTATTACGATGAACAATTACCTTGATCAATTCGCTCGAAATGATTTTCGAAGTCGTGCCTCCTGTTGTATCGATTTCTCTTCGCTTTTAATTACTCGAACGCCACGATGAAAGCATAATGCGATACAATAAACCCCATTTCGTTAATCTTTTAATTTCGATATTGCCTTGAGGCTAAAAAGGCGTGTTTCGATATAACACGCTTGTAAAGGGGGACAACCTGTTAGATACAGAATAACGAGCATTTTAAAAATAGGTGATAAATCCTCGAAGTTTTACGAAAAAACAGGGGTTCCGGTAACATTTCCGACATATTCGAGAGTATGACAAAATGGATGCTTCGTAAAAAAATGACAGATCGCACGATAAAGGATAAATCTACGTTCACAATTCTAATATTTTCCAATACCTTTCAGCGAGATTCGCAATTTTAAACAGACTATTCACCCGAGAACCAGATAAAACAACCATTTCCACGATATGCAATTAATTAACACGTGTCATATTTTCAAGATTCTGATATTTTCCGATATCCTACAGCAATATTCACGCCTGTAAGCTCAACAAGTTCAGAACGATCGAATTCACCGGGACTGAGCGAGACAACCCTTATCGCGAGGAACGACCAATCTTTTCCCTATCGCATCGGAGAATTTCGAAACGCGTGTTCCTCAGGAATCGCGTAGGCTTCGTTAACGAAGTACAAAATGTATTCGAGGCCGGGGTGGAAGAGATCGATGCCGGGTAAAAGGGAAAGACAGAGAGACGAAGGGAGAGAGCCGGTCGTACGCCGCTTGGAAGCCGCCAGAGCAAAGGAGCCAATTAAAAAGCAATTTCGGCGTTGTCGTAAAAATATCGGATCAATCTAATTTCGGCTTCGTTATCTTGGATTTAATCTTTGTCGGGGCCGGGTCCGGCGTTCAAAAGTAATTTACATGCATATGGGCAGCGACCGCCCTCGAACGGCCCATTTATATTTGCAACTGCTCGTTCGCCAAGCGTCTGCCGTGTAATCGAGACACACCGGCAGGAAGAAATTTTTCACCAACTACCCGTAACCACCCACTGCTGATTGCTCTTTACCTTGGCTGCGTTTCCTGGCCCGTTTCATTGGCAAACCATGCGAATTTCTCCACGCGTTTCCTTCCATCGTCGCCGAACCGCGCCACGTTCCGCGTTGCACCGAGAAGACGAAAGCGAGCGCATTTGTCAGCTGCCTCGCTTCTCTTTCCATTCCTCTTTCTACTCCTTTACGCCCTCTTTGCATGCAAACACGTTTGTTTCGCGCGGAATTGTTCGGGTACCGATTTTCTTAACGCTTTGCCGACTGATCCCGAGTATATTCGTTTCTCTACCTCGCGACGAAATAAAAGAATTTATTTCAGATGAATAAAGCTAAGTATTTCACTCGTACTCGATTATTTCTTGAATTACAGTTTGTTACAAAAAATATTTCATGTGATATTTTCTCTCTTCTGAAGGAGAATTACTAGGTGGACGTATTTCCGAGATTTTAAGGTGAAACATTTCGTGAAACGAGCTATGGTTTAAGAAATAATTGAGACTTAGAACTTCAAATTTTACTATCGCGAGTTAATGACAAAGACAGAAGGTTCTTTCCTTTATCAAAAGAAGCTTCACTTCTGGAATTCTTTTAGATTGTAGTGTCAACGAGTTTAACTCCTTATGTTCGCAATAAATTTTCGCTTTGTAAGTCCTGGACTAGAAGAAGCGTATGAAGGAACGAAGGTCTAGAGGTTGGTTCTAGGGTGGATCGATGGAAGGAGCGTTTGCGGAGTGGCAGTCTCGAATTCGCCACGGTCTCCGCGTATTTCTCAGATTTTCAACCGCGGTCTCTTCCGTTTCGCTTTGATGTCACGTCCCGTGACAAAACGGGTGCAGGAACGGTCGCATCGGGGACGATATCGAAGATAAGAATTGACAAGGCCGCGTCCGGACGAGTGTTATCGACACCGCGGCCAAAGCGTTCTCGTCGTCGAAGAAAAAAAAAAGAAAAAATATTTGACGATCCTCGTTAATTGAATCGGACGACCTTGGATCTAAGCAGCGTCACGGTCAGGGTTGGAATGACAGGGTTGGCCCCTGCGAGGAACCGCGAATCGAACGCGTACGCGGAGGGTTAAAAGTCAAACGTGCAAGGACGCGTGGTCGCAGGTTCGTCCTTTGCGACGAACGAGAAAATGTAAAATTAACGCGTCTGCCCGAGACTTGGAATAGATCAAATTCGATGGAGTTCCAGACGTCGAACGACGTCGGGATAAATTTCTTATGCCGCGGAAAATTAGCAGCCTGTTCCCTTACCGAGTGCAGGTGCAGAATTTCGAAGTTCTAAATTTATTCCGAATGAAAAGATCCCAGGTCAAGGATGGCAAGTCTCCTGAGATCGAATTGCAAGAAGAATTTGTTAGCGATAATTTTCTATGCGAGAATTTTTAGGTCAAGAGAGTTCCCTACAAATTTTCGCCTCTATTAAATATAAAGGGATCTTTGAGAATTTTTTGCAAAAGAACCGTGAGAATTCGTGGCACGTGCTTTTCATTGTCGTAATTACTCGTGCTTTGAGAATGCTCGTGATTTTTTTCTATACCGGATATCAAAAATTGTAGGAATTGTATAATAATTCGTACAAGCAGGATTGAAAACCTTATGGCTGACACAACGGTGGTTGTTCCACTTATCGAAAACGAATAACACTCTCTGCTGAACATTCCAAAACTCGTAACGGTATTCGGAAAGGCATAAACTATTCAAGATTAAATCTGAACGCGGGTATTATAGCGAAATCGGTATTTTGTACCAGAAACCGATCTATACCCACCGAAATATTCCCCAATCGAACTATTTATCCGTGCGCGTAACTTCGCGTTAACCCGGCACTATTTCTTTCCAATCCCTGTCCCGTAACTCGAGACGCGAAATTGTAAACATCGGGAAGCCGAACTTTTATTTGCCCTGATACCGTCCCCAATCGAATTTCCAAACTACTTTTCCTTGCTACTGAGCGAAGCCGAAGGGTGAAACATTTTCCATAAATGTCCGCCGGTGTGGCAATTTATCGGTCGATAAATCGTGACGGTAACGACAACCCGTTGGAAGAATGGCGTCTAATAAGCAGCCTCGCGACAATCGCAAATCGCGTTACGACGAAGTAATCGAAGTACTTGGAAAGTTTGCCAGGAAGGGGATGCTTTTTTCGCGCTTTGTCCGGCGCCGTAAACGCCTCGTTATGCGAACGGCGCCGAGAACCGGAGAAGGAAGAAACGTCCGGCGAAGAGGAGAAGAGAAATAAATCATATCGTCGACTTCGTTATCGTCATCGTACAGTGTAACCGGGCTGCAGCCCTTTCCGCGACGTCCTTCTCGTTATCGCGATATGATTTACGATCGCTCGTTGGGATCTCATTGATCGCAGTAGATTCCAGGCGGATTTCTGCTGGCCTGTATCATTCGGATGGAACGCGTCTTCTGTAAACCGATAAAGGGAATCCTATACACGGTGGAAAAGCTGTTGATTGTGACAGAGAAATCAATCATCCACTGGATTGCTCGATTGCGAATGGAATGACGATCGGAGGATGATTACGTGAGCCGTATCGATAAGTTAGATCAGACGATACTGAAAAATATCTACTTCCTAGAATGTAATTAATTTTTCGAGATGGTTGTTTGAGATCTCTGATTTCGGATAATCCGTGATCGCAAGAGGTAGAGACGATGAAAGATTTTGAGACGAAACGAGATCCACGAATGTGCTATCTTCCACCACAGATCGAGAATTGGTAAATAAAGAATTGATTTGTTCGAAATCTCTGATTTAGGATAAGCCGTGGTCGTAAGAGAGAGAGATGATGAAAGATTTTGAAGCGAAACGAGATCCACGAATATACCTTTTTCCACCACAGATCGAGAGTTGGTAAATAAAGAATTGATTTATTAGAAAAGTAAATACCGCTAGAAATGATTTATCAAGAAAATTAATAAGAAAGGATTAAGTTACTTATTTACTTTTTAAATACCTAATTGATGGAGAGCAGCTTAGTTTGATACAAATATAGATCGCAGAACAACATAGAGGGATAAATGGGAATAATAAAAAGTATTTGATACAAAGATGGAAAAAGAGTCGCAATTATTTAGAGTAATCTTTACTCTCGCTGTATGATAAAGCAACGATGCCTGGAATGTATGCAGAANTAAATGGGAATAATAAAAAGTATTTGATACAAAGATGGAAAAAGAGTCGCAATTATTTAGAGTAATCTTTACTCTCGCTGTATGATAAAGCAACGAGTAATGCCTGGAAAGTATGCAGAAGTAAAAACTGGCTGTCCCGGACATTTAGAAATGTGATATAATATAAGAAGTTTCTGCTTGTCTCCCGCATGCAAACCGTTAATTTATCTGATCTGAGAAATGTGACCTGATTTCGGTACAGAGCCGAGAAGTTGTAGGTAAGTTTGAAACGGGGTGTATGAAAAGTATCAAGGGATAAATTTCAAATGCAAAGGTATAGCTATCGATTCGGATTCATTTGTAAAGGGAGAAAAGAAATGGAGAAAAAGCATCTGCTTTCTTGTGACAGCGACCAAAGAAAATCATTCTTATTTCATCCACCAGCTGCATAAACGATTGCAAAAACTGCCTACATACATTCCACCGGCACATTATTTATGCAACTGCCGACCTTTTTATAGAGCTTGCTTGAAGAAACTTGATTTCAAAGTGACGTCGATATGAAGCGACAAAATTACACGCGCGAGTTGTAAATCTGATGCAGAATAGGTACGAAAGGGATCGATTCAAGAAAGAGTTTATGGTATCTCCGAGTGAGGAAAAAGCGATTATACACCGAAGCTTTTCTCTTGTCTACCCTTCAAGAACTATATCTTTGAGAGAGAAAGCGGTGAAATATTTCCGTAAGAAGATATTGGAAAAAAATTAATAAATAATAAATATATGTTAATTAAACGTAATGTATCGGAGAAAATTTCAATATCGAGAAAAATTCCTGGATAGACTTATATAGAATCAAAAATTTTTTCAAGTATATTTCATATATTTATATTTCATGATGCTAACAGGAGCAGAGTTGCCTATATTCGCTTTAAAATAGATATGAATATTTCATGTAATTCCTTTCCCGCATATCAATATTCTAAATTATTTAATTAAAACGCAAATAAATATTTCATGTGATCTTTTCCCTCTGAAATCTATATTTTAAATTACTGCATGGGAAATTTCCCGATAATAAAGCTAACAACATTTCCGCAGCCACCTTAAAACGCGAATAAATATTTCATTGAATTCATTCCACGCATACTTAAATTATTTAAATTATTCAATTGAAAGTTTCGTAATATTAGGAGCACTGAAAATTCATTTTCTTCTTTTAAGTTCGTATTAAAACGCGAATAAATAATTCACGTAACTTTTTCTTCCCGGATTTTTCATTTACATTCGCCTAATTCGACAGATTCTAACTCCGATTCTAATTATAATTCATCGCGATTAATTTGAATATTAATTGCGCCAAAGTTTCCTCCGTCGTTATTATAACAGGAATAACACATTTTAGGTAACACGCGAATAACCGGGTAGAATAAAATCAAGCATATCCAATGTAACCGCCGATTGGACTCGAAATATAACAGTGGTATAAGCTTTGCTCAAACGCGACCAAGTATGGCCGACCATCGATACGCCTGTTCTACTCGTCAGGCGCCGCGTCAAAAGCACGCGTGCGATATGTAAATGCGACGGCCGCGGCGAGATCGATGCAACAAGTGCATTTAGATCTCAGACACCGATCGGCTGCCCTTTGTCGAAGAATGCTGTCGAGAAATTTCACGCAGCATTATTTTTCTCCCAGTGAAACGGAAAAGCGACGGAAAATCGCGCCCTGTAACAGTGTTTCCCGCAAATGTATCGTATTTTCGATATTACGCCAGATTTTCAAGTTTACATAAGTAGTTCAGTTCGAAAAAGCCAAATTCCTAAAAATTTAAGAGGCAGACGAAACGAGAAGAGCTTTATTCTCGATTTTATCCATCGATATATAGGTTCTACGATTATCAATTCTTTGCGAAAAATTAATTACGAAAGCTCTATATTCCATTTTCAACTATCATTCAGCTATAAACTATGGTAAATCCGATAGCCATGTGCTCTTGCTACGAAAGTTTTAAATGTCAAGCGGTATGGTTCCGTCTCTAATCCTCTCTGAGGTTTTCGGTCATTTCGGAATCGGACTGACCTTTAGCAACCGTTCCATGCCAATATCATGCAGTATTCTCGGTTTACCGTGTATTTACACTGCATTCGCGTCGTGCTCTCGCGATCCTCGTTGGAATAAAATTTTTAATTTCGCGAAAGTACGTCCGCGTGCGAGACCTCGCGCTCTCGAGAACGTGCAACGATACTTCTCGCTTCTTCCTTTACTCGCAAATGATCACGGAACGAGCTGACAAAAATTTCCGGACAGCAAATCCATAGTCGCGGGAAATTGTATCCCCGATAGAAACCTCGTTTCTCGTTTTCCTGCCTGATCCGCCAACACGTTCTCCCCGTTTGATCCTTTGTAACTCTAATCTTTGTATCCTTAACGTCGCGTCCGCTTTACGGTATCAAAGGATTCCCGGTGAAACGTTTGTTTTAATCGGTAGCGAGGAAAAGGGAGGAAAAGGAAAGCGTCGCGCGACACGTTTCCTTCCGATACAATTTCCCTCGATATCGGGAGGGCGAGTAAACGCGGCAGGGCGTAGAAAAAGTGACAACAATACCAGAAACGCGGCACCCGTTCCGGCCACCGTGTTTGCTCGAACGTCGCAAGACAAATTATGATAGTATTTGCTGGATGGTATTTGTCGTTATCCGATCTCGAACCTTGTTATCGGGAAACGTAATTGGATATTTTTATGTCTTTCCCCGTCGTTCTCCCCTTTTTCGCCGCCCCTTTTCTTCCCTTTCTTTCTCGCCCCGTTTCAGCACCGGATTTGTGCCCGCTCGTCTCTCGGTCCGTGTCCCAGCCGGAAGACTCGCGTATACCGAGCAACGACGCGATATCCGATACGCGTAAAAATTCATTTACGAGCGAGCGCAAGGGTAGCGGAAGTGGACGAAGAGGGCGGAGGTCCGCGTGGAGGTTGCGCGGGTTCCGCGCCGTTGTTTCTAAATACGTCGATTTTCGTTTCCATTCTCCTCGCGTCAGGCGCAATCGACTTCGAAGTTTTCAATTTATCGAAAGCCCTCGGGTGCATTCAAAGGAGAGAAAACAAATTCAGAGATTCGATTATCCGGCGAGGACGCTACGCCCGGATGATATTTTATAGAAACGCGGACCGGTTCAACGGGGTGAGTTCAAGGGGCTGTTTTTGTTAATTATTATAGGGAAATGAGGTGTTTTGTTAACGAAATTCGATTTCTGTCCTTCAGAAATTTTCAACATCCGTCATATTGAATCAAGATACGGGGAAGTACGTTTTGTGTATGACAATTATAGAGATTCGAATAAAATGCAATGTCTGTAAAGGTTTAGGTTGAAATTTGAAACAGGGGATGATGGAAAAGGAGAAAGCAAAGAGTACAAATCAAATGTTTACTTATACGTCTAATAATTATTCGTATTAAAATTATTTAACGATAATAATATGTTTCTCTATTAAATTTATTATTAAAAGTAAAATAGAAACACGTAAATCGATTAATACCTGCTTCCATCTTTCAATCTTTCACGCAGAAAGCGATTCTTAACTTTTTCTTACGTCATCGACGATGCTTTCGGTAATATAAAATTAAATTACTTTCTGGTATATCTTTCGAATATACTTCGTTTATGAAATCTTAAATATTCCTACTTAGTATAGCGTAATAAATTCGAAAACATTTTTCTAGGGAAATTCAGATATCGCGAGAGTTGGTGCAGTGCACAGACGAAGGTGTTAGCCTAACTTGACTCGTTTTACACGCGCCTCGAGCTTTCGCCGTGAAATTTCAGCGCGTCTTTTTTGTTTCCACGCGGATATCTCGCATGATTTCCCCGTGCTATCGTTCTCTCGTTAATTTCCTCTTAATTATGCAACGCGTAAAGCGCAACGTCGTTGATCGATACGCGTTTCGTAATATATTTATACGCATCTAAAATTCATATCCGCGGGACACGAAATTAGGTTCGACCAAGTATTCCCGTTCGACGCTTTTAACGAAATTGAATTGCACGGAAGGGAACGTCGGAGAAGTTTCGAAAGCTCGTCGACGAATCATTTTTCCCGTGTAACGTTCGTTTCATTCCACGTTAATACCCTCCGAAACGTAGCCAACTTTTTAAAAAAGTATCGATATTAAATCCGAACGCATCGAGCGACCGGAAATTTCCCGTTCCTTCCTTCTCTCCTTTCTTCCTTTCGCTTGCCTCTCCTTTTCCCTTCTGCGCCTCCTTTTTCCTTCTATTTGGCTAAATTAATAATGACAAGCAGAGGCAGCGCGTCGAATCAAAGCGTTATAACCGCTTTTTACGCGCTAAGAGGTTTCCCGTGTAGCCTCGAAAAAGAGCCACGTGTACAAGATTAACGAATATGCCCCGACCAATGAAAGGAAATGGTGGGGAAAAAAGGAAAACAGAAAAAGATTTCGATCTTCACCTGCCTATTTATTTTCATTACTCTCGGCGAACCTTTATAAACAACGACACTTTGCACAGCATTCTCTTCGAAGCTGTAACCATTTTTCATATTTCTTTCATATCTCTCTGCCTTCGCATTCTCCGGTACCCGGGTATTCCAATATTTTCATTTATGCTCCAATCGATGGGCGTGTTCGAAGAGTATACCTTAACCCGTTTGCCGTATATGCAGGAGCTGGCTGCTGTTCAGCGACAGCGCTCGTAAAGTTGCATTATACGGCATAGAAACAGATCTTTCATAACAGAATTACCTATCCGCCTACAGCGTAGATAATAATAAAAAAATTGGATTAGTTACGAGCACGTCAAAGTATAAAATCGTTGAATTTCGATCTCTGCTTCTCGTAGGATTACTCGAAGATCGTGCGATTAATGTCTCCCATATCTGGATTCAAATAATCCTGATCCAAACGCCGAGTATTCTCGCGAATACCCTTTTATTTCATTCCTTCGAAATATCGAATAACGTTTAAAAAAAATCCCGACCACCTTGGTCGTGGACCTTCACCGAGTCGTCTTGCGCTTTTAATCTAGAATATCGAAGAAAGTTTCGAAAAAATCTTCTTCAACTCGGTCGACATTCGACCGCGACGCCTCAGGTCTCTTCGTCTAACAATTTCTTAACGACTTTCTAACCCTGCGCTTTCGTCGTTTCCAACGAGGTTAGAAAAAGCGGTGCAACTCGTCGGATTCGCAGACAGAAACCCTTCGATTCAGGTTTCACCGTCAAAAGAAATATTCGAAAGAAACGTACTGACCTCCGAGCTGGTGGAAGTGGTGCTGTCGGTGCTGTCGGTGTTGGCCACAGAGGAGAGCGGTGATCGCCACCTTATGGTCGTCATCCCGGCGACAGCTCCGATCCTGCTGGCCGCGTTTCCGATCGACGAGTTGCTCGACTTGCCGCCAGCCTCGCTTCCTCGGCCACCCCCGGCGCCGCTGCTTCCGCTTCCTCCCCCGCCGCATGCTAGCTCCAGGACATCGCCCAGTACCTCTGACAATTTACCCGGCACCTTGACGAAGGTGTCCAAGACCACCGGCCGAGAAGAAAGGACGTCGGGGTCCTCCGGGACCCTTCCTTCTTCCTCGCGCTTTCCTCTTCTTCTCGCGTGCTCGCGATAAAGGTCACGATAATTCCGGCCAGCGACCACCGCTTGAATCCTCGCGTGCACGCTCCGTTCGAGGCGAGAGATCCGCTTTCGTGCCGGAGGTCGATCGGGTTACGAGCAGCCGGCGTTCAACCTGGACTAACGCGAACGTCGTTCGTAAGGTCACCGCCGCGATAAACCACGGCCCGGGTTTGTCCGTTCGCGCGCCTTCTATCGTCCAATCTGCCGCGGGACAGCGTATCGTGACATTTTCCGAGGGGAAAGCAAAAGGAAAATGTCAAGACGGCGGTTAGGGAATCGTTCGCGTCTTCGTCTGAACACATAGCAGCGAGATGCTAGGCTTTGCGAGATTTACGCGTGACGAGACTGATGGTTGTAGACATCTCGAGAGGAAAAGCAGCATCGATGGTTTTAACGATCGGAAGGATCGTCGTGATCTAGCCACGAAAAAAAGAGCGAAAATTCTTGAAAATCCTCGAAAATGTTCGAAAATTTCTGACCATTTTCCCTAGACCGAAATCGCGATGGAGGCACGGCAATGCGTCGGCTGCACCCTCGAATCGAAGCAGCTTCGAGCGATCCCATTCTTCGACGCGTTTAACCGGGAATTCGCTGCAGTTCCGCTAATATTTTTCGCCGGCGATGTTCGCGCGGAATTCGAGGAAAGAACGGGCCGCGGAAGGCAAAGCGTGGCACGCGGAGCTAGTTGGAAATCCGAGGAACTCCGAAACGATTAGAGGGCGAATTTTACCCGAGTATTTACTCGCCTCACCCTCGCAGAGATTAAAACCGGTTTTTAATTACGCTGATCCGAAGAATAGCTGAATACGGACGTGGAACGCGCGCGAATTCTTGCCAGCGCGAAAATCGATCGTGAAATAACGTTCGTTTAGTCGGCGAATATTAAAGGTCAAAGATCGGCGGATCCTGCGGTTAATTTCGATTATCCGCGCAAAAGTGTTCGAACTCGTTTTTTAATTTCAGAACGTCCGAGCTTGCCATAAATTCGCGGAATTTCCATAAATTTCTAACCGGAGGATGGGAAAAGGCAACGACAAACGTTCAAACGAAAACGTAGATAAATAACGAATCGTTCGGTGGCGACCGAGTTTCTCGACAAATTTCCCATTGAAAGATGAAAGGAGACGAGGAGGGAAAGGGGGAAAAGAAAAACATCATCCGAGCGCAATCGTACGACGACGAGGGAAGAAAAATTGCGAAAGAATAATGAAAACGACGAGGAGAGATAACGAATCGTCGCGAGATAAGGGGAAATTGGAATCGATGTCCTTCCTCTCCTTTCTCTACTCGCGAATTAAGATTCCGCTACTTTAACGGACGTTTCGCTAAACACGAGGCCAAGCAGGGGTGGAAACTCGATTTGAAAAGTTGCCGACACTCGCCTCCACCTCGGTTGTTATTAGTCTCGCGACGAACTCCGAAGGACAGCGTGGGAAAAGGATTGGAAGACGAGATGGAAACGACGACGCAGTCCCGTCTCTAACGGGAGACGAAGGTCGACTGGATGCTCAGACTCTCGCTCGATTGCTTTTGTGCATCCTGCGAGAGGACTAAGAGAGCTCTAAGAGGGGACTAAAGGAGGACTAAGAGAGATCTAAGAGAAGGAAATATCTTAATTAGCTTAACGAACGACACGCGCGGATACCGAGGTGCGGCAGGTGACTCGCGAAGGACACGGGAACGAGTCCTGTTTTCAGAACTGTGACACTAGCCCCTGTTATTATCGATCTTCGCGAGCAGCTCGCAGGCGAGAGTTCTGACGAGCGCGAACCTCTAAATCTTCCAGTCTGCCAACCTTGAGCAACGCGGCTTTTTCGAAAGAACACGGCCGCGAATGGGATTAAATTAGTTTTCTCGCAGGATTTTCCGGGAAACCTGCGAGCTTGTCCCATTTCCCAGAGACTGGCTCTATTCTGGGTATTACTACTGGCTACGGCTGCCTCGAAGGATACTTCGTGCTCGTGAAATCAGTCGAGCTTAAAGCACGAGTGTTTAGAGTCTCGGGATATCACTGTGACACATTCAGGAAGAACTCGAGGGAGATGAGATAGAGTGTTAAGCAAATATGGCGTATAATTCGCAATTTTTTCCCACGTGCTCGGTACCTCGCGTGATATACGTAAATCTCGAAGTATTCTATTGCTGATTCGCAATAGTTCGCGATAGGTTCGAGCTTCTCTAATTAAACGAAATTTAACAGCAGCAAATCGGAACTTAAAGGTGAAAGCGAGAGATAATTCTAAATCTAGAACTACGAAGCCATTTTGGTGTGACTGGATCAACCAAGATTTCCTTTCAACACTAGAATCTGCGACTAAACGAAACTCTGCAATCGTGGAAAGATGTAAACAGAAGATTTCGTCACGAATCGGCACTCGCTGCCATAATCCACGACTTTTCTGTACCGTTTGAACGAACAACGTTCTAAAAATCGCGAGAGACGATCGAAAAAGAAGATTCGTCGGTCTTTCGACTTTTCTCCACCCTTTGCAGTCTTCCAACCTCCCGTTGTTTGTTCGAGTTTCATAGAACGAACTTTTTAATGGAAGGATAACGATATCCTTTGATGCTTCTGGGTTAAACTTAAAGCGGATGAATTTGCGAGACGGCGTGGACGAGCGAGAGGCGAGGATGCTTTAAAATTGGCCTGCTTGGAAAGCACGGACGCCGGGGTTACACGCTTTCCTCGCCAACCTTGCATCCCCGATCAGCGAGCTGGGAGAAAAATTTCTTAATTACCTAAGCGAGCCTATGGCGGAGTCGCGAAGGCCGCGGATAACTCGACGCATTCTTCCTCAACTTTCAGGCCAACGATATCGATTCCCAGGGATAAACCGTTTTAATGGCGCTTTTTATACGGCGACATTCGGAACGCGGCTGTCGGAAGGATTCTCTTTTTTTCTGCAGCCTTCACGACGATAAGGAGCGACTATCCTCTTTAGGGGGTTAGGGGTGTTGGTATAGGTGCTCGAGACGAGAGCCGAAGGGTGGAGGCAATTATTTTCCGAGCAGACGAGATCAATGGTATTTCTTCGAATAGCGGATAATCTTTCGGAGGATAATCTTTTTAAATAAAGATAAGTTTCCGCGCGAGAATCGTATATGGCGAATTTAACGCTGGAATTACCGCGGTTAGATATACCGCCTTTTAGTTATTCCATTTTCGCAGTTTCTTGTAATTGCTTTTCGAGATAAGACACGTGATTATTTGTGATCGAAATATACTATCGTAATTATTGAAATTTAAATGTGATGTATTTAGCTACCCTGTATATAAAGATTGGTAGTTCCAGTGTTGAATGTTGCCTTCGATATTTAATCGATGGTTATAGAAGCGGGAAAATCTTCTGTGACTTGGAAGGCCAATTTACATATTTAAATTTGGCAAGGGATGAATGAGAGTAATAAGATAAATTTTCCTTTTTTGTACGAGGGTTAATGTCAGAGGTGTATGGAGGGTTGTATCGAGAGGAAAGGATAAGTTGCCTAAGTCGACCGAGTTTTTTAGTCGCGTTAAATCCCACGTTAATTTATCGTAATTTTCGTATTTTATTTATTGCCGTTCTTTTTCGTTCATTTATCACCAACATTCGATTATCATCGACGATAAATTATTGCCTACCGTCCATAATTTTCCGCGATACTCTGTCCTATCATTAGCGTCAAAGTAGGTTAGACATTTTCACGTGGAAGCAGCTTTAAACATAGCCATTCTTTAGCCGCGAAACTTGGAAAAAATTTCAGCTATCTGTTATCAAACTTCCCGATACTTTCGTAATTTAGTCATTAACCGCGAAGGAGCTTGCAAATTTCTCCCAAACTTTCCATTAAACTTATTCGTCTATGTGATAATTGCATTTTATCCTATTCGCCAGCTTTATCCTCCTTAATTTCGTTAACTCCCGTCATTACCTATCACGATACGACACATTTGTCTGTATCTCGCTAAACTCGGCGCGACTCAGCAACTTTCAAAATGGCTCAGAAAAGGAGAACGTATCGAGGAAAGAAATTTCCCGGAAAAAATAGGATCTTGTGGCTTCTTCCAAAAATTTTACAAGGTCTACCTTCACCGAGTACTATTCGCAAAATTTATCCAGCAAACATTGGCGAATTTATCTTTGAGTTTAACTTTCGAGTATTCATTGTTCGAAAAATATTGTCCGAGGTCAACACAGAGAAATATAATTTTTATCGTTTTTGGTAAAACGTCCCATTAAAAAATATAGATCATTGATTTGCGCATATGCGAGGAACAATATGCGTTTGAACAAATGTTTGTGGAAAACAATTTCTTGCGCGATGCAAAAAAGGTTTAAATTCTACTTTTTATAATAAATTTGTTGCTATTAACTTTACGTATCGTTTAATGTTTGTTCGTAACGTTTAAACGCTTAGAATTGAACTTTACGTATTATTTTCTTTTTTCCCCTTATTTTCACCGCAAAATACGCGACCTCGGTTTACCAGAAAGCTGGAAAAACAGAGAATTTCACGCGAAATTTGTATGTAAATGTTTCGCTGCGCGATATAAAACATTTTGTTGATCAACGTGTTACAAAATTGCACACTCTGTGTAAAATAAAAAATTCCTCGTGCCAATTTCGCGTATTACTGAACATTTACTTGTAACACGATGGCGAAACGTTAAGAATTAAGCTTCGTACGAAATTCTTCTCTTATATTCGCCAGAAAATCCTCGGTTTGTCAGGAAGCCTCGAGAAACAGAGAAAGGAATTACGCGAAATTTGAAAGTAAACGCGTTGCTACGCCTTTATGCGAGATATTTTATCGATCAAAGCGCTAGAAAATTCCGCATAAAAATGCCATAACGAAAATTCATCGCCAGCAACTCCAACTATAGAAGCTTTACGTCTAAATTTCATACACCGCCTCTCTTTCTCGTTTTCTCCGCGAAATATGAATGTCGAGATTGTCAGAGAGGAACGAGGAAAAATAGCTCGCGAATCGTCGCATGCATAATGAAACGGGCGAATTCATCGTTGGAAAATAAACACGAGGCAGGGCGAGTAAAGACACGCAACAAATATGAAGCAACGTCGGATTGTTTTCCTGCGTGAGCGTAAGAGTGAAGAGCGTCGAGGCTGATCGGACCACCTGGTCTGAATCGATATTTACCCTAATTGTTGCTGCTGTTCCTAGCGAAGTCACCCTCTCGCACCTGTGCGCGGTTGTTCTTTAACAATTACCGCCAGCCTCGTGGACTTGGAGATCAATGCTCGAGGTCGGGAAGCGTCCCGATGGAAAAAGCAATCGTTACGGAGCACAAAGGAGTCCAAAGAACGGTTGATCGCGCGAGATACGACTGTCACACGCGAACCGTTTAATTCGCCGTTAATCGGTTAATAAGGTGGTTTAATTATCCTTGAAAGCTCATTTGACCAGCGAACCGAGTCCAACGACGATGGCCTGAAAGTGGAAAGAAGGAAGAGACGAAGCGCCGAATAAGATACTCGAGATACGTCCTGTCACGCTCGAACAATTTATTGTAATTCGCTATTAATTCCCTATTAAACGCGCGATGCTGCTTTTCGCTCGACCAACGAACCATGGACACTCGTTTACCAGTCAGAGAAAGGAAGAAACAAAGTCCAAGAGTTCGGAAAGTGATCACCGATACGTCTGTCACACGCGAAATAGACGCTCCTTGACCAGAGGATCACACGTACCGAAAGCATTAACCGAGAATTGGAGAAACAATAGGAGAGAATGGAAACGCGGAACAATTCCGTTGGATGCCAGATCTGAACGAGAATTCGAACATTTACCGGTAGAAACGTAGCCAAACCGCGAATTTCACGCTGCTGCCTCTCTACGTATACGCGTATATTCCGCGGTCGAACGGACGTTCCTTTGACCCGTCTCTCTTCCGCGTCGGGGATCACGATTAATTCGACGCGCGGAGCGTGACCGAGGAAAACGCAGGAGCGTTACATCTCGGAATTACGCAGCGTCGAATGGAGCACATCACCGACGGCGTTGGCCGTTCAGTAACCCCGGTTGTTCGATTTCGAACGTTTGGTCCGGCCGGAGACGTTTCACTGACCGACGCGGTACAAAAGGCGGCTGACACTTGGCTGGCCGACAGAGAGGAACGATAACGAGTCGTCGCGCGGAAAATCGATCGACGTAACGTTCGGGGCAAAAGATCGCGAACGGAGAGAAGCGAGGCGAGATCAAAGGCTCGACGCGAGGGCTCGTCCGAGCGAGCGTCCAGTCGTACTACTTGGCCGCGAGTAATCCTCTCGGTGACGAATCCCCGATCGAACGCCGACGAACAATAACTACTACTGACAAACAATTTACCGGGTCAGCTGGACTCGATATCAACCGGTGGAACGGCCACTGGATCCCCTTCTCTATCGGGCAGAAAGCATGTCCTCGCCGTGTGCTCGCTTCAATTCCTCGATCTCACCACGTACTACTTTCTATTCCCGATATATTTCTCTATGACCACTCGGAAACACGCTCACAGCGTGTCGTGAACGCTCTCTATCGTACGGTAGCCTCGTCGTCGACTATGCTACTGGCGTAGTTGCCTAGCTCCGACTAAACCACCCTCGACCGTGTATGCGCTCCCTACGCCAGGGTTCGTGTGCCACCAGAAAACGGCGATTCGTGGATCGTAGCCAGAGCCAGGGGGTGGTGGTCGGTCCCGTTGGTAGGGTGAACGGAGTGGCTCATCGACGAGCCAGACGGAGACGGCAGGTGCTCGGTTTTACGCGTGAGAGACGAAGACGGAGGGTACCTGGGTGTACAAGTGTTCGCAAGCTCGCGTGTCCGTGTGATGGGTGAGCCGTGCGGGACGAAGAAGGATAGAGAGCGAGTATGCGTGCGCCGCAACAGGTTACTCTCCCCTTCGGTACGCTCCTGGAATCCTCCTCGACCCTTTTTCCCTCCCCGTCAACCGTCTTTTCTTCGACCTTCTCACCGAGTATCTCCACGTATCCCTCTGCCACCCTCTGCTTCTCCTTCTCCGATCGCTTCCACTTCGTTTCTCTTTTCTCCTTTCCCTCTTCCAATCTCCCCCTTAACGCTCGCTTTCTCCTTTCTCCCTCCTATACTACTTTTCGACTACTTGTTCCTCGGCAAAGTCACGGGTTTCCCGATCTCGCTCGCCGATGCAACAAACTCGCGCGAATCTTTATGAATATTTATCGCTACTCTAGATGACGAACGTCTTTCGATGTAAGTAACCTCTTAATCAAATCTTTCAGACAATGTTACGCTTAATTTACGTTTGAATTTTTCTACGATTGTCGCAATTTTCAATCTCGATGACTTGACTACATGCTCCTCCGTTACTACGAGTGTTTATCGCCTAGCGTAATCTGCTCGAGTCGGAATGCAAACGCGAAACGTTGGTCGTTCTCGCGAGTCACCGCGAGAATTAAACGGATTAACGATCGATCCTTTAACCCGTCTTTCAGAAGCGTGATTGCGACGAACTTCGACGTTGCGTTTCATCGGGCGGAAAATGTCGAAAGTGGAAGTATCGTTTGAGAGGAAGAAATAAGCCTTTGTCAGCCGTCTCCAGATTCATCTCCGATCATTATCGTCTTTATCCCCGTTTCGACTCTGCTGAAAGTTTCATAATTCATCACGCATTACTGCGCGCCCAATGCACATTTAATTACGCGCTTATGTTCGTTAATTTATCACCGGCGATATTCATTATCCTGGAAATAACGGCAGTTTAATTCCCGTTTCCCAGGCCGCGCGAAATCGTCAAAAATATAATAACCAGAGACCGCCCCGGTTATTATAAGTTGGCCGATACCGTGATTTCCATTCTGCCGGTAAATCGAAATAATTAATCAAAGTTTATGCGGCGTCTCGGACGAAGTGATTTCATAAAAATTCGCCCGAAAGCTCGCTCTCCTTTTCCTCGTTCCCACGACCAATGTCGCAGCATCCCGACCCTTTGAGACCGCAAGAACAGAGCGGGTCGCATATTGAATGCTTCAATATGAACATGCGAGCGCTTCTCTCGTGACTTTTAATCTCGCGCCGCGTTTTCCGCGGCGAAATTTCATTTTTGCTAGACGGTGGCAAGGTCAAGGCACCGAATCGACCATCCTGGTCCCTGATAGAGCGACAAGGTCGCGCCTCTTCCCGGCTTCGTTTACAACCGGCGGGTATAAAGTTATTAAATCTCGCGGGAAATTACAGAGTCGCGATGCCGTCGACTCGAAAATTTCCCGACGAGCAGTTATTACCAATTTCACCGGGCACTTATCGCCTGGAACGACGAGTTTAAACGATTTTTCAGGCGACGCCGTGGAAACCGGAAGCCTGCAGCGTTCCGGAGGGCGCCTCTCGGCGACGCAACGTAGAATGAAGGAACCCAGGCTGGTAATTTCATAATCGGCCCCCGAGTCGTTTCACCCGGGATCGTTGTTTAAAACGGCCTCGTTTTAATTACGAAGTTTAGACCCGTTGCGATAGGGCGATTAAGAGAGATCATGCAAAAAGCGTGGCACTTTGAAAATTGTTCGCGCTGGGCTTGGTCTGCAGTGCAGGCAAATTCTGATTAGTTACCGAGATTAACGAATTTTCTTAGATTATGGACTATGATTGATTTTTGTTTATTACTCGGATAGCAATTTGTTTTGAAAAGCATTCCAGATGCTTTCGACGAGATTATTACGCGTAAATTTGGTAAAAATAGGGTCGATGAATTTCAACGTTGCATTAATATAAATTTATATGTTTTTTTCTTCGAAAATTCATCGAATTTTCAGTCCCTTTGAAGAGATTACTACATGTAGATTTTTCGCGAAGAGAAATACGAATTTAGACACCCATGGTACGTTCTACGATAAATAAATTCATCGAAACCACAGCATTTCTCGAAAATTTCCCAGGTTCTTTTATGAATCCTCGTCCTTGCAATAGTCTCTCCTATATTTTTCCTCTGGTACGCGTTTTCCTTGACTTTCAATCTAGCGAAATCTAGCGATATACCTTTCCCCATTCTGCTCTGAAAGCCACAATTTCATTTTGATCGCGTTTCAAACTTTCTCTCGTCTTATGCATCGTTCTCGAAATAATGAAAGACGGATTAAAATCATTCGGATTCGCCTTGATCCCGAAGGCAATTAGAATTTGACTACCGAAATCTTTGAAAGCCGGAGCATCGAATAAAAGGTTCGGCTGACAAATAATCAACTATATCCCTTGCGCTACAATGAAGTTTTCATGTCAAATCTTGCGATTATATGCCATACAAATTACGCGATTATAATCACGTTTCGCACGTTTTAACATGCACGCAATTTCATCGTGCATGGAATAAGTACACAGCGGTTAACTGGATTTAAATACTATTTCAACGTACACTTTTTCGTAATTAAATCGTAGCGCGTGGAATTAATCCAGTTTTTCCCTCGGTTAGTCAAAGTTTGTACTTTGATCTGGCTTACACCTCGATGTGCAAGGTCTTCCGTTAATTCCTCTATGAATAGTTCACCGAGGACGTACTAATATTGTCTGCGTAATCGTCTTGCAGAAGTTCGCGGTACTATGGTGTTTTCGGAATTACACGGAGACTTTGCGATCCTCTTAAAACAACGGAAGAAGGTGTTATACTTCGAAAGAAATTATCACTGAATTCCTACTTTTCCGGTGTTCCATCAAACGCGATTAACTTCCGTGAAAAACTCGGAATGCTCGATTTACCTGAAACCGTGAGGTTCCTCGAGAGGAGGTTGAAATATCGAAGGAAAAAATCCGAGGAAGCTCGAGCGAAAATCGAGGTTCGGCAAAGTAATGGCTCCCCGTTACGTTTCCTCATTACGCAAACATGGTCTGACCGTGTATCGTCCAGTTTCCCTCGCGCTCTTCCGTTTTAACGAGGGTGGAAAAAAATTCGCATTGTGCTTCTGGACACGTAGATCATACGAAGGCAATCTCGAGCCTCGGCCGCGATGAATTAAATATTTCCTCGCGCCGCGGAAATTTCAAAACCAAGATCCACGGAAGCTGCATCCGCGGCGAAACCGTGTCAATGCCAGGTTATCCCGGAGAGATGGCAAACGCGACAGGTATCGAACGAATCTTTCTCGCGGACGATATTTCGATCCTCCTCGAATCTTCGCGGATTTCCACCGAGGATCACCGGGATGCAACGTCGATTTCTCCGTTCCTCGAATCGGAAAACCAGACCCGGCGAGAAATATTCGTTCGCTCGATCGAAGAGAGAAGAGGAAACAGGGAAAAGTAGTAAAACCGGGAAAGAGGAGACGGGCAAAAGTCGAATCGTTTCGCTTGCAAGCGCAACAACGTGCTTCTTGGTGCAACCGTTGCATGTTTACGCGCGTGTGCGGTGTCTCGTTCCGTGCTACGCTTCTGCATTATAGATCATCGTATTGCGTTGAACTTGCCTCGCCGGATAGAATTTTAAACGAGAAACTTCCGTCACGCGGCTCGTTGTAATCTACATTTCCAACTTTCCATCGATCGGCAGGAAAAGTGGTGGACAGAGAGAAATAAGGTGGAAGAGGGTTATCGGAGGGTTGGAATCGACGAAACTGTCGACTCGCATCGATCCACGAGCATCGAAGAAAATTCCTTCCTTCCGGCTGATCTCGCGCGTTTCTTCCATGCTTCTCACGCTAAATAACGCAGGTTTTTCGCGGTTGCACGGGTTCGATATCGATAATGAGAGATCACGGGCCACTTCCGGCGGATGACTCGGCTGCTGATAGACGACCGTGTTGCATGCGGGTTATGCATCGTTATCCCGGGTCAGGCTCTTTACGTAAACCGGGAAATCTCGTTAGTTTTAAGGCAACGAATACCGTTAGAAGTAATACCGATGAAACGATACCCTGATCGATACACGCTATTTTTCGATAGCGTATCTTATTAAAGAAATATCGTTTCTCCTGCGAGACGAGGGCTGCAGGTTCGATCTTGAACGTTGCTGTGTTTTTCCACTGAAGATGGAAATTGGATGGCACGGTATTTGGTAAAAATCTGCAACGCTCTGGTGATTTTTCATTTTCGATGGCTCATTAAAGAGCTGTGGTTTTTCCGGGACAACAGCGAATTCGTTTCACTCGAAGACTCCTTTTGCCGCGGTTGCGTGTCGATTAAGAGAATAGATTCGGCTTTATTTGTATCGGAATATTTCTCGTCTTTTGTTTTCGAGAAGGTAGTTTAATTCTGTTTGAAGTTGTTCTTTATCGCTGAATTGACGTGTACTGATTGGCAGTACAGTTTCATAAAGAACCATATAAATCAGTGGATTTGAATTTACTCTACCGTGTATTGAAAAGAAATTTCATCGACATACCATTTCATCCTGTATAAAAGTATTTTCTCTACACGTATCAGTAACGATTATTCATGTATCAAATTCTTTTATTGCCCTTCCAGATGTTTTATCTCGATTCAAAATACGAACCTTCTCTAACACGCTATTTGTTACATATTTCTTTTATCTTTCATCTGACAAATAATTTCATTTCCCATGTTACATCCATTCTATCAAGATCCTGTTATTCCTGTTCCAACTACAAAAACATCGTGATTCCGTTCGAAGACTGATAAAAACGAGAATGAAACTCAGCGAAGAGTATCCGCTTATAAAGAATGCATTTAAGAACGGTTTTCACTCGTCTCTTTGTCGTCGCGACGCATCGCGGCGGTGGTCGCGAGTAAGAGGAAACATCGCGGAAGTTCGAACGATCCGGAAACGATCGAGAAGAAGCGGATCCGAAGCGTGTGATCCGAGAAAGAAGTTCTCCGTGAAATTTCTCTCGGTTTACTCGTTTCCTTTTTTTACTCGTCAGTTTCACTCCCCGACTTGGCAACGTTTCAAGCGTTGATTCGCGTGCTTTACTACCCATACCTTTATTAAGAGGTGCAACTAGTGGGTTTATGATATCGTAAGGGTATCTGCAAGAATCGAGAACGTGTTCGGGAAAAGGAATCGGGAATAGTAGTTGGGCGATGAAAAGAAACGTAACACACCCTTTGTCTGACAATGGAATCGACGAGACGTTCGAGTAAAGTCTTTTACGAGGAATTTCAGAGCCATTTATCGTTTTACGGTAAATCTAGATAAATAAATTAAATGATTGGATTTTAATAAGCGATAAAAACATAAAACTAAAATAAAAACACCTGTGTTAATCAGCTAATCGTATCGATAAAAAAATTCTTTAATTAAATTTAACGGGAAAGATGTGCATATATTACATCGATATACATTATTATCGCGAGGCAATACATGACGTACATACGTGAACATTTTCCTTCGTTTTATTTCTTTTATCTCATCTTATTGCTCCCGATCTCGCCTATAGTACTCCAACCTGGTTTCGGAATTATTAAACTTTTAATATTTTCCAACATATTCGCGAATATAATTCCATCAAAGAAATGGGGCAATGGATGAATATTTTTCATTATATCATACGATGCGTGGCCATAAATTGTTAGCGACAGATGATTATTCAGCTGATGGCATTAAACGTGTCTCGTAGAATTCGATAATATTTTATTGTATCAAATTTTTCTTCGTATATTTTATTATGTCATACGTATAATGCAATGTTTCGTTTCTTGTTCCGTATTATTCGCGCAAGCTTCCACTGGACTGTTCTCGCTATTTCCCGTGCCGATTAAGAAAAAGCACTGGTTCAATTAAAATGCAAATTCCGGCGAATCAAGGTTTCTTGGCGCAGCGAGGATCCAGTAATTCCTTGTTAATAGTAGCGCCAGGTTACCCGGAACATTAACCCGATTATAGAGGAAAATTCGACGAATAAATCGCGGCAAATAAAACCGCGCGTTCTGCCTTAATCATGCATTTCCAGCTCCCCAAATCATCACCTACTCTCAATTCAGTCGCATAATTATAACATTCCCGCGTTAATGTTTCTGCTTCTGTACTCGCAGAATCGTTACTCTATTAATATTACTCGCGAGTAATTATTCGATGCTCGAATTCGGATATTCCATCTCTGCATGATTCCGAAGAACGAATGGAACGCCGTGAAATGTACGAACGTTCGGTAATTATAGCGTTTCATCGGTTTGCTCGAGATAATCACTGTAATAAGAAAAGTTAGCCCGACTTATCTTTCTTTAAATAATCTTATTTTTTCCGTTAAATATAATCGCTACGTATTTTTTTACGGTACCTATCGTGTGAGTAAGACAGAAATTGGAGAAGATCGTACTCTAAGATCCTTCAACCCCTCGCCGTCTATTTTCCGGAATTATTAACGCGAGGGCTGCTCGGAAATAATATAGATAATAAAAAAGAGATAGCGTATCCGGGCGTTACCAAGTCGAAGCGCCGAAATCATCGATTCCCGATCCCGTGATCGTCCCTGTCGGCTCGCGAAACGGGAACGTAAAATTGGCACGTGCTATCAAGAAGCCGTAAACGTGTTACTGTAGAAACAGGGTTACGGTCCGAATCGCGCAGAGATAAAAAAGTTACGACGAAAACACACCCGTGTGAGGGGACAGGTGTACACGCGATACGCTCCTGTTAGCGATTGTTTATTAACACGTTGACTGCCAGACGCATTTTCGATGGTTTGCCCAAGGCGCCAACTTTTCATTATGCGATGTATATTATGCTGAAGTATTATTTGCAGTAGATGAAATGAGTTAGAAAATCATATTTGAAGCAGTTTTCGTGGCAAGGGTCACCAGCGACCCTGTGGCGTTGGAATGCAATTAAATTATAAATATTGTCATTTGTTTAAATTATATATATTCTCATCAATTTGGGTGCGCCGGTCACCGGTGACCCCCACGGCAGCCAACGTGTTAATAAGTGAAAAGTTTGCACCATGCGAATCGTAAGAGATGCAGCTACGATTGTTCTTTATATGGAACACCTCGTAAGCACGAGTAATTCGAATTCTATTCGAAGGAATTCGCAAATCCGATTTTCAGCGATACAATAATTCTTCCACGAATTCTCAGCTTCGTTTGTTCCTCGTTAATAGATATTCCGAATTGTGCATTGTCCTACGCGAAAACACTAAGAATTCGCAAATCGGACATCGTTCGGATCCAAAACTAGGAAAATTCGCGACTAGGTACTATTCGATTCGAAAACGAGAAAAATTCGCGAATTAAGCACCGTTTGAGTACCAAGCTATAAAAATTGACGACCCGGGCGTTGTT
This sequence comes from Euglossa dilemma, assembly GCA_002201625.1. Taxonomy (NCBI): domain Eukaryota; kingdom Metazoa; phylum Arthropoda; class Insecta; order Hymenoptera; family Apidae; genus Euglossa; species Euglossa dilemma. The sequence goes on along the minus strand of NIJG01000033.1, from coordinate 3,565,602 downwards.
CAGCGTAAAGACGAAAGAAATTCACGGATAGTGCATCGGTTTGTACAAAAACGATAAAAATTCGCGTATCTCCGCCGCAACTTGGGACGTACGTGTCACCTTTTTCGCGAATCTCGCTGCAAAAACCACGTTTCGAAAGTACGATATCTATCGGTCGTGGTGGTGCGCTGTATCGATCCAAATTCCACCTTCTGTATTCGGTCATAACGGGGTGTTGCTGCCCGCGTACAGGTGCACGAGATAAGGGAGATTACGAATTTCGTTAAAATTATACGTCCGATTCGCGAAAATTTGAAATACGTGCGAAAATATACCGTTTCCGTCTTGTTTTTTCACGGACTTGTATCTTCACATCCTTTGATATTCTATTTCCACGAATCCTTTTCTCTAACTGATCGATATTCTACAGTAGACTTGAACGAATCGAAGTACGAAGCACGCGAAAGTCTTCTCGAGGTAAAATAGTAGATTTATTTTATAAAAAAATAACAAAAAATTTGTATATACTTATAACATAATACCTTTCGGGGTAAAGCTCACTCTCTACTTTATCTTAAGTCGAGAATAATTACATTATACAGAGAATTGGAATGATTATTATATATCGATAAAGTCACGAGCGAAGGATTTGCGAAAAGTGCTGCATGTTTGCAATTTTGAAACTACATTACCGATCCGGAGGTATCTATTGATCGTAGTACCTTTTGTTGGTAAACGCTGACCAACTGAAGAACTATTTTCTGAATTAATATCACAGCACAGAAGAAAATACATATATATATTTTGAAAATTAAGAAAGAACAACGAATCTTGAAAATATCTTTTATTATGTTTAATTTTAAGTCTAAGTCTCTAATCTTCGTGACCGTGATGCCGTAATGTATCGATTGATGGATTTATCCTTCATCGCTTATCAGTAAATGATAGTATGAATATTTGTATTATCAATTCATTGATTACCAGTACAGTAATCTGTTTTACCTACATCTAGCAACAAGCTTCCTCGAATCTCAAGACTTTGAATCCTTATCGACTGTGGTACGTCGATATTTCAGTGTAATATTACGTAGATTCTTACTTTACTTACGTTACCATATGAACAAATTTCAAAGGATACACTTTACTATACGCGATTCCTATATTACCGAAGGAATTAATGTTCCTTCATCAAGATAACACGCACGTTTTTCCTCATAATGATTTACTATCATTAAAATATACCAATGAAATACACAAACAACATGCTTTATTCTGATAAACATATAATCTCCATAAAACGAAAAATAACTGATATTAAATTCGAATTACCGTGATTTGACTGCACTCAGTTGCAAATTCTCCTGACGCAAGAAATTACAAATTACAAAATTGGAAATTAAGATAATCGAATTAGGAGAACTCAGAGAATTCTCATGTGCCAAATCGATGTATTGTTATCGCAGAATGGCCGGTTATAATGCACTCGGACACGTATGTGTTCCGGGTAAAGAATAAGGGTAATTACTGCAGCGAACGCAACGGCGGCTACTATTAACCCTAATACAAATAGTCTGGTAATTACGCAATGGTTCAAAACGGTTGGAAGTATGTTGACGGTGGTTCATTAATACTGAGTAGACGGCTAATTGATGGTCATTCTTTTGCACATCGATCGATCTAAACGAATTAAGGACGAGCGAACTCGGTGTCATTAAAGGTCCATTATCCATCGATCGGACGATGGGATGGCAAAATTTCCACCACTTGTTTGACAATTAAACTGGCGTGATTTATAATTTGAAACGAGATTATAGAGATAAAGAAAGTTTTATGATGGTCAAAGATGCTTTATTCCTCGATAATGGTCTGAAAAGATTGATAATGAAACAAGGGAATAAGCTGTGAGGTAATGACAGAGTCTCAGAGGGAGTAGATTTAGTTTTTAAATTCGTTGGAAGACGAGATCATATGAAAGTAACGATATAAAAGGCTATGTCTGACCAATTATAGGACTCGTCTACTTAGAACGTTGAGCGGCCTATATATCGTTCGTATCGCATATCGTTTCAAAAAATTTTAGGGATAGATAAAACTAATTAAGTATTTTCCATACTAATAATAGTATTTTGTTATTAATTTCCCATTTAAGAATAGAGAAATCTCCTCGTTTTGTTAAATCAACAAACCTGTGAAAGGATAGATAGAATTACGTGGTTCCGAGAAATTGAAATTTTGCTTTACTCGAAGCAATTATCGCGACTCGGACTGCAGTATGAACATATAATTGCGAACCTACGCCGTACATACATTTACGATCATTAACCATAAATCAAAGGGAAACTCTTACTGTTGCGTGGGACAGAAACATATCAGATATTATCCAGTTCTAGATACTACAAGGTGAACAATTAATTTTCACTGCGCATTAATGACGTCACGTTATAAGAACAACTTTCACTGTTTCGCAAAAATCACATTGATAAACCATCGACAACTTAACTATTTCGATATTCTGCTAATTCGTAAATTTCCACAGCGTAATTTTCCTCAGCGATCAAATGAAAAATTTGAACAAAGAAATAATCACACCCATCACCGAAGCAATTACCAAAACAAAAGAATCCCAGATATTACGAAAACAAAAAGCTACAGAAGCTTTATACCACAACAGACGCCTATCAACTCGTTGATTGCCACGCACTTTTAATAGGGTGCGCCCAGGCGACAATGAACTTTCCATTATTCTCAGGATATAATGAATTATTAAACAAAACGATGAAAAGAAAGAATAAAACAGCGGATTTTTCATTCCGAAATGTTTGCGTTGTTCAAATATTAGAAAGCAAACGATAGTCAACGCGTTGGATCTATCTCTCTGTTAATAAAACCATAGATCACGAATTCTAATAAATTGGAAACGAAAACACCAATAACGAACAAGCGTCCAAAGAAAATAACCGCAGACGAAACAATGGCTCTCAGCTGGCAGTAGTCGAAGATAACCATGCAATGCCTGAGCAGCTTGCAAGGAATAGATTGGCAACAACTTGCGTAAACATTTCGTACATACCCGTGTCTGCACCGCATAGTAATTTTTCTGTTGCTTTCGCCAGCAATTCAGCACGTGCGACGAAGACGAGTCGTGACAGTGTTCCGAACACTCTTCCTGTCGCGCCTCGGTCCTCTTCGTGCTAGGTGGATCCGGCCAACGATCCAGACTGCTCCAGTATTTTCCCTTCCGTTTCACCGCGTAATATCGATACACCAATATCGTCATCCCGACGAACAGGGCCAAGCCGGTTCCTGCAGCCGCCCCGAAAATCGCCGAAGAAACCATTTCTGGTTCCTTCTCACTCCTTACTCGACCGTTCCTCTTCCTTTTTCTATTCTTCTTCTTCTTCCTGTTCCTCTTCCACTTCCTTTCCCGCCAATTGTCGTCGCGAGTTAGTCCTCTGTCGACCCTCCGATCTGAAAAAGGTCGTCTCCATTAGACCAAAGGTAATTCCGAAGTGCAAGCTTGATTAGATTGTGCCGACTGTTGCACGCTTTCTCTCCTTTCCACTGCCCTTTTGAACGTCTCCTCGCGTTATTGACAGTGAAACTTGGTACCTTTTCCAGAGGTTTCTTTTCCACGAGATATAGAGACTTGTGCTTTATCGGATTTCGAAGTTGAAGGTTTATTCGTTAGCGGATTGCTCGAAATTTCGCGAGCAAAATTCGAGGAACTACCGACGCGGAAATTGTATCGTGGTAGATTGAAATGTTTAATACGATTATTAATGTTTTCCCGTAATTATTAACAATTACACAACGGTGGTATGTACACAATATTGGAATATAAGCAGCACTCGCGATAATTTACCCGCATACTCTGACAAGGATGTAGTGGCGGTACTATAGAGATATTGAAAGTTTTGGAGCCTCGAGAAGCTTTATGTTTACGGCTTGCTCTCAATGGCGGGAGCTTACAGTAGTTTCTGGTGCTTTTCGCACGCGTTTCGTGAAAGCTTCGAACGCGTTGATTGTCTGAGCAATTCTTAAAAGCGGGGATATCATCGAATTACAGTGTGAATTATTCATCGAGATTGACAATAAATTCGCGAATCTTGGCGAAGAGAAAAACAAGAGTAATACGGAATAAAGTAACGAAAAATGTGACGAAAGTTTCGCGGTTAAAATAGATGGATAAAAAAATTCTTATTCTCTTAAAAGAAGACACCATGGTCATTCGGCTTAATTAATTTGCATACGGGAAAAAGTGATCGCGGAGCAGAATTATGCAAACGTCGCAGAGCTCAAAGGTCAAAGTTCGATATGAACGACGTCGGGAAAAGGAAAAAAGGTAGAAAAAAAGGGAAGGAAAAAAGCGAGAACAACGGAGAAAGTTTAATACGATCGCATATACATTTCACCGGCGACCGTTACGTTACGGTCCCGTTTACGAGGGCTCTCAGAACCTGATGGACCATTTAACACGGATACGGAGAGAAGAACGATTCTCAGACACCAGGTAACGATTTCGACGGGAAAATTACGAGCCCTTGTCTCGCAATAGCTTTGACTCGTTACGTAAACCGAATTCGCCTGTGGAGAAAGAAACGAGACGGAATCGTGTGTAGTACCTGCTTCGGCGTTATTAGAAAGATCAGAATCGACGAGAAGGGACCTAACAACGAGAACTTACGACTCGGGTAAACTTGTTTCGAGATTTTTACCCGCTTGTGTGCGTGTTTTCGCGGGGACTTGTGGGGTTAACAAGGCAGTAAATCCTGTAAATTTCCACGATCGTTCAATTTCCATGTTTTCCCATTTCGATTATAATTTTAAATTTTCTGAAACGACTAGGCACGAATGTTTCTAAAAGGCAATAGATTTTCGAGACACGTTTAAATGTAAATTCGGCAGGATCAATTCCTGGCCGTTCGTTTGACGAATCATCGGGAAAACATAGTCTATAAATCTGAGAATCATCGCGAGTAATCGACGTGTTCTCGTTGCCTCGTGGAATTTTCGATTCTGGCCTGCGATCCCTCTTTGGGCCGTCATTGAATTTTGACGCTGATCGCGCAATTTCCCGGCCGAATGGAACCGGGCAGCTTCCTACGGCGCGTATATGCACAATCCGACGGCGCAGGGCTTCTGGAAAGCTCGTTGAACTCTCGAGTTGACATCTTGATTCCGCGTCACCGTACGTACACCGTGGATTAATCTATTCAGTTGCTATGGCGATGCCTCATAGGCGATTTCACTTCGGCTCGAATCACCGCGCGACGATGAAAAGAAAAATAAACCGGTCCCCGGTGGGCGAAGAAACCGCGAAGTTTAGCGATATAGCCGAAGGAATGGAATATACGGCGAATGGGAGAATTTCCAGCGATAATTCTGTCCTTTCAGCGAAAAGGAAAATTAGTTTTCGAAAGCTTTGGAACAGTTATGGACGAAAGAAATCGACGCGACATAATGGAAGCGAAACTGGACCACGCGTGTGGGTTTCGTTGAAATAGCGAATTTCAGGTGAATAGGAAATAATAAGGTACTCGCTGGAAAACCGTGTGTAATGTGTTTTCCAAATTTCGAGCACGAAAGGAATTTCGTCAATTTCGCGAATTTTTTGGTACAGGTACGTAGCGTGGATTGGACTTTCAGCAACGTAGAAAGTACACATATGGATACTAATAACGTGCGAGATGTTTTCTTTTTATCTTTGGGCTGGAAATAAAAGTTCTCGTAAAGCTTTTATTGTCGATAATAACCGTTTCCTTTATAACGCGATAACAGTGTTTCTTTGCGTAGAATTAAATTGAGATAAATGGACTAACCAACTGGAACTACAATAATTAACATCTCGAAAATATTCTACACCTTCTCTAAAAATATATTTTACATGATTTAACCGTGAAATTTAAATGGGTTTTAATAATTTAATAACAAAACGTTTCGAACGATGAAGCATGAGTCTCGAGTAAATGTTGAAGATTTATTCCATCGTAAAAAAGATTGACACAGTTTAGTAATAATTGGTGGAACAGTTTTGAATAATTAATAAATAGCGTGGCGTGAATATTCTAGCTTTTCCATCATTTCCGTCTGAACGGATCGTTCATTTTTCACTCGAAGCGTGACTCTGCAAAAGAATAACGTGCTCGAGTCGATCGAATAACGCGTACACGCGAAAGCTTCGATCGAACGATCGATAAAGCATTTCCGTTCGATTAATCGTTCGCAAACTGCAGTCTTCGCGTTTACATCGAAACCGTGATTGTGGCGGTCATCTCTCGACTATCGCGAAGCGCATTAAAATGTAACATCGCGTGTAATATCCGACAGAGTGGACGGGACAGGCGATATTTAACGATGATTAAACGTTCCAGCGATTGCCGCTTGCTAATAAACAAAATTGGCTACTAGCTCGAATCGAACGATTTTCACTTGTGATTTTCGCGCGTCGGGAATTTTGCGTGTCCTAATTTCCGCGTGTGATTCTCGCGCAAGGCCACAGACCGTTTGCTACTTTGATTTTCGCGTAATTAGTTAATAACCGAGGGGGAAGTTGGATATTTCACGTGACAAAATGTCCCCACCGCGAGATAAACGCATGAGCAACGTTATAAATACGCGAACGTGTTTGTGAATCGTTAATAAATAAAAAGTTTGAAAAATCGATGGGATATAGCGTTTCGAATACGGGGTGGCTTAATTTCAGCTATCAATACGGAAATTTGAAAAATTCGAAAAGTGGAGTTAATTAATTTAGTCACCGAAATGGTCAAATATGTATATACATATACTTGGTACATGTTCGGGCAAATTCCGTTCGTATAATCTTCGCCATTGATATTCTCTGTGCAACACCTAAATCAAACGGAATCTCGATAGTCCTAGTATGTTCGATGAAGGTCAAAATTTCCAACAATTTCGCGAATTTCTCATCGACTAAAATGCGTTTACCGTACACGCGATATTGATCAGGTCATAGCTAGAAACGGAATCCCCTTACCGCTGGATTCCACGTTCCTGGGTCCCTAGAGTTTCAGTTACATGCAAATACACGAAGAGGACCTTACCAGTTGCGTTTTACAAGAAACGACGAAGAAGTTTACGCGCGATTGCAAGGATGATTTCTCGGGAAAGAAAACGAACTAAGAGGACACAACTAAACGGGGAGCGATCGAAACGAGAAAACGAGATCTCGGATTAATTAAAGAGAAATTCTCGAATTTGATGAATATCCGGAGGAATATCATATAAATGAAAGAAACAGGGAGATGAGCGTTCAAAACAATCAGGAACAACCTTATCTTTGCCTTAGGCAAATGTTAAAGATCCAACTGTTTTACTTAGTTTTGATTTCTCTTTTCTCTTCACTCTAACATCACTCAACGGAATCTTTCATTAAGGAGATGGACGATTACCTCTGCTTATCTTGCAAAATATGAGAAAGACGCGATATTATTACACCAGTCGTTGCTTTGTTCCACGTGAAGGTAATATCCGAGTCGGGAGTGGCATAATAATTCAAGAAACGATAAACAAACTCTGGCAAGAGATGTAGCCTGTAGCAAAAGCAAGAAATAGAGAGGGCTATTGTTGCAAGACAATATGGCAATACTCTTAATACCTTCGTGCCTGGTTTGGCCATTCATAAACGGGTGAAAATTTCATTTGTCCGTCGGAGAGGAATTTTATTTCCCAGGTGCATCACAGACACAAAGCTACATTCTCCGATTCATAGATGTGCGCGTCGTGGGTGGTAACGCCGTCGTACAAAGGAAATAACGCGTGTTGTGCTACCCACATCCTCCACGTGTCTGCACGAGACCATCCCTTCGAAGGACTTGATTTTTATTGGACCCAGAGTCCTCGAGAAAACCGAGCAGAGAGGAACAAAAATGGATGGCAAAAAATTGCGGAGAAAAATTTCGCGCGCTATTTACGACGCTGAATCGCGTGTAAATTGCTTTTCGGCTTTTCATTATTCCATGGTTCGTTGCGTCTCGAGTCCGAATCGACGTGAAATTTTGTACTTCGCGTCGAAAACCGGGAAAAACACCGAAATAAAAATTGTCAAAGTCGCATTGGTTTACTTGTTCATATAAAAACATTGTAAATTCTTGAACATCCTATTCGAAATTTTTGTCAATCGTTTATTAAGAAGAAACCCTTTTTAATTCTATCTTGTTTAAATCAATGAACGTCTACTACTTTCTTCAATGATTAAAAATTCGTTAAATTCGTTAAACGGGATAATGAACCTTTAACCATCCATAACTTTAAAAAAATTGAAAAGGGAAAATTACTTTATCATTACGGTAAAAATGACACGCAATGACGAGCGATTTCATCGCGGCGGAGTCTCAATAAGATTTGTCCATCGAGTTAGGAAAAAATTCCATACCTCTTGGAGATTGAGTCGTGGCGGAAACTACCATTTGCACGATCGATTGCACCGGAATCGAATCCATGTAGGTCAACGTGCAAGTGGCCACGGACAGAGACAGATCTATGAAGAAAAATGCCTCTGGACTACAAATTAACGGCTTACGAGTTAAATGGAAGAGGGATAAAAGCGACGAGCGTTTCTAAAACGTTAATTTATCAATGGCCAGCGATATCGGCCAGTTATTTCCGGTTCTCTTAATACCTCCGCCGTGGCGATTCAAAGCCGATTTTATCGCGACGGTAATCAAAGCCAATTTATCATGGTATTTACGCAGTTCGACCATAAAGCCGCCTTCGAGGGGCGAGGGTTAACCGAACTTGCGTTTCGCGGCTCTGAGTGGCCAATTAAAAGTTATATGTAAATAAATGTATACCGTACGCGCGTCATACCGACAAAATGGCGGATCGATCGAGCCGTTGTAGGTAGAAATGAATGGGAAATTAAAATTATCCGGAGGGTGGTTGGAGATCAGTCGGTTAGAAGCGAAAAAGGATACGTGTTTTCAGTAAACACGCGAAAGTTCAGATCCACGTTGTTGCAAAGTTGCGGAAACAATCATGGCGGTGTTTCCGTCGAAGGTTTTTCCGCTGGAATTTCGATTCGCGTTAAAAATTCTTCTAATTTTTTTTCAATTCGTTCGTTTTACCTCTACGTGGAAGTTGCTTTTAATCGCAACGTTTCAACGATTATTCGTCGAAAAATTTCCGGGGATAATAATTGGAAATAAATTATTTTCCGTGTTAAACGACAAAATGAATCGACGATTACGGAACTACGTGGAGAATTTATTAATTTTATATAATAAAATATAGTTAAAAATTTGGGATTGACAGGTGTTCGATGAGAAAATTGAAAATGTAGTTAAAGATAAATATTCGCACTATGACGCCAGATAAATCTCATTCGTCGAATCTCGCCGATTAAGTCGTGTCGGCGAGATTGCGCGACTTTTGGACGATGAAAGTGGATTTTGAACGTGAACGAGGGTAAACGAGCCGAGGAAGCGTAATTGAAGAGAAAAGGGCCAGACACCCTCGATTATTTCGTTCACCCCCGATTCTACGCGACGTCCTTCTCCATTCGGATATTTAATCGTCTGTGCGAGAAATGATTACCGCCTCAAGATTTCCGTCCTTGTTCGTCCAAGCGGCGTCTGGAGACGCGCAAAGTAAGATATATCGATCCTTCGTTAATTACTGCGGCCCGCTCGCGTCTGCCTTGATCTAAGGGTAATCCATTCCGAAGGCTGGATCCTCTTCGTTTACCCTGATGCTGCCCTTGGACTAAACATGCCGGGAAATTAAAAAATTGCAACGGAGAAGAGCTGCGAGACTGATAATTAATATCGACATCGCGATCTCTCGCACGCGAATAAAGTTGAATTTGAGACGATTGAACCTGGTGTATTATATCTCGGTATAATACGCGTGTACTGAAAAATACGCCATTTTGAAAATTGTATACGTTTAACCTTTCCAAGTTTTTCGAATCTCGAGAACCTTCGCGTAATTAAATTCGAGAATAATTTAATTATGATCGAGTATTTCGTGGGTGAGAGATTAAAGCAAAAGAGATACGAGAATAAATATTTTCATTGTGAGGAAATGGTGATATTAATTCGATCGTATTGTTGATCGATGAGACGTGTATTATTCGGAAACGTGAAAAAAGGAACACGAGAGTTTTGAAGGGTTTTATTATATATTCATCCTGTAGCGCACGGTCGGTTATAAAATTCGTCATGGACCCACGTGGACATGAATGTCAATTTGAAGAAAAAATACAGATCTGGATTGAGACACGTATCTAGTACCAATGCGAAATTCTGTCTACAGGTAGATCTATAAAGTACACTTTGGCAGGGGCATGTTCGGGGTAGTAAAACAGATCGTGAGGGGAATCTGAGCCAGTAATACGTATTTCCAGCTCAGACACATGTAAGATTGTCAATCGTACGTTATTCGGTTACCAAAATAACCAATTTAAACACGAATTATCATTAATTAAACTTCATTACTCCTTTTCACAAATGGAAAAGAAATTGAGGATGTTCTTCAATATTTTTAGCATTTGTTCACATTTATAGCCACTCTTTTTCATTCACATCTCGTTTCATGCATCCGTGAATTTGTTATCCTTAAGGTCACGTGAAGGTTACAGGTCAGTGGATTAATCTTGACCTAGCCCATCGTAATTATAAAAATACGTCTGCTGACAAAAGTTAAAAAATACACTGACAATCGCGCGATGTACGAGTTAAAATTAAAAATAGTTTGTACGCGAAACTTGTCGTTCATCGATGTATGAAATCCTCGTCCTGTCTATCCTATTTTTAATTTTAACACGTACACCTCGGAAGATGAAAAATATACGAAAATTCGCAAATCGTTACTTTGCTTCCTAATTTTTTGCCAGTAGACGCGTGTAACGTCTACTAAAAGCGACACGTTTTGACCTTTTCGCAAAAAACGTGATATCGAAACAGATTTTTTTCCTCTCCAAATTTACTTCGCATGATGTTTCCCTTCGCCGAGAACGTAATACGTATGTACAGAAAAAGAATCGAGCTATAAGCTTCGGGTAATATCGGAAAAATAAAGTGGTTCCAAGCAGTTTAAGTAGCTCGAGCAGTTTAAGTAGTACAGGTATTAAATAAGACTGACGGTGCATTATCGTTACGCGTACGATATTCGATATCGGGACGAAATTCACTGCGGCCTGCGCAAAGAATGTCGTATCACGTAACTAAAATATTCCAGATATTAACATTCCGTCGACGTTTCGCCGTAGAATTTAATTTCGATATTGACGTTGCTACACCGCTCAACTTCCCATCGAGGAGCTACTTATTAAGAAGGATCGACATATTGCATATTCGCGACGTGACTAAAAATCAAGATGAAGGATAAGAAACCTCTCGAGCAAGGGATAGCTGTCAGAAGTATACCAAGATTAGAGGATTTCTCGACAGTTGCACGAGTATTATCGTCGTTGAAAGGAACTGCAGAACCAATGGAATTCCATGGAATTCCAAGATGGTTCTCTCAGGAAGAAGACCAACGTTCATTTCGTAATCCCTTATAAAAAGATGTGATGCGAAATGGTATAAAAATGAATCTTCTAGCTTAAGAATATTTAAACCGGTAAATTAAAACGCGTATTCAATTTCGTCCTGTTACTTCAATTTTAATTTCATATTTTGCTGCTTCCGCTTATTTTTACATGGCTACATTTTATGTCGAGCGTTTTATCGCGTTATAAGCATTCGTGCTTTTGAATTATAAATATATAGGAAAGTTAAATAATTCATAGCTAAATTATACTATTTTACTACGATGCATCTCTGAAATAAAGCTCGAGCTTCAATTTTCGAATTTCATATTTGGAGATGACGATCGACGTCGAGCAGAAAACCTTCGAACTTTTGCGGAATCTGAAGCTTTGAACTTTGACTTCTAGGTCCCAGGACGATAAGCCCTTGAGCCAATGAACTTCGGGGTTTTCGTTAATTAAGTGGAAGAATTAATCGTACCTGAACCAACTCCTCGATTCAATTTTAAACGAATAACTTCAATTGAGCGTGATTAATAGATTAATTAAAACGAAAGCAGAGAAGCAATATAAACCCTACAATTTCCTAGAAGATTCAATTCGACTCGAATAATTTGTAGAATGTCAGTGCAAATGCCATAAGTTTCAATTCCTCTCTATACCTTTATATTATATTAAGTGTTACATGCTTACAGCTTTGTGAAGCAGTTTTATCTCGAGATCTCGTCTCTGTCTTCCTCCTCAATATTCTTAAAACGAGAGGCAGAGAGACATTTGTTCGTTTCAATGAGAAAATTCGAATGAAATATAGCAACTTTCATCTTTGAAAGATAGAAGAAAGAATATTCTCATCTTCATTGGCAGTTCGACGATCGATGGCGGTCCTGATCGTTTCGATAACGTGTTCTGAAAGCGAATTGCGAAGAGAATCGAGTTTACACGGATGCGAGCGGAAAATCAAACAATTTCGATTTATCATAAATCGTTTAGACAGCTTCTGGATTTCATACCTCCTTCGGAAATAGTGAAGATCATCATTCCTATTCTATTAACCAAAGAATTAATTCGTACGAAATATTCTTTGAATCTTCCGCGCGCCGTAATAAATCTGTAAAGTCGGAAAGTTGTTTATCTTTTCGTAAAAACAAAAAAAGAAAGGATGGATCGATTCTTTTGCGAACGAGACTGGATTCATTCCCCGGTGGAATATCCGTGAAATACATGTACGGCACTTGGAACGGAAGTTTCGAGCGACCAAACAGACGAGCAAACTCCGCGTCTTTCGTAAGAAACTTGAAATTGCGCGAGTGGATCGTGGAACAATATTTTATCGAGCTCGACGGGGGTACACCGTGCGTACGAAATCTGCTGGAGTTCTCGAAAAATCGGCCGAATAAAAGTACCGGCTGCGATTCACGTCACCGGCTCACAATGGTCGGCAATCTTCGATACATCGAGCTTTACAGGGAAACGAGAGTCCATAGAAGTAAATAAAGCACGAGATTTCCGCGGAATCTGTAAAAGAGTTTGAGGAATCTTTTCTGGTTTCGAAATCCCTTTCGATGACTGTACGACGAACACCCTGAACGGAATGGAACTCTTTAACGATTCTTAAAAGATTTATCGGTAAATGTCAAAAGAAAGAAGAAAAGATGATGGTAGAGACTGATGCGAGATAAATTGTTTCCCTCTTTCTACGATACTTGTTTCAAGAATCGGCGATGAGTATATTTCCGTTTGTTCGTTATTTAAAATTAATCGTTGCAATGTGTTACGAGAGTGTAAATAAATGAATTACGATGGAAATGAAGTTTTAAAAATGAAGAATCGTTTAGGTTTGAAGTTCGACGCACACGATTCAAGGTTTGTAGTCGATCGTTAAGGAATCAGTAAAATATTTTACGACGCTTTTACTCTACCCGTTATAAAATTTTACACCCTTCCAGCTACGATTATCGCTCCAAGTTCTATACAAGATATGAACGTTATTCCAAATTTCTAGACGTTTATGGGTTAACTCGTATATTGACTTGAATTTACATCGACGTCGAATTTTTAAACGAATTTTTATACGAAATTAACCGTGTTCGAGGTAAGACAGAGATATATTGTCGGGTGAAAAATGGCGCTTTTGACGTTATACCTTCAGATATGGAATCACGAGGCAATTGCTCCATTTTCTTAACGTTTACGCTTTTTCGTGAACGGGAAATTACCAAATGCTTTCAACTCGAACGAAGGACGAATACCGATGGGACCGAAAACGTGAGAAAATAAATTAGGAAAGACACGGAATCGAGGGTCGTTTTATCGTCTATTCTCTCGTGAATTCGGGAAGATTAGCCACCAATGTTTTTTCCCCTTTTTTCATTTCGATTTACAGCGAACAGATAACTCGGCAAATTGTACCGATAATCGGTGTGTAAATTTAGAGAAAACGTCTCGCGCTAATCCAATTCGTCAAATAATTATACTAAAAGCTATATTCACGCGTGACATAAAATGCAAATAATAAAAATATGTCGAAAGAATACAAAAAAATTCTAGAGTCGATGTCTAAGACTTAATCTATCCTCCAGGTGTCGCATACACGTTGATTTCTACCAGGTCAGTGTCGTTGAAGGAAAATCTAGGATTTACTTTCACTTTTCGAGAAACATTTCCGTTCAAAGCTTCTATTAAGCTTCTATTGATACGAAATAACAAATAATAATATTCTCAACTCTGTTGGAACAAGGAATGCGAAAGACATAGTCGGCGTATCGGGCATAGGGGTTTATGATCCAGGTGGAATGTTGCCGAAATGCCAGGGCTCATTTGCGCGATATGAGATCGTTCTCTCTCTCAGATTAATGGAGTTCCGCGTCGGGAGTTTATCTTCGCCACAAGTGTTGGGCTGGTAGCTACATTGAGTACCTATCCACTTAGTCGGTTCCCTTGGAACTTCATGGAGAGCACCTGGGCAAACAACCGCTTACCCAGGCTGACACGTCTGCTACCAAGGTGCACTAATTGATTTAGCCTTTGCTCCACGGCGTGACACACCGCCATTCCTGTCGTCTTGCCGCCGAAATTTCACGTCACATGTCGAAGAGTGACAATCAACGATGGCTTAATTCGATTTTCCTCCAATCGCTACGCGCAATCTTCCTCGTCCCGACTATCAAACTAGTCTAAGTCATACATGTTTCTTTTTCACCCTGAAGCTTCATTTAGGATAATTCCGTTCATCTTATCCCTTCTACCGCATTTTTATATTAATAAACGGTTAAATGGAACATCGGCAAGCAATAGCAAGTTTTTGTAATTAATTCCGAGGGCAACAGCGAACCGTAAACTCCGTTGTGGAGTCGGTTTTTCCACTTGAAAATTCAGTTACGCTTCGAAGTCGGAAGTTTCTTGTAGTTTTACCGTCGAAGTGTGTAAGTTGATTAAGTAATTCAGCGCCTGGACGCTATTTAATTTCTGCTACTAACGACAGCAATATCTGCTTAATCGCGATGCAACTGTGTAACATACTTTCGCGTCTAGCCAGCGGAAGTGGAGGTTGCGCTTTGAACGGGGATTTCCATTAGCCTTCGCCTAAATCGCTAGGACTGACTAAGCGAATAATACACCGGGGTGCGTTAAATAAGCGGACTTATCGCTCGTGTTCGGCTGATCGGGAATTAAATCAGGATAAATTAGAAGCGATGGGAAAAGGGCGCTCGCGTCCGATCGAACTCTGTTTAAATTGATCAGAAACGAGTGGAATTATTGCAGAGAAATATTCATTACGAAAGAGCCGAGATATCGGCGAATTTTAGCGAATAAACGTATCCGTAGTCATCGGTCCGTGGTAATTTGTTTACTCGCTGAACCGTGCGGTTAATCCGCTTTCAAGGTTCTCGTAAACAATAATTCCAGCCGATTCATGCTATTGCAAGATCGGTGAATGCAGCCATGTTTGCGTACGATGGCTGGGAAAGAAAGGGAAGCAATGAATGCAGGCATATTCGCATACGATGGTCAAGAAGAAAGGGAAAAGAACGAATGAATTACAAACCGTCCGAGGTGTTTCTATTTACCAGCAACCACTGGTGAATGTAACGAGCTTAATACATCGATCCGAATTTTCTTTTACAAGACACTGATATAGCGTGAGTGGCTGTTGCTCTATGTTAGATAGAAAGTTCATTGTAAGGCCAGGATGGTCTCGATACGTAACCACCTCCACGTGGTGAGACTTGGTAATTGGTATCATTTTCCAAAGATTTACTTTTGAAAAACGATACCAAGCAAGGAGCTACGCTCCAAGTTTAAGATATTTCCTATTTCTCGTAAACTTTCAAAGTCGATTAATCGACGAACCTAGACATTTCTATATGTCGTCTTACGCGATAATCGCGCGATTCGTTGCAAGAAAAGAGGAAATCGGGTAGGTATAAGCACAGTTTTGGATCATTGAGTTCCGTTCTGAACGAACGGGTCGGCAGGTTGAGATCTAACGCACGTAATCGAATGAAGAGGAAGTTTGATAACTGAAGAGTTCGTCGGTCCACGATACTAATTGACCAGCAGATGGAATTAAAAGTTTCAGCTGCCATATAACATCGTTATTATCGAGGCGTAGCGATCTTGATTTCGCGTGAAGTACGAAGATATTGCGAGATGGTGGTCCATCTTCGTTCCAATTGAAGTCCTTATTGACGTTATTGTACGTCACGACGATTATTCGCACGTATTCCAACGTTTTATTTATAACGACGTCGTAAACGAGCCTCTTCTCGAAATGTAATTAATCCGCCTACTATATTACACCCGGCAAACTTACGAAACAAACATCTATATGGCCGTCGACTCACACAAAGTCAGGAAATCAAGCAACGGTGTGCCTCGAGATACGTTTCAGTTGGAAACATCGGAAGTTCATTCGCCTGTTAGTGTTCTGTAATTAACGCATGTCGCGTAATTAGCTCTTCCATGTTGTGCAAAACGAAGAAACGAGCAAGAAAAATAGTGATTTCCAATGAATAATAACGAATAAAAATTCTTTTTCACTCGACCATTTATTTCCGTTAATCTATTTTTGTTATACCGTTTCGATAATGAACGAATACCTGAAATGAGAGTCCTCGATCAATATATTAAATTCCCGTTTCAATTTAAATATCTCTGCAGAGAATGCGCAATTAGATTCGAAAATTATAGGTTTGAAACAGTCGAAGGGGGAAAATTTGGTAGCCGTCATAATTTCGATCAGTCATATGATACATTTTCTTTAAATGCTTTCCGGGAACTAACATAATGGCTGACGAATATCCCGGAAAATGATCGGGTAACAAAATACGAGCGCGAGAATATGAAACGGAAAGAAGCTGTTTGATATATAGGAGACGTTAGCTGAAAGCCAAGGGTCGAAATCGATATTTGTTTCGTTTCTTTGAAGAGAGAAGAGAGCCTGTTCGAGCGAAAGAGAAAGATCGTGAAAGATAATCGAAACATTCCGTTTTGTTCTTATTATCCTATTCTTCTCGCAAATTTCACGTATATTGGCTCCTAATTGAATTTCGAGTTAGTTATCGATGTGTTTATCGAGTCCTGGCTGGTTCTAAACTTAATCACGGGAACTTCGGAAGTTGTACAGCCAATTACGGTGTTTTACGGAATAACGATTTCATTAGGAACGCGATCGTGTAGAGGAGAAGGTTTCTAAATTTCAAACTGGTTGCGGTAATGAAATCCGTGCAATGCTATTGTGAAAAGCAATTAAATCTGTAAATAATTCAGTCGACGACCGGCTGGTAATTCGAACTAACAATACCCGTTGAAAACGCACCTTGCAAAATACGACATTGCAAATTAAAATGTACCGTGATCGGTTTACTATTCGCGATAACTAAAATTTATAACGAAAACGAATAGATAGGTACATGTATAAAATTACCTGTCTGTCTCGATAAAAGTTGATATAAATTGTACTAAAAGTGACCAAAAAATTTCCGCAAATTAGTAAAAAGAAAACACAGTAATTAGTAATCTTGACGTGTTTACTTGTTCTAAGTAGTGATGGAAATAAAATTATTTGCTCCACTCTACCAACAATTCTCAAAACTGCACTCCCTCTAATTCAAACGAAATTCTTGTGAACTTCGTTAATTCGATAAAGAAAAGTTTTAATAAGTTTACTAAAATTCGCAACAAAGGATTCCATGAATAACATAGACGCTTAATTATATATGAAATACATATAATGATATTGAACGCAGACTCGTTGGTCCATTCGAAAAAACCACGAAATCAATACGAACAATTGGTACAGCGGGACATGGTCATTTCGAGTTATTTCTATCTTGTCGACTAATTCACCGAATAAACCTACAAGTGGTTCCTGAACGAGATATCGATCACGGGCGCATCGGTCTATTAGCGGCTGATTAAAGCTATCAACCGGTTAACTTAGTTCCCTAACTTCTTGGCATCTGGGAATTTGCGATCCAAGACTAACCGATATTTGTTACGCCGACATCCGTTAATATCTACAAGATTTCATTTCAACGTACCATCCAGAAGAACAGCTACGTTCGTCGACGTTAAGATTCCAATTACAGGAACAACCTGAATTAATCTCCGACCCGATTCCGAACCGAACGTTTCCTCTCGCGATTCCGTTTTCCATCGCCTGGAGAACACGGTGAAACCAAATTCAACGCTCAATCGAACACCCGACGTGTTCCAGTCTCGCCTGTCGGACCGTTTCATCGAGAATTTGTAGAAAATGTTAGAAAATCTTCGAAAATATTAGGTTCCGAGAAGTCCGTGTTCCTCAGCGCCTCGTGGAAGGTAGAAAATAAGTTTGTCTTGTCGAGCGAGTACTAGCTTGATATATTTTCGTAGATTTTCCGGAGAAGACAACAATGGCGAAGAGACAGGGAACGTAGGCGACAGAACTGCTGAATCCTGAATACCAATGAGAGAGGACGCTGAATAAACAGACCTGCTTCTGTAAACAGACACAGCCACTGGAGCCTCGTCTCCTCGACTTAATCGAGATTACGAAAAATTAATCGATGGTCAGAGCAAGGACGAGGATGGAATCGGGAATTCTCGTTGGAACTGCTTGCCGCGCGTTCCGTGCAAACTAATTCCGCTAAGGAACGGCTCTCGAGTCAACGCGTGGTCTAGATTTTTAGATTTCACCTCGATTTTTAAGAGACATCGAGATGCAAGGATCATCCTGTAATTACGATCGTCGATTCGCGTTGCGTTGGCAATTTGGCTGACTTAGCTAATCCGAGGATGCTAATTTCGCGCGTTGATGAGAATCTAGTGGATCTTCGTTAAACGAATAATAGAAATCTATGAAAATCGGCAAATCGTGCAGAGGGTGTCTTGATTGTCGGCTGGGACTGGACCGGAATCGTTTAAAGGGTAAGTTCTTCGAATCGGAGATGGGGTGAATATTTAATGGAGTTGGAAGGATGTGGGGATAATCAAAAATCGATAGAAGACACGGAAGGTAAGGTTGGAAAGCAAGAGGTTTGATTAAGAAATTTCGAATCGAGTTGATGCCACGAGAGTTATGCACGGTCTCAAGATCTTGCCTCGAAAAGCATCGATCGACAGTTACCAAGACCATGGACATTTTCGAAAAATAAATTCTTATCAAATGATAGAAGAAGATTGCGTATGGGGTTGCGATGTCGAGTTGGGACTATCTTGCCTGTTATACAGAGGGTGAGTTGGGCTGATGGCACCGCTGATCCTCCTGATACGATTCCTCCCTGATTACAAAGGCTTAATACGTGTCTTGACAAAACAGCCGTTCTCGTCTCGACGGTCATCGTATTGATTCCCAAGGATATAACTGGGAAACGTCGATTAACTTTCCGTGGAAACTAGCTTGGGTTGTGCTTTCGTTACGCTTTCGATGGATTGAGATAACGTAAACTGGCGAAAGCGCTGCGCGTGAACGAACTCAGTGGAAATTTATAGATCAGTTTGCTCGAATTGGGAAAATCGTGCAGAGTTTTCGTAAAGCTCGTGAAGTAGGTACGCTGAAATTTCATCACATACGTGGACGAAATGCAGGAAACCTGAAAAAAAGTCTTTTACCGTCGGCTTACGTTTTTAAGTATCTACATGCTGCC
>NIJG01000033.1:3531850-3545880 GCA_002201625.1 Euglossa dilemma | reverse complement strand
ATTGCGGATGAAAATTGGTCAGCGTTGTAAATTAAGTGGAAACATTACAAAGTTTGAAAGGTTCCGTGATTCTCTGTCTTCGAATAGACTATTAATTAGCATTCTATCGAATATACCGTTTTCTATCGATTCGTCGAATCGGAAAAATAATTGCGAAAGCACCGGTCATCAAAGATTATCCGTCTATACCGCGAAACAAGGAAAAAGCTTTCGGTTAGTCGCTGTAAATCGATAACCAAGGAAAACAGTAAACGCATATTTTAACGATCGTCGCTGATGTGTGCTTACATGCGATATTTCAAATAAGATCGTCGATATGAAGATTAAACGAAGATTAATAAACGAGCGATAAAAAGGGAGAAATACGGGAAATTTATAGCTGAAGCCGCCGGCTGATTACAAAGAAATATTCACATCCTTTAATATACATACTTCATTAAAATGATAATTAAACAGGAATAAATATAAAATGAAGTTTAATGATCATATAACACAACGTTAAAAACAATCCTCCGTTTCAAATATGGAAACGCGTTAAAAGTAACCGAATACTCGTCATCGAGTACGAATATTCGGAAGATAAATAAATTTTAAAATATAATTTTCTTCTTACATTGCCAGCATGAATAATGATTTGGACAGGATATTGGGTAAAATTTCATCCAAGATTCGCGTAACCTGAACGAACCGCGAGTTACTCTTTGTAAGACTCTTTGAATAGCATTCGAAATGATTCCGTAATCGTAAATAACACAAACAGCTACGAGACTTACAGCTTTCTGTGGAAGTTACGAGAGCAACCGTACACGTGGATTAAGCAGAGTTTGGAGAGGATTACCATGAAACTGGCAACGAGTGGAATACGTTGTGCACTTTACTCCTGGGACAGACAGAAAGCCGCTTGAAGAAATTGAAGCGGCTTCCTAACTATCTTTCACTGACAAAAGAAAGCGCGAAGACGAGAGGTAGCTTCTTGAATAAGAATTACTTGAAAAATAAGAGGACAGTTTCGACTGTCGTCGTTCTTTGCTCGCCCATTCGAGGAATTCGAGGAATTCGTTAAACTACACGGTACAACAAATTTTCAAAGACAGAGACTGTGACACCTTGTCAGCGACTCGTTTAATTGAGAAGTTCGAAAAGGAGACGTAGCTGACAATCTATCTCCGGTTTTGATGAAAGCACGAGGTCGAAATATAATTTTACTCGGGAATTAAATTCTACATAAACGCGTTAAATCATCTATTAAACGTATGGTTTATTATAATGTAATAAACTAAAATTGACACTCGGTTGATTGTTCAAAACATATTTCGTTTCCACTTTCCATAATTGATAATCATTCATAATTATTAATAATATACAATAACAGAGATATTATATTTCTTTGACAATTATGCAATATATAGATACCATTAATGTAGAAACCAATAATTTTTAGCAAATTTTTTAAATAAATCGTGCTTCTGCTTTTCTCTGATCCTGGAACCTAGTGCACAGAATTTGAGAAAGCCTGAACCGGTTGTCCCCGAATAGTCAGACACGTAAAGAGCAACGAGAGAGTCTGTCAAACGTTCGACAATCGATAAAACTTGGATGCTCTCGCATGCATCGACACCAGAAAAAACAAAGGAAAACAGAGGAAAACAGAGAAAAACCAAACGTTTGCGTTCAAACCCTGAACTGTCACGTTTCAACCTCGAACCAGTTACGAGTATTGCCATCTGCGTATTCCTGTTCGAACGTTGCGGTTTTCGATAAAGCAACGCACAGACGGCTCCCCTTTCATGTTCTGCCCACATATACAGGGATCCAAAGTGCCCTGTCTTCTTATCTATCATATTTCCCCCGAATTCGCGAATTTATGGAATAGAACGAGATACCTTGTATCGTATTCAAAGTCACCTCGCACGAGTGTGTCATCGCTCTACAGATCAAATACCACGGCTCTGTATTTCACGAGATACGAATTCGTCCTTTGGTCGAATTTGTAAAATTTGTAACGAGAATTCATAAAACGACCAACGAAGTTTGCCACATAAATGGCAAGTCTTTAAAATGATAGATTAATACTAATCTTACCACTCTTAAGATTGCGTAATTTGGTAGGTCTATGATAGATTTAGTGTTAATTAGGAGTTTTTTAACGATCGATACTAAGTTTCAAATGTTAAGGATTAAAATGAAAATCAATAGAATATTATTCGATTAAACGTGAAATCTGCCTTTTCTTTCGTAAATATTTATAGACCTCGATACTATATTATAAACTAAACTCTTGTATCAATATAATTCTCGTCCCGTAAAATTGTATGTTCCATAATCCGGTATTAGATTAGTTCCGCTGGTTTCCATCGAATAAACAAACACATAAACAGTTATTAAATTCCACGAATTAATCGTCAGTGGTGAGTAGATAATCTCGAAAGACTTTGCTCGGTAATTGAAGCAGCAAGTGAAGAGATAGAGAAGGAAAGGAGCAGGAGTTTGTCGGGCATTTAAGCCTTATCGATCCTCGACGTTAATAATGCCGATGTTAACAGTTTAATCGCCATTAAGACGGTCGTGAACCTCTGCTTAGCAGTTAAAATTTAATCTAGACGCTCTGCCGGCTAATAATTTTTACCCTCGTCTCCGGTCGGAACGATCTTTATTCCAAGAATTCCGAACAAACGTATACACGATGTATCATTTCGCACAGGTAACGTGGATAATCCGACCGATGTGTGGTGTCATGGAATAGATCGGTGATCGATTCGTTCGAGCTCGATGACGACGAAGACGACGAAACGCAACTACGTGGTAAAACGCGTACATGTGTGCGTGCCCACCGCAATGATTGATTTCCAATATATTGACCGCGGTTAAAGGTGTTAGAGATATGAATGTGCATCTATCTCTGTGCTTGATCCTGCCTTCGCTCGAATTATTCCCCGGACGAATAATTTCCAGCGGTGTGCGCGAAATTACCGATCAAACGTAGTGCATAGCGACGAATGTCTGCTACGAATCGATGGAAAATGTCCGGAAGAAGAAAGAGTCCGAGAAAAATTTCATTTTTCCCAGTGACGTTACTCGAGTACGTATGCGTGAATCTATTCGATTTTTTTTTTACTTAAATCGGACCGTCTTTCGTTGAAATGAATTTCATTTTCCGACAGAGCGACGGCCGAATCGCTGAATTTGACAATAAATTCACTCCTCCGGCGAAAACGCGTTTTCCGTGTCATCCGTGTGTTTCGACCTTCGTTTCCGACCATATTACTACTCACTCCCTGTCTCCCGCGTCGAATAAACGAACGAATCGTCGAAAGCCAGATTTAAACGAGCCTGACATTTTCGTTTTCGTTCGACTGGGCAAAGTGGAGCGACACGTGTTAAATTCGTTTCGACTCGTCCCCATAGGAACTCGGCCTTAATTACAGCGAAATGGCGATTTAGAAGTTACCTTACCTCTGCAGAGATAGTTCTTACTTAAACGTCGGAAGTCTGGAATTTGTTCGAATTTCCAGTAAAGCTAATTTGTACTATTCCCAGAGATACAGCGAGGATGCGAAAAAATTCATATCCTTAAGAGAAACGAAACAAATATGAACATTTAATTTTTTAAACAGCCATAAACGATATTAAAATTTCTACGTGTATAATTTGTACATGGTTGTATCTCTTTGAATCTCTGTTCGCAAGCATAATCGTTTAAGAACTGCTGGAACGTTTCACTTGGCTTCGTGTAATCTCCAGGCAACATGCACGAGCTGATTCGAGTAGAAACACGAGGTAAACACGGTGTTGCACGTGTCGCTGTCGTGTACGTGTAGCGATCGAGTGAAGTGAAACGGCTATACTGAATTTTAATCGTCCGTCGTAGATGTTCGATTTGAAAGCTGAACTCGCGACGTCTGCGTGCAATTCGAGTTCTTTTCGACTTGGATACGCGTGTAATTTCAACCTCCTCTGGTATTTAGACACGTTGTAAAGTCAGTTTCGTTTGAAACACAAGCTACGGCGCAATTGTGGTACTGCCAGAGCAATTGCTGTATTAGCTCGCCGCACATATGCAACCCTTTTCTTTCGCGAATCGATACACTGGCCGGTTTGCAGATATCGATAAAAATTTGTCCGATAAACTGCCATTAACACGAATTGCGCGTTTCAGAGAATAGAAGCTTGTTAATGTTTACCACCGATTGATAACTTCTCCCTCGGATTTTGTCGATAATCGCTCAGCTTCTCGAAACAAAGGCGCATCGATCACGGATGGACATGGATGAATCTGAAATTGAGCCGAAGATGAAACGAACCGCTCTTTTCAGATTCTTTCCTCGAGTTCTTTGTCGCGGTTTAATTGGAAAGTTAACTGGTTATTTCACCAGATTTACTATTATCAGAAAACCAGTTATTGGTACTTGGTAACCGGTTAATTTCTTTTTCAATGCGTCATACGGGAAGAAACAATTTTCCAAGTTTCTACTGCGTATTTTAAATGCGACGATTATCTGGAAGCAAATAAACGTGTATGTAATTCTTGATACATAACTTTACTCTCACGCGTGTAAGGTTGTAAGAGAAATCTTAATCTCGCTGTTTGTAGGCGTTGAAATTTCAAGAAAATTCACAAACTCCTGCATATTCATCGCGTGTTATATCTGCTTCATCGTGCCACTTGTTAAATATCAAATATCACGAACTACTTGAAATAATTAAAAGTTATCCTACTTCGTAATCAAATAAACTGTAATGCATTTAGAATAATATTAGAATTATTGCAAATGATTGCGGGAAAAGTAAACGTAGACATACAATTCATATTTGCAATGAATAATATCGGTTTACGATCAAAACGTTAGAGGTGTGCGGAAAAGTAAACTGATACGAGAATGATTTTACACACGCAAACACGATGCAATCTCTAATTTGCAACTCTTTATTTTAAAATTGCTGCAATTCGCCCTTTCATTTCTACCATGTGTATACGCGTTCAAAGAATATCACTCGAACGGATACACAGTGTAATTACTCGAGTAATAAACTGCTGAAAAAGAAATTGAAAAATATTCGAAATAGGGATATCGACGAAAATTTTGATTTTAAAAAAGATTCGACGGATCAGAAAATTTGATTCGACCTATCAATTAGTTCCACCAGTCATACGACCCTTCTATGCTTTCTATCGGATCAAATCTATTCCGATTTTTTCCATATCGAGTAGCCTGAAGCGATTCTTATTAAACCCAATCGGAATCGTTCTACTCTCCGATGAAACATCGAAACTTCGCTGGAAAAAAATGGGAAGTAAAAAGAATCGAAAATACTCTGGCATTACTCGTGTACAAATGCCCATTTCGTTTCGACTCTGATTGGCGGGGATGAAAAAAGTCTGAAGGAGAACAATTTGAAGGATCGAACGTTTTAACTTGATCGACGTGACTAGTAAGTAATTATGGAGTTAGATTACAGTGAAAGAATCCTTTGCACAGGGTAGAATTACCGAATAGAAAGGGGTTGCAAATAACTGCGAAGCCATCTTTCAAGAAGATAGCAACTATCGGTTGTACGCGTTAAAACTATCTCTTTTATCGTCGCTTTCTTTGTTACTTATCTATCGAATTAAGTTAATTAAGAATCCTAACGAAGAAAATTAAAAAAATATAAACAGAAAAACAGACAATAAAGAATAGAAATGTATATCAAATGTGGAAATAATAATGCGGAAATAATTAAAAAACTTCCAAAGTGGATTTACTCAACTGAACTCGTGTGGGTTATATCTTTTATGTTCGGAAAATCGGTACAGACGTTGAGAAAAGTAGCCCTCTCATGAATTCACGATGACAACAGCATCGTTACGAATGATTAGGTGGCGATTAATCGTAGTCTGTTTCGAAACCGATGGGGATAAGTGGATTGTAAAAAACGAATAATCAGGGAAAAAACGAATAGCGCCTTTCCATCAGTCGCCACGTTTAATTAAATCATTTGCCGCATTCGTGTTAATAAATCGTGCAAATCAGATTTTCCTGTTGCTCCATGGATGGTCTATCATTTTCACCGGTTCGCAGAATGCAGCGTAATTGCGCATCGATTTTTTCCATGAACAATTACGCGGGAAGATGATAACAAGGGTTAGCTCGCTTGTCGGGGAAGAAGAGAAAAAAAACAATGTTTTCCCCTTTTTTTTTTTATTATTTTTTATTCCTACTCCTTTTTTTTTGTGTCACCTATGTACGAGCGTTCGTTTTTCTTCTATGTCAATTACGAATCGTGCTGTACGTGACGCGCGTCAATTAAACGGATCATTGCTCATCCAGGGATGACGAAAAAACTTAGGAACATTGTTAGGGTTGTCATAAAAGGTGATTGCGTAACGAAGTTAAACTCGAACGCTTCTGCAGGAAAAATGTTCCGTAAACTTTTCGTTTTAACATCGGCAATTAGGAAAATGTTTTAATGGAATCACGTCAACGTGTAATTTTTGTAAATTAAAACGGGGAGAGAGGGAGAAAAGGGGATGGAACTACCAGCTGTTAACAACAGCAGGGATGATCGTTAAAACAATTCGTAATGAGACGATTACTCGCTTTTTAACGAGATTTATTCGAATTTATAATCGAGAATTCCACGCAGAGTGCTTTAAAAATCAGATTGACAAATTCCAGTGTAAATTTGCTGATTATTCGGTCTGACGAACATGGACACTCGGTAACATTTAATTTCATAAATTATATAAATTGCGAAAATACAGCTGAATTCCAGTAATACAAGAAATTTTGTTTACTCTTCCGCGTGTTTATTCGCAGCTGAAAATTGCTTTTTTATTTTTCGCGAAACTGCCACAAGCAAACATAATGAAAACGGTATCGAATTCGTGAATACGAGGCCTCTGTAACGAATATGACGTATTTTTACAAAAATTAAGCCAGTCGTTTATTCGAGTATATATCATATATATATGAAACACCTCCTTTCTTATTTACAGCGCAATAAAAACCCGAAATACGTTTTATATCGAGAACGCAGGAATTTATCGAGCAATCGATCGGCTGCTCCATAAAGCCGGTTTTCATTTTATGAAACAGGAAGACATAATTTTGAGGAATCTCCTTTGCTCGATGTGCGTACCTCGTTTCAATAAGAGCACCCTTTCATACCATCTTGAGAGATGTTTTCCTTCAGGGTAGAAGCAAGGAACGAAACGCGATCGATGATAAACATATTTTCATCTACCATGTCTCAATATCCAGAGGAATTGTTTGCGCGAAATTTAATAACGATTCTCGATATCCAATAACATACTAAAAAAACGCTTTCATTTGTCCTATGATGCAATAACGCATGAGAACCTCGAGGAATTTCATAAAAACTCATGATATCGAAATCGTATTTTATTACCCCGGTTATGTTCCCGTTCCGAAATATTTCCCTCTATGATGACTATAAAAGCGTCACGAAATCATAAGCAGCTAAAAACAAATTTAACCGACGCGACGACTACGACGGTTTTCCGGTTAAATTGATGGCAAAAGTCGACGTTGCACGGGTCATAGGAATTCCAGAAATACGAACAATTCCATGAATTTAAAACCGAACGAAAATGGAGGAATTCGAAAATCGCAAACAAGAGATGGAAAATTCGAGCATCGAACGTTACGACGAACTCGGGTGGAAGCTAGGAAATTCAAAAAACGCGAACGTTTCGACGAATTAGGACGAATGCCGGGAAATTCGAAAAGCGCGAATGTCTAGATGATTAAACCTGCACGCCAGAATTCACCCTTCGCAGAACCGTAGCTCGCGATTAGGATCGTTTACACAACGAGCTCGATAAGCAGTATTGATTCGCGTGAAAATTTTCCTCAAACCACGGTTTGTTATCTGAACCCCGTCCGATTTAGGTTGCCAAGCTTTCATGCCATCGACATCGGTTGTCGTATTTACCATAACGCGTTGCTATTCACCGTGACAAGTGGATGATCGAGCAAAGTGACCAACTACCGTCGCGAATTTTCAAACAATCTCAAATAGAAAACGGATGACACTTGCAGGCATAATCATCCGCGCTGTTTCGTTTGCGATTACGTCAAAGACGAATTGTACCTTGGACGAACGACGTTCTTGGACGTTCGAGTTTCAAAAACTCTCGAAGAAGCTGGTCCTTGGAAAAGAAACGAACTTTCTAATTCAATAATTCCAATTCACTGGATGGAATCGCAGAAACGGTTGTACAATTGGATTTCATGCGCGCTGACGAAGCGAATTATGATAGTTTTATGATACTTTTATCTCGGTATTAATTCGCATACATAACTTACGATCAATTTAAACACTTTGCGTAATAAAATAGAGACGAATTAAGGAATGAAAATATAACAAGGTACTCACAGCTGTGATCCAGTGGTCGATCAAAGCCCGGACGTCCGCTTGGCTTATTTAAAATCGAGTTTAAGTAAGCATCAGGGTTGAATCCGTTCGTCAACTTACTCGACGGCTTACTCCGATCGGAAACCTTTCACGAAAATGAAATCCTCGAGCGTCTTTTCTTGCGAAAAAGTAAACCTTCGACACTCTATCCTGTGATCGTCACAATTGGATCCTAATCGTGCGATTATCCGCGACGGAGAAAAAAACGGTGAAAAAAGCGAGACCAAAGAGAGAAAAACGAAGGAAAAGACGAAGAAGAAAGCGGAGAAAGAGTAAAGAAATTCCGGAACAGTAGCCACGTCTGCTAGTACACGATCGATCAACTCTCCGCGAGAGATTACTCGATAAAAATCTTCCCCGACTGCGGGACGAATCAGCGAAGTAATTATCACTCGGTCGATCCGAATCGAAGGATGTACGAGAGAGCTATCGAAGAATATCGAACGGTAGGGAAGAATATCGAACAGCGAGCTGACGGGATGCTCGAAAGTGGAAACGGCGGTGGTTGCTCGCGTCGCGGCGCGCTGAGAACTGAACACCTTTCGACGCCGCTGGCCCGCGATAGGTCGGTGGAAGGAAAGCGAGTGGGGTTGCGTACGGAAAAACATGAAGAAGCAAGGGTAGAGAGGAAAAGGGAAGGCCGGAAGTTTCTCTATTTTTCGCGTGGAAAAGAAAGGACACGGATCAAGCATAGGATCACGATCGGCATTAGCTAGCCCCGATGACGGCTTGACATTTAACCTTTATCAGTGACGGCTTATCGGTTGGTTCTTATCACTGTGGGTCAAACAACAAGCGGGACAAGCGATCCTTCGGGCGTGGCAATAATTCGAGACACGGAGAAATTCCGGCATAAATTCAGACTGTTTAAGATAATTGTTCTCAAAACGCGTTTTTGAAAACGAGTAGATAATAATCCGTCTGATTTGATGGTAACGAAATATACGTACTTTTTATTCTCTCCTTTCGAGCGATTTAAACTCTACTTCTAATTTATATTTCAACATTTTTATCGCGTACTATGCTTACATAGTTAAATTAGGAGAGAATCGATCGGTATAATAGGCAGAGATAAATGATCGGTACTCGAAGTTCGTAATCTAAGAGGTAGGCTGTAATAATTGATTTTGAAGTGTGAATATCTAATTTAAAGTTAATGAACAGTTTCTTCGATGATTTGTAATTAAAAAAAGTTTAAAGTTCTATGAGAGAAAACAGGAAAAAAGGATGGGGAAATGAAGGAAGAAGTGGAGTAGAAAATATGTCAAGGTTAATAGGGTTGATAACGAACTGTTCTCCGGTTTTGTAGAAGTTAACGAGACGTTTGTTTTGGGGATAAAATGTAAAGCTGAAATGTAAAGTACTTAGAAAATTATATTTTACTTTTAGTACTCACCTTGATCTTATCGCCGAGTCGCAGAGAGATCGTAAGCTGGTTTCATATCTCCAACGGAGAATTTCATTTTTTCCTTCGTTTCTTCTCTTGCAGACCGCACATTCCATCATTCGGAAGATTACTTGGCTGAAAGAGCAGAATAAAACATTTAGGTTTATTCCCTGTGGGAGAGAGGATCGAAGGTGCTACATTTGCGGCAGGGACGAGCGGTGAAATAATTTCGCCAATGGTAAAAAGAGGTTCGCGGTGTACGAAATTTATCGCACCTCGAAATTACCACGTAGGCTACCTGTAAATTATGACGAAATGTAATTTCGAAATTCCCCGAACGTGGTAGCCTTAAAGAATAAATCTTGATACGGAGGATAAGTAAAAGCGAATGAAGATTCTAATAAAAGATTTTCAAGTCAAAATATTATCTTTCGATCGATGATACGGGTAATTCAGTAAGTAATGGAGAAGTATTATAAATTGGACGAATGACGGGAAAAACAAAATCCACGGAAGATAGATGTCTGCTATTGATAGCTTTATACTTTATTACGAACCCGGCTACTGACAGTCTAACAAAATACCAATGTCACCATCTGTTTCAGACACAGATGTTAGGATTTTATTAAAATCGCCTTAACCTTGGAGGGGTGCTGGAAAGACGCTCTAATATAACGTAAAGTAAAAACGATATAACGTTATATAAAAGGATATGATCCTTCATAAAGTTTTAACGAAGAACGGGTATAATAATTCACAGGTTGTTGCTGTTTCATTAACAAGATATCTACGTTAAATGTCAAATATCAAATATTAAATATAAAATATAAAGAATCATATTTGGAATATAAGAAAGAACATCGATGTTCGATTCGGTCAGTAATAAAATTACGGAAAGGTAAGATTTATTTTAAAATAACGTATTTTAAATCACCTTGGAAATATTATAGGTATATAAACATGAAAATATATCTAGAATACGGAATAATAAGATCTATATGTGACGAATTATTATCGAGTCGTGGAGATTGAAATATTAAATAAAACGAATAGTTCTTAGAACATTCACTAAACTGTGAAACCACGAAATTCTAGTTCGCAATTATTATGGCATTTTCGCAAGCTATAGCTGATAAACTCTATGACCCCGACATTCCACGCGTAAATTCAAGACTTCAGAACCCAAACCCCTGACCTTAGATCCATAACTTAGAACAGCCTGATCTCGAATCTCATAGATTTGATCCTAAGCGGCAGTGATTAAAAGTATTTTCTTATTTATAATTAGATCAAAAATCGACTATTTCCGGCTACTCGTTGCAGATATCAAAAACTTTTGTGACGTAAAAATAAGCAAATAATAAGCAATGATAGTTAATCGTGTTACTCGTGTAAAAGATAATCGTGTAAGAAATAAATTGCTGTCACTCATTTTCGTATCATTTTACAAGTTACTATCGACTCGTTCGGAAAGTAACGATATACAAGAAGAAATAAAATTGTCCAAAGAGTGTGAAAATAAAATAGCGAAAAAGAAGCAATCAAAAATCGTGATTGCACAAACGAACGCGATATAGGGCGAGAGAACCTTGCGCACATCTAACTTGAAAGCATAGAGAAACTATTATACGCTTTATCCTTGGGATGAAGTTTCTCAAGGAAGCTTTCTTTATTTTATCCCGCTTCTTTGCTCAACCTGATAAATCCGAAGAAGAAGAATATAATACCGCCAACTTCTGGACAAACGTTTGATTTTACTATTTTATTTCATGCAGACGTCATTTCATCCTTAGACGTCTCTCCTTGTAAATATATCAGACGTTAACTTAATATAATTTTGATTCATAACCGAATTCATAGCTAATAAGGAACCATATTCGAGTAGCACAAGCCGATTTTGATAAAATTTATGTGTGAAAATTTTCATAAAATTCGTTACACGTATTCTATTTTATCGACAACCGTTCATATTGAAAAAGTGAATATCGCGAAAACCAAATGGGTTAGAATCAATTTTTTTTTGCAAAATATAGCATTCGACAATGCACAATTGAAATCTAGCATCCACAATCGATCATACGCAATACGTTTATACGATTTGCACTCCCGCCACTTTATTTCGCAAATGGACCGTTAAAATAAAAGAAAAATTGTCCCTGTGATAAAAGTATTGTAATGAATACATACCATATGCAGTTTTATACCGTGATGAAAATGTAGAAATAAATAGGCACTGATTTAAATGTTTCTTTATAGACAAGACTCGATTGGCTGTGATAACGGTTTCTTTTTTCACGTCATCGTTTTTTAAATAGTGTTGCGAATACGTAATGCCCAAAATTCTTCCACTGGAACTGTGAAAGAACAATCCTGTTCCTGAGGGTCACCTGTTGCAGCTGGAGCTGCACATGGGTGGACCATGGCTGCTCATATAGCACTCTTAGAGTTAAACCTTTAGATATTTGATAGGTATTGCGAATTACATTTTCAATTAGGTAAGGAATATTTTTAATCATAATTTGTTTCAGGTATTCTTATGGATCATCGATTGAAAGCAATTCGATTCCTTTTTTTTCATTGCAATTAGATTTTTACGTAGGTAGGGTTAAACTTTTAGATATTTGATAGGTAGGCTGAATTAGATTTTTAGCTAGGTAAGGAGTATTTTTAATTATAAATAAGATTTACATTTAAGTAATATACATGCATGTTAAAATTTTAGTATTTAAGTATAGAATTAGTATGTAAGCAAGGACCTATACTTTAATGCTAGGTACATTAGTATTTACGTAATATAACATTTTTATCCAAGTAGTATTAAGGTTAATATTGATAATGGTAATTATGAATGATAGTAATTAAGTCCATATATAATTAAGGCTAACTAGTATTAAGAATTATAGTATTAAATTAGGAAAATAAATTTAATTCTTTGCAAAACATTTCATTTTTCTTGGCGTAGGTTTTTCTTTCATTTTTTCGTTATCAATTGTTCTACATCTTCATGCCGAAAAACATGTAAACACTTACTCCGCGAACGAAACGTTGTCTCTCTTTTTTGCTTCTATTTTCTAGTTACTTGCATTTTATGTCAATAAAAAATCAAAATATTAATACAGGATTGAAATAACGTCTCGTAGAGAGTTATGCGTTAAATTAACTCTACTTTAAGGGTTAATTTAATTTTAATTAGTAGTTCAGCTTTGTATATTATGTAATATAGTTACAAAATTAAATACACGATCATTATTAACTTCTTTATTAAACATACTTATAAAAAATTCTATAAATGCACGAATAAAAACATTGTATATATTAGACGTATAATATACATGTATATAAGTTCATAAATTCGTAAAATTTTATCTTAATTTAGGATGGCTGATGGGGTATAGGGTTTCTTTGGTTAACATCACTTTTAGCTATTTATTTTCTACTAACTTTAAAAAGTTGTTTTAAACGTTTGTACGTGAAAAACCATTGTTACGAAGAAATAAATGGCTTTCCTATATCAGATTAT
Organism: Euglossa dilemma; assembly: GCA_002201625.1. Classification (NCBI taxonomy): domain Eukaryota; kingdom Metazoa; phylum Arthropoda; class Insecta; order Hymenoptera; family Apidae; genus Euglossa; species Euglossa dilemma. The sequence continues at coordinate 3,532,555 of NIJG01000033.1, read as the reverse complement.
AATTGTACATGTGTAAATTACTGTATATATTGTTACTCTAAATGATAGTATATATTTGCAATAAACTATGTAATAATTATTGTAAACGGTTCGAGAGTCTGAAAAATCGGTTGAGCTTGGGTCGTTCCGATTGAGCGGTTCTCGCGGTTTCGGAAAAACACATGCGTCAAGGCCACTTCAATTTTTGTTTTTTATTATATTCACATCTTTTTCTTATACCTTTATGTAAATATTTATTCCAATTACTAGTCATGCTTTTTAAAAGTACTCCACGTATTTACAAAGTGGACAAAGTGGACAAAGGATAACAATAACCGACAAATATATATACATTCAGATAGAAGAAAAGACTTGTATTATTTCTATTTTTTCATTTATTACAAAACAAACAGCCACGTATACAACGAAGGTAATGAGATCTTTGTACCGGTTTTACAAACAGTTAAAAATTAATAATTCAGAGAAGAAACTTTACGTTACTATTGTGTATATTGGTTCGATTGAGATCAAGATTATACTATCAACAATTATGTTAAAGAAATACGTATTTTTAAATCGATAAAGTGAGAAAACTTTAAAGTAATCCGTTTTAGAAACATTCGTTCATAAAAATATATCACAGAATTAATTTATGTAATACACAAGTGTTGTGAACTTCTTCATTAAACGTATTTTTAAAAAATTGTATGAATGCACGATTACAAA
>NIJG01000033.1:3453955-3528833 GCA_002201625.1 Euglossa dilemma | reverse complement strand
ACGTATTAGTGGACACTAAATATTTTTCTAACTGTTATATTAAATTATTACCATACTTTTATTAAATCGTATACGTTCCGAGGATTGTACGCGCGATTTTTTTACTCGGTACCGGTCGAAACAAGTACGGTCGTGTACGCGATATCGCGAGTGCGTTGTGTAAGTGCTGGAAAAGAAGAAGAGGAGGACCGAGTGACGCTGATGCCAGGACGAAGGCGACAATCAATCCAGAGCTGCTTTGACACGAAGAAGAGGTCAACGATCGGTAAGTCGCATGTTTACGATTCCTCTGGTCACTCGTCGTGTCGTAGGACCAATGGTCCTAAAGCGGCACGGGTGACTAGTTGTATTTTATTATTTTATTGTGATATGTATTTTATTATTTCTTTTATTATTAATCGAGTGCTAATGTACTAATGTACGATAGTACTCGTGCAATATATGTTTGTGGAATATATTTGTTAAATCTGGCTAGGGCTTTCTTTTACACCTCGTATTACATTCTAGGTTGAAAATATTTCTAATTCTTATTAGAAATATAAACATTTTTTATAATATTTTGTTCGCTACTTTGTTCCTTACAACTCGCAAGTTGTTTCTTTTTATTTATGCGCATTTATGTAATGTTACTGTGCATACTATGCACCCTGTTTCGAGGGTTCATCCCTTGAAATTAGATATATCGCGATCGAAAATTAAAACTTTTTGGCTTTTTGATATAATATTGAAAAAGCCAGAATCACTATTGTACTATTGTTTTCCGCATTTAAAGCGCCATAAGAGGCAGCTCGCGTGCAATATTGAAAAAGTTACATCTTATTTCATATGACAATAATAAAAGGCAGCTCGGCTGCTTTCTCCACTATTTTCGCGACACTTAAAGCGCCATAAGAGGCAGCTCGCAAGTCGCATTGACAAAGTTACATATTATTACATATCACAATAATGAAAAGCAGTTTGGCTGCTCTTTTCCACTATTTTCACGACACTTAAAGCGCCATAAGAGGCAGCTCGCGTGTCGTATTGAAAAAATTATATATTATTTTATATCACAAACGTAACAGTTTGTGGTCGTTAATTTTATAATTTATATTTTGTAATTTATATAGAAATTTATTTTCTGATTTATATTCTATTATATATTCTACTATGTTTTGTATTATATTTTTTCTTATGTTTCAGGCATGGGTCTCGATGCGTAGCCACCTCCACGTGGTGAGACCTGGTAATTGTCATCGTTTGTCAAAGATGTATACTTCCATATTTCCTTTTATTTCTTTATTCTTGAATTATTCGATGATTTCATCTTTGACAAACGATGGCAAGCTAAGAGCTACGCAGTACTCGCAGTCCAGTCTAGCCTCTGAAAAGCTATCTTGTAGCACCTTGGAGGCTAGACTGGAGTTGCTAGTACCATATTATTTGCCACTCTGCACAGGGCATCGCTGGACATCCTTGGACATCCTTGGAGATATGTGAGATCGTAGAATGTTCGTGATTTGATGAATGGACGATAAAGGCTACGAGTCGCATAGCATTTTCCTGTTTCTTCATTGCAATATAGGTGTGATTCATGATAACTTTCAGATATTTGGTAGATAGGAGGAATTGGATTTTGTAGATAGACAGGATATTTTTAACTATCTTTTATGTTTAAGTAATATATTTTTAAATTAAAATCTTAGCTTTCAAAGTAGGAATTAGTATTTCTAAATTTGGTTTAAGGCAAAATTTACCTTTCATTTATAGCTTTATTTTTTCGCGTCGATTTTTCTTCCAAATACTTTTTGCCATTTCTTTTGTACCGCGATCTAAGATTGAACATTTTGCAAACGTGAATAGAGAATTTATTTGAATATCCTCTCTTCAAGATGACACATTATCGGTAAATTTGGAAAGTAGAAAAAAGTTGAATTCCAATTTGACACAATAAGCACTTAATTAACGGAAATTGCTTAACGCGTGATTTATGCTAGATTAAACATTTCGCGGTATATATAGTCGAAATCTATTAATTTAATCTAGAAACGAATTTCCCGCAGAAAGCTTCGATATTGTTACGAATTTGAAGTGCAGAGATATATCCAACGATGGAATAAATCGCGTTTGGACAATGGTAATGATGTTATCTAATGAACCCACGGCGTACAATTAATCACAAATCCGTGTCACGTGTCGTGGTGTACATTATAACATTATATATCATCAATAAGGGACAGAATCTCTTGATTTATGAACAACGTGATAATCATTTTTATCGTGAGACATGACAAATAACCATGATAAACTTTGGATTATCCTCTCGTTAAAAAAGTATTACAAATTTCGTCGTTGATGAAAGTAAAATAGCCAAATTAAATTATTAAAAGATTAAAAATTCGACCCTCATTAAAGGACTCATTTTGACGTACGAAACGCGTTTCAGCAAACGTGAAATTTCTTTCACGCTATAAATTATAAACCGAACAGTCTTCATTTATCCACCGAGAATTACAATGGGAACGTTGTACATTGGCTCAATCATAAATGGTGTTCGACGGGGTGAACAGAATTGTACAGCTTCTTGAACTTCGTGACCGTTTTAATAAACGTCACGTGCCCATGGTACTCGTTGCATTCTGATGCTGTTACTTCGTGGCACAGGGGTCATAGGTCGTCTCAGGTAAAGCATGGTTCATCACTTTTGTTCCGTATAGCATATATTTGCGATAATACCTGCGATTCAATTGTATTTTCGTTTCAAGATTAATCAAAGTCAAGCTGATCCTAATCAAGATGATCCTAATCAGATGCACTAACTGAAAAATACTCTAAGTACATATTTGTATTTTCTAATTGTGTCATGTATCGTATCGGTTTGTTATATGGAATTAATTATTTCGTTGATACAAATGATTTCTATTAATTACACGGACTTAACATATACAACATTCACACCAACGCATATGTTCGTGGAGAATATGTAAATATCAGGTCAGCTTGACCCTATGCATTAGGATTTAATTTTGAATAATGGAAGTAATAATTTCAATTAAGCAGTATATACCCATTCTCAAAAATTCTTGAGATTCCTCGAATTTTGTTCGTGTTAAAACGTATGAAATATAATTATGGATTAGCTTATTTTCCTGATGAGTTAGATTCATCATTATAGTGCAAAGGCTTAAATAGTTCGTTCTGTACCAAGAGAAAGTAAAACCACCAATGGTTAAACATAGTGCAGAAGTTGTATTATTCCGTTTCGTGCAGGTATCTTAAGTAATTTAGCAGGTGACAGATATTTTCGAAAATTCGGTGAATAATTAATTGGAATTGAATAATGCTATTTGTCAGTGTTAATATAAATCAATGTAAATTTTATCTGGTTAATGTTGATTACGAGTATCTGGAATTCGCATATTGGTCCACTTTGATCGACTTCATTTCCTCCCTTCTGCGCAGCAAGTCATAAACTCGGCTTACTGTTTATTGCCAATATAACTTTCTTCTATTTCACTTAATTTTAAACCACCACTAGAGGTATATAGAGTGTACTAAAGTAAAACATCTCGCAACGAGTAATTTGATAAGATATCTCGACGAAACAAAAATATAGATCACTTTGAATAATTCATCAAAATTTCCAAACGTTATGTCATCGCGAAAAAGCATTAAGTAATACTTTTAAACGATAAAAGGTTTAAATTTAGTTTAATTCAGGGTAATAGAAATACGTATAATTTTTAATATCACAAAACGATACTTCATAATGTTCTTAAGTTAAAATAGACTACACTTCGAGTGCCATTGAGTAATATACATTTTACAACACAATTTAATATACATATAAATTAACCACAACTGAATTATAAAGCAATCGCGAATTGTGGGAAATTTGATTTATTTATGTTTGCACAATGAAATTTGAGTATATATGTATCGACTATTGGTAACCATTTAGACAATATTTGGAAATTTAATGAAGGTATATAATTTATAAACACTTTCAGTTTTGTTATAATAATTCCGCTGTAAACGTCCAAATCGTTTGATAAATATCTTAGATAAAATATAAAAATGCATTACTACATTCAAACAAAAATAGTACACGTTTTATTCGAGTTCCTTTGTTCAGCCGATATGAATAAAAAATACTCGGGAAGGGTGGAAAATGTACTGGTATCCTCCGATGCAAGGGTAGATCTCTTCATTCCGCGTTGATAAAACGTTACCAACAATTCGTCGTATCATCGATTACTATAACGTATCGATAACTACTGAAATTAAAAATTCTACTTTATGGAGGGCCAAGCATGTAGAAACTAGGAACTAGAAAAGAAATTTAATTGCAATACATAAATTCTTTCGCGCTAGCTATTGAACCCGATAGTCAATAGAATTAGGATGATTCTACCGTATCTACCATACCTTGGTCTCATTTTTGATAGTCATTCGCGTTTAAAGATGATCGATATGACACTTTCTTGTTCGTTGGTTTATTGAACCAAAATGAAAGATTTATGCCTCTGTGACGAGATCGCGTAGTCCATGGTTACTTCCGGATCCTGTGTTGGATTTGATAATCAATCTAATGATCGAGCTCGTGAAATTGCGACATACATCACGTTTTTTGGAACCTAGTGACCAGGATCGTGCAAATCCATGCAGAATTATAATATATGCAAAATTATCAGAAAAAATCGTGTACTGACCAAATATTTTATATTCTCAGTAAATGATTACTATGTTTTATTTAAAGATTTATCTATTAGGTTTACTACTGGTAGCATACCGTCTAAAATACGTGACTTCCTATCGTACAATTTTATTTCCGGCTAAAATGAATTCGAATTGCTTCGAGATAGACCTCGTAGACTCGCGGAACTAACGCGACGATGCAGCAGGTTGGAGTTTTTCAATTTCGATATGCGTGCTGAATGAAGCACTTTTTATTGCGACTTTTATCGGATTTCTCTCTCGATTTAACCGTGTATCGTTGCACGGGCGGGATCAGATTCGAGCAGGAAATATCGTAGTCTTTGTTCGCCGAGCATCGATATTCAAACATATTTTTTTAATTCCTGGGCAAATAATGGGCACGTCAATCAAAAGGAGTTTAACGGGAAGGGTGCATCATCTCGCGAAATCGCATAAAGAAACCCCGTGCAACCTGACCGTATTCGAAATTCGGAAAAATAAAAAACTGATCCTCGCTAACGATCGTGCAGTTCGATTTCACTTTGAAATTTACGAATTTTCTGAGAATAGGCGTGGCAGGAAATCATGACCGATTAAAATGGACGAAAGACGAAGGAATAAAATAAGAAGAACTTCAGAAAAATGGAACACGAGGAGATAATGAAAAATTGATTACATCTACTATCTAAAGGGAAATCATAAAGACAAGTATACAAAGAGACAACGTTGAGTAAGGAATTTCTGATTAAAAATTGAAAAAATTTTAAGAGGAAAACGTGGCGTAAAATGGAAATACAATTTTACGCGAATAACAGCGTTCAAATCGCTAGGATAAAATTTATTTAAACATCGGACGTTTATTAAGCCACGAACGTGGAGGATACACGCGAGCCACTTTTTTCCTAGCTGAGAAACACGTTGTCAAAGAAACGAGTTACAAGGTAACAAATAAACGTGCCGAAAACACACCGAAACCCATCACGAGCTCTTTTGATGGATTACCAGGCAAGATTGATCTGTTCCATCTACGGAATGCCCGTCAAAATAAATGGAAAAGAAGTCGCAAGATTTAAATGAAAAAGTTTCTCGAATACCGACGCATCGATTCGTCAAACGCTTCGTGTTTTTCATCGCGGACAAGCGTTACGCGTATTTACCTATAACGCTAATTTTGTCAATTGTCTCTGAGCAATCTCGGATCGAATTGAAGTACGAAATTGGCCAGAAACGAGTGGAATCTGCTAAGAAATCGATAGGTTGGAAGGTGCTGCCTTGGGTAATTCCGGTAAACGAAGCAAGAAAATAAGGCTGCCGGCTGCATCGTCTTTTGACGGATCGTCTGGTGCGATTGGCGATCAAGTCGATCGGACGAAGAGCGAAAAAGGCCACCGAGGCTGAGTCTAAAGGGGTGGCTGAGGGAAGATAGAAGGAGAGCGTGCACTTTGAAACGAACGTCTGTCTCCGGGGGGTTACAGGTGGTTGCTCCTGGAAGAAAGAGCCGAGAGAAAGGAACACGTCGAAGAAGGTGGGTGAATGAAAACGGGGAAGAAAAAGGGAAGGGATCCGCGCAATTTGATTACCGACCGAGCTTTGTTCAACGTAAGCCGAATAACGAAGTACGCAATGCACGCGCAAAAGTCCAGGAGAGCTTCCTTTTATCGTTTATGCCTCGAGCAAACACTCGATGTATCGTTGTCCCACGGTTGAATTCGCTCGAACGTGCAACAGACATCGAGTAGCGCGATACGAAGTATCTCTCCGACTAACTAATTGCGGTACAATTCGCGAACAATCATCAGCCGATACTCGTGTCGAGTACCCGTTAAACGATTGTCACGGAGAAGAACGATTCCCAACGAACCTGAGCTGAACTCGACTTACCGATCCATCGATATTCCAAACTGAACGTTAAACTCCATCGAACGTACGATCGCAGAAAATCGCCAGCGAAGGCTTAAATTGGAAGAATTAAAAGGAAGATCGATAAGAGATGAAAATCGGCGGATAGGAACGAAGCGGTGCGTCGACGATAAAAGCGAGCAGCCTGTTTTACAAACGAACGACCGGTTAAACGCGCGCGAGGAAGGAAAAGCGAGGAAAAAAGGAGCAAAATCAGGGAGGGGAAAAAAAAAAGTATCTCTCGGTAGTCGAAACGGAGATAGGGTGGCGAGCTTTTGCAAGCTCGTGGCGCCACTTGCGTGGCCTGCCGACGGTTGAAAGGGGTGCGGGGTTGGAGGGTTGGTTGCAAGCCTCGATTCTAGGCTTGAGTCAGTCGTGCGAGGAGCGAGACTCGCCAGGGTCGGAGGCTCGTTGCGACCGTGCTGGTCACCCTTCCCGGCAGACTGTTCCCTCGGGACAGGCTCCACCTGTTTATCATTCCGTCGCGTAAACCAGCAAGAGACGCACCGTGTAAAACGAACGTGGGAGAAATGTTGCCGGCGTTGATCAGGAGGAAGAATCGTGGGCCGATCGAACGTTACACGAGATAATCGTCGTGAAAGGGGTGGATGAGTGCCGGCAGCCTAACCAGTGATTTCGGCGTGATTAGCAGCTTAATTGATCAGGTGCGGTATATCGAGCACTTCACTGTGATATCCGGCTATGTTCCGCTATACCTATACGCGAGCTAACTAGCACGAGTCCTTCTTTCCGCCGTCTGTCTCTCTGTCATTCTTTCCTTCGCGTTGCCTTTCCTCTCGCTTTCTCTTTTTCTATCGATGGCCTCTTTCTGTGTCTTTCCCTAACAATTTTCTCTCTTTCTCTCTTCTGCATCTTCGTCTCCCTCTATCTGTCTATCTATCTATCTATCTTTGCATCGGTATCTATTTCTCTTTCTCTCTGCCATTCTCTTGCTCTTCTATCTGACTCGCTTGGCCTATCAGTTCACTTCTAGCTATCTTGCCTCTCTTTTTTCCCTCCCCCTCCTCTGACCTTCCCTGTCTTCCGGCCTCTCGGCTGATTAACCGTGAAATGGGGTGATTACGAACGCGACGACACGCGCACATACGTAAATGCGCATACATTGTAACGACAGCGGATGAAAAAAGGGGGTGCAACGTGACCTCGTGGTGAATATTCTTCTTTTCGTGCGCGAGTCGGTCGGTAAGAGTACCCGATGAGGGTTGCCAAGCCGTGTTTTTTTTTTTTCTTCTTTCGCCAACAGGACGACACTTTCGGGACGTCTCTGTTCGGCTCGCTACTTTTCTATCGAGTGATTAACTTTTCCCCCCTTCTCTTCACCTCCCACCGCACACTTTCCCCGACGTGGCCCAACCAATTCGCGCACCTATGAATATTCCACGAACAAGTTGTACCTAGTTGATAGCCCGGTGTAACGTTTTCGAATCGGAAATTTCTTGTTCGTGAATTTTCCACGAGCGTGGAAGGCGGGTTGAGATCTCGACTAAATATTTACCCTAGCATTTCGAAACGTCGGTGAAAGCCAGAGATGGGGTGTAGAGGAATTTTCCCCAATCCGTACGAGAATATCTAGAAGCGTATCAACGACGAGAATAAACGGAGCTGTACGTAGGTTCAAGAATTCCGAGAAAAAATTGTTGCCTGTCATGCGACAATCGAGTATAAGCGTTTCCTACGAGCATAAAGGCCATTGTGAACGTAACGGTTCCTAAAAGTGAAGTTCAAGGTAAACGGTAATAAGGTTAATGTATGTATTCATTCCATACCTCGAGATAACGATATACCTGAAACGGAAGAGTTCTCGAGTGTACAACCTACTCGTCGACTTTAAAAAATCAGCTTACGAGACAATAATTACCTACTCGCGCAGAGAGAATACATAAATTTTGCGATTTTTTTTTTATAGACGATCTTCATAGGCGGTGCCTTGAAGGTTCGTCGAAATTTTCTTGCGAAATACAAACGACAAACAGAGAGGGAATAAAATGTAAAAGGAAGGTTAGGACGATAATAACGAGCGGCTAATTTCTTTCTTTTTAAACGAAGGGGTCGAGCCGTGATTTACTTACAGCTGGAAGGAAACGATCGAAACGGGACAAACATCGGATAAAACTTTTCTGCTTTCGGTAGACCGCGTTCCTAATCAAACCTTTCCCGGATTTCTTCCATCTCGTAGTTTCATTTCCATCTTGGCACCGTTCAAAATCTCTTCTATCCCGATCAATGAACTTGGTAACCGAGAGCCGAAAGGTAAGCACACGTCTTGCGAAATAGCGGAGTTTATGGCCTAGTCAGAGCGAATAGGATCGATATTTAGGGGAAAAAAGGGAAGGTACGCGTGAATTCCCGGATTTAAAGCTAGCCCGAGTGCACGTATATCGTGCTTTTTCTTTCCCCTTTTCTCACCCTTTTTCTTACGAATTAAATTCCTCGAATATTCACGGCAAACGTTTCGAAGACAGGACCTCGAATATCTAACACGCGATTCGCACTTTATTCATCGAAACCGGTCGCGGCACCTAAAAGAATCCGAATTAGCTATTTACGATCTTCTCTCCGCCTCTAACCGACTGGTCTATCCGCTTAAAAAATACATTTCGTTACCCGATGAAACGCGCAACGAAACGCGCAATGAAGTAAACAAATAAACCTACGGATCTCGTTTTGTTTACGCGAAATTCGGTGAAGCAGAGAATTTACAGGCAAATATTTAATGAAACGAATGCGTGTGTACGCGTGGAAATTTCTTCGAAAGTTGAATTGCAGAACGATCTGAGAAGGAAAAAAGAGAAGCAGGAAATTTTGGCGAATTAATCGTTTTGCCGTGTCGCGCAACGCAGGGCTGACCTACTATTTAAAATTATCCCGCCCTCTTCGCCCAGAGGCCGTTACTTAAAGCGACACAATTGCAACTTAAGAAACGTCACGGGTCCTTGCCAACTCCGTAGCACGATCGCGGAAACGGTCGCGAAATTCGGCCACCGGACCGCCGACGGACGAAAACAACATCGTAAAGCTTGGATCGTTACATACCGAACATCCGTGTCTCGATATTCGCGATGAATAACATGTTTCGTAGAGCGCATTAGCAGTTACACAACGCGTAATAACGTTCGCTGGAATTAAGCCTCGATTTAAATGCAAAACAACCGGCGAGGCGGGAGAAGGGACGACGCTCGTATCTTCGGTGCACCGATTAAATTTCAAAGCCGATCGGGCGTGGCGTAAAGCCGATTCGTGATTCGAAAACCACTTTTTGTTTTCGCCTGTCTGCCTCGTGTACACTCGTCAGATGGATCGACCGTTTGAGCTCGAGGGTCGTTTGAACTCGATATCTCGTCAGCACGAGTACATCGCTGTCGAGCCGCGACCTAAATGATTTTAAAAAGAAGAAAATCCGTCTCATCCCCGAGAGGACGCCGTATGACGTCTCGCGCAGCTGGTTCACGTGCACGAGCAATTCGTGAAAGAAGAGAAATGCAAGGCCGCGCCTCGTGGCGGTGGAAATTGCGAAATATCGACGAAAAAGCACCGGCCCACGTCCTACGCTAAAATCGCACCCCACGCGAATTTTCAACCCCTCCGACCATTTCTGATCGTTCGATCAACGCGATTCGTCCTACTCGCGCTGCATTTTCACGATCGTCGAAGGGATATCGCCTGTTCCAGTCAGACGCGAATATAGAAACTGGGATATCGAAGAGAAGCAGGTTTTCTCCCGGAGCAAAAATTAGAATATAACGAAGGGGAAGTTTCGCGGATGGTAGACGGTGGTTCTTAAACGAAGCTTCGAAGCACGGATCGTCACGGTTCATCGAAGTTTCGAATTTCTTACGTAACAACGTCGCCCACGCTCCAACGAACTTTATCTACGCGGCCAAAAACAAGCCGCGTCTTTAACGTATTCATGGAACGAGGAAAATGACGGAACGATGATCGATGCTACCCAGGTAGTTCCGGTAAACTTAATACCGGGGAATGGAGGTAAATAGAATTACCGAATGACCAGTGACGCAAATGGCGCTATTGAAAGATAGAAATATACGTCAGCGACGTGGCAATGAGACGCGTCCGAACGAGTTGAAATAAATTAAGTACGAAGATGCGTGGAGTAACGAAACGTGGGGTGAGATCGTGGAATTCGACGTGAGACGAACAGCTGGTGTTCCCCGTGAATATCTCCGCGAGCGTTGAAAGGGAAAAGGGGACGGTGGTTGCTCGGAGAACGCTTTTCCCCGAAGTAAAAATCGCGAGGGTGGATGATCGACGTCCGCGAGGAATGGAGAGGAAAGGAGAGGAAAGGAGAGAGGATGGGAGAGACAGAGAAGGGAAGGGATAGCGATACAAAGTTCGATAGACGAGTATCGGTGACAATGGACGCAGGCGGATAAAAGGAAACGCAAAAATCGTGATCCCGACGAAAATGTATCTGCTGGCTGTGACGAATGTCGAGCCGGAGTGCAAAGCAGCGCAAACGATATTATCCGTACACCCTTTGTTAAGCCAGCTGCGCCCATTTCGTACATACATATATAACTTCGTATATACGAGTACAGCTGGTACAAGGTTGCACACCTAAAACGTGCTGCGCGTCATAAGCTCCCGGTCTACTGCACTGCGTTTTAACTATACACCCCCACCACCGCCCACGCACACACAGAAGATGCATATTTTGCGCGCACACAGGCACGTGTATACCTGGACATCGGGGTTAAGTAGCGTGCTCGAAGAATTTTTCATGATCAACTTTGTCCGAGACTCACCGAGTCTAGCCGCTGACTTACACTCGGATCGATCGACTTGCCGTTCAACTTGCGATTCTACCACTTCATTCGCGATCCAACGAATCGTCAGACCAACCTTCGCGAACTTTGAAACGCAACGCTACACCCGATTAGTTAGGTATGAATAACGCACGCCGTTGTTATCGGTACAAGGGTAATCGAGTTACGAGTAAAAGAGATCGAGGCGAAGGTAACGCAGTTTAAAGTGCCATTTTCGGCAGATCGATGGAAGAAATCTACGCGTTATTTACTTATACTTAGCTGCGGTATACTTCTGAAGAGGGAGATTTATGAAGGCGCTCGGAAAAATGGCGTTTCTGAGAGCACATCCGGAACAGGTGTGCCGAGTGAAAAGTAGATTATCAAACTCAATGTCATCCAAGCCTTAAAAGATTCGTAATTAGATGGCAGCGTTGGAAGCCAAGAAAATGGAATCTACCAAATTGGAATTCCCTCTCGAGATATCTTGGTGAAACGCGAGGTAGAATTCCACGCGAGACGATTAAGTTTCGATCCGCGGGAAAAATAATAACATCGTCACACCGACCACTCTCGTTCCATTCGTCTCTGCAGCGCTTAAAAGCAAAAGAACCGCTGGAAGTAATGGCCACGGACGTAAGTTGGCGACGGAACTTTTAAATAGAGGAACGCGCACTTCCACGTGCCGATATATTCGCGTCGGCCGTGGAAGATTTTAATAACCCAAACGCGAATTCCCGGTAATATCGACGGCCCGTCACAGCTACGTACGGACAAGTAAAGCCATCGATATTTCCCGGGGCGTTTCGGGGAATTTCATTTCCGAAAAACAAACTTAACCGAAGCCCGTCCGAGTGTGTGCGTTCATTTTTTTTTTTTTTTTTATTCCCGTCGATACTTTTTTATCTTTTCGAACACCGCCCATCTGCTAATCGATATAATCCGTGCCGGCGCTCGCACGTGCAGAAAAATTCGTATAAATTTGCCCGCCACTATTTACACGGATATTGTTTGCGCGTCGACCGTATTTCCCGCATGAAAATCGCACGCGCGCGCTTTATTTTATCACCTCGCGGCGCGAGAAAAAGGTCGATGGGAAAAAAGATAGATGAGAAGAACGAAAGCCAAAGGCACGAATTTCGAGAACCAAGAGCAAGATACAAGAGCGAGAACGGAGATGGAAGACGAGCAAGGTCAGAAAAGGGCACTTCCGGGTCCACGTGTGTGTACAAGCGGCATTTCCGTGTGAACGACGCGTATTTAAACGCGGCCTGCATTCCGCTGAAAGTCAAAAACCATCCCTTCGCATTGTTTGTCCCGCGAACGCCGCCATTCTAGACGACACGTGTCGCAATTGTCTGCACACGGGCGCACGAGTTACGTTCCGCGCCTTGAAAAAGGGAGAAAAAAACGAAAGAGGGACGGGGGGAAAAAAAAAGGAAAGATCGTTTCGAAAAAATGTCGACGGTATCCGCCATTCAAAGTGAAACGGAGAGAAAGGAAGATGGAAGGCAGTACCTCGGGGGAGAGAGATAAATTCGCGTATCCCATTTCGTCGTATTTTACCTCGAACGCATCCGGTAAATTGGAAACGTTTATTGGTTAAAAGGAGGAAGATTAAAAACCGTTCGAAGGAAGCTTCCACCTGAGAGAAAAGCTATATCCACGAACACGAACTGCTCGTTAAACGCTGATACGGTGCACGTATCATAGCCGTGTATGCATTTCCTGTGCGTACAGTGCACGCGTGACACACATACGCGGACGTTAATGGCCGACGTCCATTCGTTTACGAAAGTAGAATGAGGAAACGTCCGATATCGTTGCCGGGACCGGGGATCGAGTGTTTACCGATGCCAGATACACGGCCTCGATCACCTGCTAGTCCAGAAACGTCTACCGGCCAATGTAAATCCGTATTTCCGAGACTATAAGCGGTATCGAGCCAGCAGCTACCTTTCGCGATAAACTTGGCCCAGTGACACGATAATTCGCGTGTCTCTTTACGCGCAATCAGACGTTAACAGTTGAAAAATCGAACCGCGAATAATAACGTAGGGTTCCACGTCTATCGACACCGTTTCGCGAAATTAAATTCGGTTATCAATTTCTTAAACATCTCGGAGCTCCGTGTGTTAGGTTTGTTTTTGCGAGGGTGGCTATACGGGATATTAAGCCAAGGGAAGTGGAATTCTTCGACGGCCTAAGCAGCTTAACCGGTTAGACCGATCCGGATTTCAATCGAGATCCTCGCGGATCGGTTTTTCTTCCTGGCAACGTTTCTCGTTGCATACTGGCTATCGTGACCCGAGATTCTCTTTGCAGATACTCGGGTAGATATATCGTGGATGTACGACTGGCGTTTTCATTAACGAGACGATATACTCTGAGCCAGGTTTCTCGTGGCGTGCGAGCGTGCCGGGTAACGCGTTCGAAGAATCGTTAACTTCCGGAAAGTCGTAAAATGGCGGTGCATCGAAGACCCGGAGTAAATCAAAGTCCGCGGAAGTTGGACGTTGCACGTGTCTGCGACGTCGGGCGACGCCGGGCGCCGTCGGCCCGTAGTTACGAAGAAAATCGATCGTGATTCAGATAACTTTTATCGCGCTCCACTTTGTTTGCCGGCTGTCATAAGGGAAGAACGCGAATAACCGGCTTGCACGAAACCGCCGGGGGCCACGCTTTCGTGAACTTTCGCGAACTTAACGGGTATGCGAACATTGTTCATCCTGTTTCATGGCCCCACCGGGTATTAACCCATTAACACCCCCGGCCTACATTAACTTCGGTTGCCAAGTATAATTGGCATTATATATCCTAGTCCGTTTCATCCGGTCGCTGCATCGGGCAAGCAGAAATTTAGTGCACCAATTAACGACCAATTACCACGCTGATAATCTTACATTGCTCCATGGCGAATCGGGAAAATCGCTACGGTTCGTTTAGCAGAGTATGCATAATGGATGTCGGGAACGGCTGATACTCGCCTATCCACTCGGCCAATCAGGGGTAAATCCGTGCGGGAGATAGGAAAAAATTGGGAAAGGAAAATGTCGTTTATTAGCCGTTCCGATATTCGATCGCGAATAATTCGATAGGTATAGCGAGATAGCGTTTATTAAGAGAAGAAAGAAGGAAATGGAAGAAGCGAAATACCGTTCGTTTCTATGCGCGACATCGACTCTAGAACTCGGGCAAATTGAATTCAAATTTTTCCAAATCAACTTTCCCACTGGCGAGACTAATCTCGTATTCGAATCAGAACCACCGCGGGAATTCCTCGAACTCGATTCCGGAGATCGAATCGGATCATAAACGTAAAAGCTTTTAGAGGGATACACGCGTGTATATCGGCCAATGGATGCCGTACAGTTTCGCGGAGTAAAATTCTTCGGAGGATTCTCGAGGAAATAGAATAACAAAGAATATTTCCGCTTCCAACTTCGGACCCGATCGAGTCTGTTTCTCGCTTTAATATATTCGCTGTCACTGACGCACACGTTGCGTCCATTCGATCATCTACCTGCGAGGACGCAGGAAAAGTATCCTCGAAAGACGCGAAGAATGCTCTGCTGACAAAAGGAACGGACATGCTCGGTGTACCCCGTGAATCTTACACGTCCGTTCCATTCTTCCATAAAAATAAGCCAAATCTACAGAGATATGTTTGCTCTCGCGTGTTTCGCGAAGATCGTTCCGTTGTTCGAAGCTGAAAGGAATTTTTTAAGAAAAACTCTACTTCTCGACCATATTGCGGCAGCAGCGAACGCGTTAACGCGTAATTTCTTTCCACGACGTTCAGCTGACCGGTGCAACGTCTCTCGGATTCGAACTTTTCACCCGTAAAATTAATCTTGCATGCGAGGTCAGCCGCGAAATGTCAGAGCCCGAAAGCAGAACTCGGCCCACGCACGCTCTTTTCCGTTTGCGGCGAAACTTTGCCGTTCCTTGCATAGTTTCGACCATCGTGCATCTCGTTTCGTCAGCACGGTAACTATGACGGATACCATGACTGCGCCGTTACCACCGGAGGAACGTAATGACGTTATCGCCGCGCACCAGCCAATCCTGAAGTCTCCGCGATCGCCAGTGACCAGCATCCACGCGAATTCTATCGGCCAAACGTAGTTTTGCACACGAGTGACGACTAACCACGGTTGATATTATTGATACGCTCTGTACACGTCGGACGTAGCACGTCATCGGCTGATTTTCTGCATTATTTTACCCTGTACGCGTCAGCGCGAGACGCTTAGCGGATAACGAGTGGTCGACGACGAGGATATATGGAAATAAATCGAGTTACTCGCCGAGTGCGAACGTTCCCTAATTTTCGGACCTATCCCGAACCCAAAACCCTAAAATGTCGAGCTAGTTCTAACCAATTTCGGCTTTCGACTGGAAATTATACGACGCGATAGGTGTATATTTTGACAATCACGCGCGCGGTTTTGGATTATCCATTTTGGATCCCCATTCAGCGATACCCGCGGCGGGATTAAATTTCCTCGTACTATCGGAGGAGTACTATGGAACACGGAAACCATACATTACAGCTAATGAATCGAACGTTTCGGTTTCGCGTGTTTCCCCGGTTTGAAAAAGATCCTGATATTATTGGAATACACGCTCTTGCTCTTTGTTCTCCGCTCACGCAATTTATTCTCCGCCGGCCAATCGAATCGACCATTGTTCGCCGGTAATCGCGTCAATCACGGTGGAGTTGCTTTTTAACATTTCTTTCCGCGGTGAGTCGGTAATCCGTTTTGTTCGACGCATTTACCTCGAGAGATGTACACCGCGCACGCGTTGCACCTGCAACTGCAATTTCGCCAACGGTATAATAACGTTATCTCCGCGTTGCAGCCAATCGCGAGGCCCCCCTGCAGAGTACTTTCGGCACTCGATGCAGGTGTATTGTTCGCAGGTAGCTCGGGGGTTCAATCGAACGTAAATTGCTCGGTCGTTAGCCGATCTTCCGCTAGCGATTCGTTCGAGTTGGCAGAGTAAACCTCGAGACGCATCTGGTTCCTCGAGGAAAATGAAATTTTGTAATTCACCCGTATTCTATGGTCTTATCTGACCATCCGAGACGTTAATTCGACCGATGTAACCCGATTCTGAACCCACGCGAGCATTAGATTTCGTGTAGAATCGGAGTAGGCAATTATGGAGCAGCTTCCCAAATTAAGGACATATGCAACGTCCCAGGGTTACACAGCTGCATCCGCTAACAAATCCTCATTGGTGTGCTTACAAGCCGACCTATAAGCGCGACTCCTACGAGACCGTTTCGGGAACGTAAATCGAGATTTACGTAGTTAAACTCCCCGACGGGTCAGAAATCATTTAAACCCGCTTCTCTATCCCTCGCTCTCTCTTTCTCTCCAGCATTCTGTTTAAAGTTTAAAGATCAAAGTCTTTTTCTGAGAAAACGAAAGTGCCACGGTAAGACGCTTCTTAAAGCGTAATCCGGTCGAACGATAATCGGGAGATAAATCGACCGATTAAACGACGTCGTTCGGTCAATCAAACCTGATCCTGAGCTTAAAGTATTTGCCGCGAACCATCGAGCTATCGGTAAGATCGGCCAGTGATTTAATAATACATTCCGACGCGTAGGAAGCACGTACGCGATATCTCTGGATCAGGTTTATCGCTGACCAATCAACGGTGCGCCCTGCGCCGCATAACTTCAACCGACTCCACGAAGGAACGTTAATTACCAAGGCAACGTTAATTTAGCCGCAGTAGCGATGCGCGCCACGTACCACGTTATAGAGACACGAGAGAGAGAGCGCGCGCGCTCGATTCGCGGTCATCGTGACGATAATAATTACGATAATAATAGAAATGGTAATTACGTTATCTATCCGGTGCAATCACCTATGACCCGAGCATCGATCCGCGCCTTTAACCGTCTCTTCTTCAACCTCGTCCGTTTTCGTTCCACCCTCTCTCCCTTTAAAGCGACGACCGCAATCGCGGTTGCAACGTGTCCACGCCTGGCCTCGCATCATGCGATACAGCCAATTTCCAAAGATCTCGATCGACGACTCGGGCTTCGCCAGTTCCTCGTCATTACCATCCACCCACCCACCACCGTTCCTTGTCCAATTTCGTCTGTCGCCATGGTAGGCGTGTACGATGCACGCGTGTATGCATATATGGACGCATATTCGACGACAAACTACCGCTACGCTACACACGTACATCCACGAGAACGTACACGCGTATCTCCAAGTATGTAAACGTCGTATTACCCCGTTGTCGATAAATTTAAACCCCCGGGGACTGGTTTTCAAGGGTATAACGTCGATGCACCGAAGGGCTGTTCGTGCGGGTTCAACGCGCGTTGTAAAACAACGGAGAAGTCTGAATAGATGGTTAGAATTCCGCTGGATTTACGGTTTCGATCTCTATCGCGAGTGTGGAGAAGGCGATAAATGCGATAGCCGGCTCGCGTGTTCTCTCGCTTCGAATTTCGCCAGCGATTACAACGCGCGACGAATGTAAACGATCTTGTAATTAACGCTGTAATCGATTTCGTAATCGATTTCGTAACCGAGGCACCCGTGTATACCCGATACGATGTAAAATTATTTGCACCGCGAAATTGGAAAAGGAGCCCCGGCAAGATGGCGCGGAAAGATTGCGCTATCGATTTATAGGGAAGATCGGAGGTAATTCGTTCGTAGAGCAGCTGGTTTACCAATTAACCTTTGAAGCACTATCTTCCAGTTTAGCTCAGAGAATATCCAACGATTCGTCCTGGCTGAACGTAATATTCGAGATTAACCAGTTAGATACCCACGGCTAAATTAAGCCGACAGCATGCGATCGTACGCGAGGCCGTTGTTTCAAATGAAATGGGATCTATATGGTGTGGCGGCGAGTGCTGGATTCCGCTTTTGAAAATACCGGCTGGATAAAGAATGGCCGCATAGTTGCAACCTACGGTGCTCGCTCGAAGACTTTATTTCGTTTGCTGTTACTATCGCGCAGAGATTTCTATTTCTTCGAAATAGTGGCGATGTGTCACGGAACGTCATGAGATAATCGCGTTAGACGGAAAATGATAACTCGTTGCTGCTGTAAAGGATTATTTAAGGGGATAAGTCGAGAATGTCGGACGTTTCGGTAATTTACGAGTGCCACGAGTCCTTGTACTCGCTTAAATAACGAAATTATAAATATGAAACTCGCGCGTCGATTGCTGAAATTCGTAAACACATCACTTTGGTTAGAGATACGCGTGTTCCCGAGGAAAAAGCTCGTAATTCAATTAAATAATTACGTAAAATTGTATTAAAATCGTATTAAACCGTGATGGAATGGTTGTGCGATAATTATTCGTGCGTTTGGTAATTAATCCTTCGTATCCTGAAAACAATTGCTCGCGTGGAGAACGAAACGAAACAATAGGATATATGAAACACTCCAACGTGGAATTATTGTAGTTTCGAGAATTCAAAGTTTTCCAAATGTACGTACATCCCTGTATGATCTACAACGAAATATGAATGTAAAATTTTCTATACGAGATTTTCTCTGGTTAATTCCACTCTGTGATATTATTCTACGCATATATTCAATAATCCCCGAAGTATAATTGTCCTTTTTTTCGTCCATGTCCTTTTGATCTCGTAAATCGTTAAGATTTAAAGACAGTTCTCTCTCTCTCTCTTTCTCTCTCTCTCTCTCTCTCTCTCTCTTTGTCCTAAAAGTTTTCGCGTTGCATCGATGCTGGAAGCATCGTATTAACTTGAAATAAATTTCGCGATTTCTCTTGGGAAGAAATTCGTCGATATTTTAAATACGTATCACGATCAAACATTAATCTGCGAACGACAATATTTACTTAGCGAGATACAAGTTTCATTTAGCACTCTCGAAAAGCATCTACCTAATTAACGAGAACCATCGGAAATTCCATAACTCTGATGCGAATAAAAGGAATTCGATGAATAAGTTATACGCCTGATATTTTACGTTTCTCCGGCGAATCTTGAGCAAACGACAGTTAAATTTACCGATCTAAGCGGCTGGTGAAATTATCCCTACGATTTATGCGGCAATTAACAATTCGTTTGCGTTATTCCCGCACGGAGTCGTGGTTCGCGAAAATTAAGAGGCGTATTGTCGTTGCAGAAACGAGCGGGTAACAGGATGGAAAATAA
This sequence comes from Euglossa dilemma, assembly GCA_002201625.1. Classification (NCBI taxonomy): domain Eukaryota; kingdom Metazoa; phylum Arthropoda; class Insecta; order Hymenoptera; family Apidae; genus Euglossa; species Euglossa dilemma. The sequence continues at coordinate 3,509,293 of NIJG01000033.1, read as the reverse complement.
TTCCTTTATTTGCCTTCCATCGTTGCCGAATCGTACGAGAGTTAATGGTTTATTCGCATAGAAATTCCCCACGTTAATGAAATCTCATAAAGTTTATAGTGAACGTTATTTGCAGCGCACCGCGATGTGCTGCGCGAAACCGTATGGCCGCGCATTATTATACATTTCCTCTTTAATAACAACGAAGCCATTAAGCCCCATGGAACCGATACTTTCTCACCTTCGTCGCGGAATAACGCTAATCGCGAGCGAATTAAATTGAAAATAACGCCGCAAGTATATTACCACCGCGCGTAAAGATGGCGGACACCTGAGTGCTCACGGTGGTTCGCATCGGATATAAAATGGATTCACCGCACGCGTATTATTACCGGTACACGCGGTATTATTACTCGCGAAAATTATATCCACGTATAGGTTTCGATTTATATCGCTAATGCTCGACTGAATAATGTATGAACGCGTTTAACCGATCCATGCCATCAATTTTAACGCTGGAACGACCAGTAATAATAATCACGGAATCATGTAACTACATTCAGAAAGGAGACGTTAGGTGCGATTAATTAACAGTTCCGCTATGTTATTTATCGAAACAAACGGAGAATATTAACGAATACACGGGGAATATCACGCGAATAAAGTCATTTCATACGCTTCCCAGTGGTGAAACTTTTTTAATAACGCATTTCTTTAGAAAGTGTTTAATAATCCATGACTCGCGATTTTGTTACGCGAGATAACAGGACTATCATCGGCATTGGAAGTGGTTCGAAGTAGAGGCGAGATGGTCGAAGAATCGAGGAAACGCGAAATGACGCGTGTCATCCGACAGCGATAACATTCTACGATACTCGAGAATAAGTTTCCCCTGGCGAATGGAAATACTTTCGCACGCTTTGCACGCTTCTATCCGGTTTCCTCGAGCTTATCAGATAGAGCACGCGCCGCGAGACTATTCGTTTCGTAATAACGCCAACGTGAATGCGCATCTACGAGACAAACCGATTGCTACCGAGGGATCTATATTTCAACAGGCTGTGAAATGAATCTGGAAACTGTTTGTTTTTGCCGGGATATCCAATCTACGTGGCTTTTAAAACAGCCAGGATCTTAACGTAGGACGAGACGTAAAAGGAAACGTAAAACGAAAGAATCTCATAAGACGTGGAAGATGCAAGAAAACAGCGAGAGGAAATCGTTTCGCGAAACACAATCCGCCGAACCTAACCCGAACACGTATGTAGTTATGTATCCACGTATCGTGCCGTGACATTTCTCGATCACGACATTGATTGAACGTTTGTCAGCGAAGCAATTACGAGCGATCGGTACATTTATAAAACAATTAACACCGACTTCCTTCCGATCGTTTAACGACAATTAATCTCGGCGAAATAGCCACTTCATTTAGCCGTTGTTGCCGGCGAAAAAGAGTTCGCCGCTTTCAAGAACTCCCGTCGAGCGAAACGCCGCGGTGAAAGCAGCGAGTATAATTAATGCGTACGCGGAAAAACAGCGAGGGAGAAGAGAATACCTGCAAGAACCAACTTTAAATTTTTATCCGTGCAATTTTTTTCTCCTTTTTCCCCTCTCCCCACCATGATGGAGAAAAGCGAGAATGGTTTTTCTCCTCTGACCGTTGAGAGAGAATACCTGCGCGTAGAGAAGCGTTAAGGTGTTAAACGGTATCCGTGCCGGTGTCTTTCCTCTTGCAAATTAAGCCTTAACTATGAAAGAAATTATGAAAGTTATCCGCGAAGGAGGGGAAAAAAGAAAGATACGAGGCCGTTTTCGCTGCTTTCTCGCCAGATGGCTGTTTACCCGCTTGCTTCTTTCCGGCCCGGGTGTTGTTATTTCACTCTGTTAGAATTTAATACAAAACTCGATTAAACTGTGCCGTTGTTGCGCGATTTAATTAATTCGACGTCGGTGAAACAATTGTCGGATAATTACTACCGAGTTTTGAATGATTTCACCCGAGTTTAATTCAACGCGCGTCTCTCGGTTGTTCTTTTCCGCTTCCTTCTTCGCCTCTCGGACGTCTTTTGACTCCTGGCGAGGATCCGATTAATCTCGATCATCGTCCCTTTCTAGAGACCATCGATCGTCTTTTCCTCTACACAGGCTCTCCCTGTCTTTCCACGAATCCGGATTAAACTCGAAATCGCCGCGGTTCTAATTTTTTATATTCCCGAAGGACAGGCATTCTTCGCAAAGGTGGAAACACCAAGTTGGAAATGTCAGAGTGTTATCTGGGGTCGCCGGTCGATACAGAAATTTCCGTTCAAAGTGAGAATTAACGACAAAGAATTAAACTTTTTCTCCCGTAACTATCTAGTTCGAAACTCGATGGACTCGAAGAAAATCGGAAAAGGAAAGCACGCCGCAGACATTAAAGAACCGAGACCACGCAACGAGAGAACGATAAAGCTTCCGGAACTTTAAAATATTCCAAGAAAAAGGAAACTTCTGGAAACTGTAATTACATCATACCCGGGATGTACGATCGACGCTTCGAATTGAAGTCCAAGCGGCGTGCAAAATGTTAATTCTCGATCGCGGCGACTTTCCCCGTCGCAAAGGCGATAAGGCAGAAGGCAAACCCGTCACGATTCTTATCTCCAGCGATGATAAGGGATCACAGAAGCACACGGTTGGTCGAGAATTTAACGAGACTCAGAGCAGAACGCGTCAAAGCAATTCGGAGACGACGTTTATTAACGGGGTCGTCAAAATTAGTCGGTAGAAAGCTCGAATTCTTGCGAGATTTCCACGAGAGATGGTTCGTTCGCCTGGAAACAAGGAATCCCGACGACCCGGGGTCTCTGTCTCTCGCGTCCGAACGAAGAAACACAGAGGACTCGCTGAGTGGCGAAATCTTTGGTTAATTAAATCCCGTTCGGCTCGCTAGTCCCCGGCTTAACGCGCGCCGACTGCGTCGCGCGAGTATTCTAACTTTACGCGTGATTTTAGCACCATGCTCAAACGCTCTTAGGCGAACGCTACGAAACCAGGTCTCCCAATTAGCGAGAGATTCGCTAAACGAGAGCTTACGCCTGGCAACCTGGCGGAATGACGCGAACGTGGCCACCTCGTGTCGAGAAAAAAGCTCAGCCGGCGCGCTTGCAGCTCGGAAAACCAGACTCGGCTAATTTGGAGATACTCGTGGCCCCGGGAATTCGCTGAGAAGATATTAAATACATAAAATAAAATTTACAAAATAGAAAGCATCGGAGATTATACAAGATTTCTATATCCGATTGACATTTATGGCGTGCCATTTCTGAACTACCCAGCTATTTCTAGGAGAACCTTGGGATCTACGCCCACGGGCTGCTCTATCATGAGACCCGCGCTTATAAGGTTCTTCCGCACCTCGAGTGACCTAAGAAACGAATCATTTCTGTGTTAAGCGTAGAATTATTCACGCCTCCGTGAGTTTAAACCCGCGAGGTTGGTTTAAGCCGAAAATGTGGGAAATAACGGAATCGCGATAGACACGGTGGATTTGCATTTCAGGATTTCTTTACCCGAGCATCGATGATCCGTTTTGTTCTCCGAGTAGACGTAGCGGGGGAAATATTATACGTACACCCGTGGATTCACGACTGGGGATCCATGAACGGTGTAATAACGTTATCTCCGCGCAGCAGCCAATCTCGAAGCCACGGCAATGGCGCTAGTACTTTCGGCACTCGATGCAGGTGCATTGTTCTCAGGTAGTTTTGTGTGACAGACTGAACGCGGACTGTTCATTGTTATCCCATTTCGAGCCACTAATTCGTGCGGAAAATTGTTACACCCTCTGTGGAAGGTGTACGCGACCAGATCACGAAGAAAATGTTGAACATCGATGCAAAGGGTTTCTGGCAAACATTTGTCGTTTCACGAGAGCATAAGGTAAAGCTGCAAATGGCTTCTTAAAAGAGTGCCCTTAATTTCTTCCGTTCTTTCCTCGATGAACGCTCGTCTCTGTTTTCCCGTGCCGGTATTCGCTTCGCAGTTTATAATTCCCTACCGCGACGAGAAATTGTTTTTCAGGCGTAAGGGAAATGAATCGCGCGGAATTATTACGAGAGGTACGAAGATTACACGAACGAGGCGGAGTAGATTCCACGGGAACTGCCGTAATTCTACGGAAATAATTAACGCGGTGAAATCGGAATGGATGGCGATAAAAATCGGTAGGCGAATCGTCGTTGGATGATATCGATATCAGCGGAAATATCTCTTTGACTTTGACGGAGCCTCTGAAAAGTTAATCAGCTCTGAAACGATTAAATCGTCTGCCGGGAACAGTTCGCCGAGCTCCTTCGCGAAATTATACCTGTCTTCGCCCTCGCCTTGTCCCGTTCAAGTTAACGTTCGGAGATAACGATATTAAGATCCATCGAGAGATTATCAGTCCAGAGAAAGGAAGAGAATGGACAAAATGGGGAACGAAAGAGAAAAGAAAGCTTCAGTCCGATATCGCGGAACACGCCGGCAATTCGCATCGACTCGTAAGAATCTATTACAGTTCCGTCGAACGAACGACGATGGAGTGTTGTCCCAATGAAAAGACCATTCATTCGGGAAACAAAGTGAACCATGGGATTGCGTTACCTCGCCGACGCGAAATCTGGCAGCGAAAAGCCGGACTACGATCACTGCGCGATCACTTTCGTAATACGTATCGAAACGCGATTAATTCGCAAATTTACTTTTCCATTTCGCGAAGAAGCATCGAGAAACGTTCTGCTGCCATTGTCCCGAGTCGTTCCTTTCATCGTGGCCGTTACGATAGCGGTAATAATTAACCGTTCGATTTAACGTAAACGGGGAATGGAAAAAAAGAGGTCGAGCGAAACGTATTTACTGGCGTAAAAGCTTGGTGCATCGGGGTTAAAACGATCACGAGTTCCGAGTCTCCTTTGACGATTCGAGATCTCTTGGAAATTAATCTCGCAGTCAAAGGAATGCCAAAATTTAATCATTTCAGAAGCGTCTGAGCTTGAAAAGTAGGAAAGACCAACTACTCTCTAGGTAGGTGACCAGTTTTAAACGAGTCTATTTTAAATACCGTTGAGATTTGCTTGTCCACGCAGCAGCATGCTGTTCGATTGCAATAAAGGGTTACTTACACGGATGCAACTGTTGCGTCCAAAAGATCGGGGAGAACTGTATAACTGGCGAAACAGACACGAAGTTGAACCCGCTGCCGGTACCTAACTGTCTCGTGGAAAGTTTCGAAGCTTCATCGACTCGTTTAGATCGGTTTGCCGCGATGAAACTCGCGATGAAACTCACGATGAAACTCGGTCTCGTGGAGATGTTAAGGAAACGGTGGCTAATCCGAATACATAGCGCGTCGGTGAACCTAATTTTTGCTAGGTGGACGCGCGATATTTATCGCAAATCGCGTTCCCCCGGAGAAAATTAGTTTCGTCGTTGGGTCGATATTCGCGAAGGATCGCGCTAGGAAAAAGCGAGATAACACGGAAATATAAAAATAGAGAAGTTGGGCTGGTGGAAAAGTTGGGAGACCGTGAAGCACTTTCGAAACAGGTAAAAGTTTTTCTAAATTTAATCAGCTCAAAGCTAACTGAAACACTTCTCATGAAAGATTCAATGACTTCTTCGAGAACTATGTCAACGGATAACGTCTTAAAGGAAATATTTTTCGCCGCGAGGCAGAAATTAAATTGGCCGGTCGGAAGAGGGTGACGAATAAATAAGAGCATTTTATTCTTATTATGTGCCTTCGGAGCTGTGCCCAATTCTTTTTTTTCACGATACGCTCCTCGCTAGAAATAATTAAAACCGAAGATTAAAAGAGTCGATAAGGATCGACGGAATAAACTCTCGATGCTTTATTTCGGGATTTACGTCCGAGATATCTGTTTCGCTACGCAGCTGAGCCAGTTAACCGTCTTAGAACCGTAAAACAACCCAAACTTGAAACTTCTAAAAGCTTTACAAACTAATCCCTATAAACCAGTCAGCCACACTCAGCTTATTTCCACCTACGTTCTCCGCTTTCCTCGATTTCTCCATTCCAAACAGCTCTTTCGCCCGCCGCGAATTTCATATTTCGATATCCAATCGTCTACTTCCATTTTCCACTACTCTACTTTTCCTATCCCCGGCCGAATCCCGTTCAACGACCGTCACGCGCGATACTTTACGTGGTAACCGAATTAAAAAGTAATTTTCACGCGTGAACAGTGCTCGGCCAATCAGCGCGGCCATCTTGATCGACGACGCGCACAGGCGCCATTAAGTCGCGGCGTCGCGAACATTACGAATTTCGCGAAATTATCCAACGCGATACCAATTCTCGAAACCGACCGAGTCGTTGCGGAAGTTATATCGAACACGCCTCGCGAGAGCTTGCGACGATTTATACGCGAGTATGAGGGTTCCGCGATGCGAATTGCCGCGATTAATAAATTCTCTTCCGAACCCGAATAAGTTGGCAGAAATGAAAGATTACAACGGAAAAAGATTTAACGTGGGTTCGCAGCCGTGGCCACGTAGCGGTTGTAAACGCTCTTTGAATATCCCCGTTTAATTGCTCGCGGACAACTTGTTTCATCGAATGACAAAACGCGTCTAATCCGATTGAACGATGAATCGTGACCGCGACGCGACTGCATCCGGAACAACGATGCAATAAAACGGACGAGTAATAATGAAAGCAAGCAAAATATTACGCCCATTTCCCGGACGCTCGCACACGCAATTTCCCATCAGACAGACACAACAGCGCCCAACGTTTTAAATGCATCTGTTTGCTGAATATTCCAATTCTAACGGATCCACCGCGTTTAAGTGTCTCGTTTGCCGTGGTGCGCAAATTTTTTTTCTTCATCGCAAAGTCCTTAACAAAAAAAAGCACGTTTAAAAATGACGATAAAAGGTGCTGGAAATTATGTTCGACGATAGTTGATCACGTACGAAAACGAGAGAGTGCTTAAAAGTATCGATGAAAAAATATAAAAAATCGTGTTTCGTAAATAACTACACGCGGAAATGAAAAATCCATACAAACGATTTAAAAAGCGAAGAATAAATCTTTATTTCGAAATATGTCTGGTCTCGGTTTTGATTGTACATGACCGCCATTATATCGGTTCTGTATCGATTTGAAAATGTTTATACACCGGTTGCACGTAACTATTAATCACAATAGAGTTGTTCGTAACCGTTCCAATCAGTATCGACGTACAACAGTTTGATTCCCGTGTTGTAAAAAATCGACTGGTATAAAAGCCCGAGAATTATCGCGATCGCGAGGAATTCGTAAGGGACTCCTTGTAAACGACCATCGCGTGTATAATTCTGGACCGCGAGGGTTTCGCGAGGGAAAACGCGGCCAGCGTTAACACCGGTTACGCGGCAAAAATGAAAGCGACCGGCCACGGTCGGGGAAATTGAAAAAGAAATTGGAAGAGCCAGAAAAGTGTAAACCGTGAATGCAACATTTTGCTGTATCTTTGCGGATGCGTTCGCAGCCATTCATCTTGCCTATGAACGGCATGGAACTGAAACAGCAATCCAGATTACTGCGGCTAATAAATTCCCTGCTACGGCAGACTGCGGAGCAACCGCCGCCAGAATTCGGCCAATGGTGCCGCGAAAAACGGAGATAAACAGGAAAAAAATGTATACTCTCGAAGGGGAGTAAAAAAGAAATTACATCGGTACGCTTTATTATCGTCGCGGAGCTGCCGCAAGTTCCTCTACAGTTTTTAGCAACTTTTCTAACCGGCATTATCTTGGAGAAACGACACAATGCATAATTCCCGGGTATAAAGCAGCTTCGCGATTCCGAGAGAATAATTCGCGGACCTGTAAATGTTTATTTGCCACTTTTTACGAGCAACGTTTACGACAAAGCCATCCCCAAGAAGGTAATGCTTCCGTGATTATGGAAAATTAAAAATGTTGTAACGGAGATTTTTCCCGATATTTCATTAAAAACCGGGAACACCGAACCGTTTCAAACGTTTCCAAGATATTTTCTCGCAGAACGATCCGTCGTTTATCGAACATAGAGACAGGGTTGCTCTCTCGAATTCGGTTGATTTTCGGTAATTTTTAACGCTAAAGGGAGAACGGTAGATGTACTTTCTCTTTAACGGGGAAAATATTTGAATACATTCGGTCGATACCAGACAGAACAAAAATAATGCAGTCGAATAGCCAGGATCGATGAACAACGGGGCGATTTTATCGCTCAGTGGTCGGAACCTGATCGAAAAACGTGTACATAACAATAAACGCGACGAGAAAATGGGAATGAACGTTTTAGAAATTTCGCTGGAATATGGCTGCCGTTAGCGAATAATCGTCTTGTAAATGCGCGCACTGTACGGTATTCTTTTCGCGGGAGATTGCCAGTCATGGCTCACCCTGTGCATTATCTTCAGCCGGGAAGAAAATTGACTCATTTTTTTTTTTACGTAATAATAATCTCGTTAATGAGACACGAAGGTATAAAGATCCTAAGGAGATTATAACACAGTGACCTCAACGTTTAACGCTTAAGGCAACGATCTCATCGGGAAATTATCAAACAACGTTTCAGACTGGAATAATTAATATCCCGTAGAATTTCAGCTAAATAAATAAAATTCCGTTTAGGCCAACGGCGTTGTATCGATTCCTGATCGTTGAATAAAACAAGAGGCCGTTGCAAACGGCGCACGTACAAAATGGTAACGCGTTATTAGCATTACCGACCAGTCCATTACTCGAGATAGCATTCGATGGAGCACTCGACGATGTCGAAGAGAGCTATTTTCACGGGAATCGTTTAACCTTGGTCGATACAGCGACCGAGGCCGATGTAAGAACAAACAGTTTGAAAATTTCATTACGTGCTCGTTACTCGTGTAAACGGTCCCTCCGATAGGCTCTCTCTGTTCCGCATGCACGGCCAATTTGTCGCATATTTTTAAACGACACGTAGTCACATATGCGCGCTCGCGCGCGCGCAAACACACGCCCACACAGGCGGAGAACGAAGAGGAAATTACGGTCCGAGGGCGGACCCTTGCGAGTCCTGTAAACTCTTTCGAAATTGACCGCGCTGTTTCAGATCGAAAGTGGCGCTCTTTGAAGGGCAAAAGCGTGGAAAATTCAACGACGCGCTGTAATGCAGGTTCACGTAACAAGGTACACACCGCGTTTCGTCCTCGTATCCTCTTTTTCCCACGTGAATATTTCATCCCACCACGGAAAGGAGGGTGTAGAGGGAAAAAAGTATATCGACGATGGTATATACGGCAGAGAGCAAACAGCCGCGTTAGCGAGTTAAGCTTACTCTCTTTTCGGATAAAAACGAACATTTCCCTTCTGCGAGGCATTATTCTCCGCGGACACGGGCGAAAAGATACGGAAGATTTAGCGCGTGCTGAGGAATCGTTGGGGGAAAAGAAGCGGACAATGTCGTACGATTGTACCGGTGGGAACGGCGACAAATTAGCTCGAGATTCGCTAAAAACGAAATAACGAGACTATTTCGGACCTCGAGGAAATACACTGTGCTCTTCCTTTCGAGATTCCGCGTGAACCCAACCGGAAACTGCGCTCACAGGTCACGCTTATTCCATCGGGCTGAACTTTAATTCAAGATCAAATTCGATGGCGCGAAACCGAACTTTAATTCAAGATCAAATTCGATTCGACGAATGGAATGGAGAGGTAACGCGTTTTCAGGCAATTTCGACCGAGGCCGCGGAAGTATAGTTAATAGACGTGGTCTGGTGAAAAATCGCCCGGCCCCTTTCTCCCGTAGCCAATTTTCGTTTAACGACCGCCGCTTCGAAGGAATCCCGTGGATGGAGTTCCGTCCGCTGCTCGGAACCAGCGGAAATCAATGGTGGAGACAAACCTGGGAAGTGGCGAATTCGATTTTCGAGACGGTCCGTCGTCGTCCGGCAAGGTCTGGTTAACCGTGTCGGCGACGACACATTCGTACACCCGCGTACGTGCGCACGGTGATAACGGTATAGCTGTAGGAAGGGCCGATGGCGAACGAGCAAGGCCGGAACTAGCGGAGGAGGTAATCAGATTTGCGAGAGAGCGATGGGCTTGGCGCTCCATCAGCGTTTACAACATTTCTGTCTCCTTCCTCCTATCATATGGCCACTCCTTCCTCTCTCGCCACTCTATTTCTCTCTGCGTGTCTCTCACTCTCTCTGTCTCTCTCTCTCTCTATCCATCTACCTAGTTGCACGAGCATGCTTACGCATATGCACACAGCAAGAACGACAGTGACCACCTTCGCACTATCGCCGCACATTTTACGCTCAACCCACTCCGTTGCCCATTTAATTACCCTAAAAGCCAAGTGCTACGGCGTCTGTGTATCTATCGGCGATGGAAGGGACAGGGGAGAGGAAGAGACTGTTCGTAGTCGTCGAAGGTTAATAATGCACTTAGATGCATCGACGCCACCGATCTCGACTAAGTCTACGTGTCTGCGACCAAACGTCTTTCTCCACTGCTAACTTTGTTCCCGGTTTCTTTGACGAGAACGATCGTAAAGGGACGTCCCACCTCGCCGGAGTACCTCGAGTTTTTCCTCTTCTCTATCTCGAGCTTTTCTCATCCACGATTTCATTCTTTAACCCGTAGTTCGATTCGCGGAATCACGACGCGAATGAAAGTATTTCGTTTCGGTTAACCGTTACGCGTCTAGTTCCAACGATACTCTCATTTTCGTTCTCGTATCGGCGATACGTCGAATCACAAGCACGGAAACGAATAAATATTTACGCTTTACGGTCGTATCGCTTTACAGAACGCCAAGTTCGAGCCCGATATGCGAAAAGGCTGGGAAATCGAATCTCGAAACCGCGATGTCGCGAACGCGGCTCGCCTACTTGTACACTCTCCTAATCGACTTGAATGGATAAGCGTTTAACGAAGAAGAATTTAATCGGACGTCGTCGTCGCTTTGCTTCTCGCGATTGAATTATCCCGCAGGGTAGAGGAGGGAATTTGTTCGACGTAACGAATTTATTAAATAGCCGCTCGATGCGATGAAAAGTGGGGCAATAATTTTTTTTAAGCGAAAACTTCGTTTTCCTCGTCGACGGCGGAACGCTCGGCGGGAAAACGTTTTATAACTTTCGCTTCTTCCTTGCCCCGAATGAAAACAACCCGGGCCTTTGTGATAATTCATACTCACGGAAATTAGTCTAATTTTGAAATACTTCGCGCAACTTAACCCAGATTTTTCCAGCAATAAAAGCTTCGCGAATGAAACGTTTAAGCGGCCAGAAGTGCGTAAACGAATAAACTGAACCAAACTTCTCCCTGAACGCCAACCACTCCGCATTTTTTCCTATTTTCTCCTTTTCCCTTTCCGCTTTTTCTTCCATTTTTTATTCGCGTTACGCACCGTGCCAGAGATACGAAATAAATCACCGGCCACGAAGGTTACACCGCGAATCATGGTTTTATTGCTCGATTAATTCGTCGCGAAATTTGCAACATCTGCCGTATTCAGGTCAGGGTATTTAACGCCCTGATAACGCCAAAGAAATTTTAACCTTTCGACTTTTTCGCGACATCCTTCGAAAGAGGAGAGATCTTCACGCTGTCTTTGGTCGAAAGGGAGTCGTTCCCTTTTCCTTTTTGCTTTTCTTAATTATCCCAGGTGAATATCAACGGCGAGCGAACACGTTTTCGAGCGTGACTCTCTATTTATTTCGAATCATCGCTTCAATGGGAATTTCGCATGAATCGCGGGAAAAAGCCAAGCCCATTCGTCCGATTCTCGCGGTTAGCGTTCGAAATTTCATATCCTGAAAAAAAACGAACCTCACGTGCATTCGGTAAAACTGTCACGGATTAAACGTCGCGTGTCGCGTTTGTCCCGGAGTTAATAAAGCCTGGCATGAAAACACCGGGTGGTCGGTTCAATTATTCGATTCGCGCATTCCCTTTGCGCGAAACGAACTAACCGATGCGAGAGGGTACATTCGTCCGCCACGATGAAACGACTAATTGGTGTAATTAATTATTCGCGAAACGCGTTTAAAGCTATCGCTTTTGTTGGAAAACACGTTGCACCTTTCCTCTTCCATCTTGCAGCTGCTCGAAATTATTCGATTCGATCGGCGCTCATCACGGAGCATCCGTTCTCCAAGCTTGCCGAGCTAAATAGAAATTTCAGTCAGGGCTAACGTTTCAAACGAATTCACAGGCGAGTTGTGCCGCGGTGCACGGGAAAAATTTCGTATCACGGGAAAGCAAACAGGCTGAAAAGGGAAAACGGGAGAGGAGAAAAAGAGAGGAAGAAAAAAAAAGGGAAAAGTGGCGAGGACGCAGGTCGAAAACGCGCGTTACGTTTTGTTGTTATTGGTTTTCTTCCTCTGTTTCGTAGTACATCATATTGATTTATCGAACCGCAGACTCGACCGATGTTACAACTTGTAAAGTCACTAAAACCGGGTAAAAAACGGAACGCTTCGGTCTGTTGAAAGCTGCGTTTGACTTGACGCGTTTAATCGCGACTCAAACGCGGCGGGAAATAATCCAAATTAATTACGAATCGGTAACCGTTCCCTGTAATTTATGTCAACAACCATAGACCGTGCTGATCCAGTTAACAACGGGCGCAGTTATTTACATCGATGTTATTTGTCTCACTTTCAATTAATTTCCTCCATGATTCACTATCCAAATACGTTGCCGACCGATTCGGCGTTTCTATATTTTCCTTCTTATAATCCGCGTTCAGTTACGCCGAATAACATTTTCGAGACCGGAATGTCCAACATTTCCCGATGGTAGATTATTTCCAACGTGCTCCATATCTCGCTCCATTACACTCGATTGTTTGAAAAGGTTTGGAAAGGTTTACATGTCCCGGAAAGAGAAAGAGGCAAGGTGGTACGATAAGTAAAATTACCGTCCGTGAAACTTCCATTGAGCGACGAAATTGTTCGCTCTTTCTAAGACTCGCGACGATTCCTTAATCGTCGCTCTGCTCGGATTGAAAAGCGAAAAAGAGCGTTTCCGTTGCCTCGAAGCACGATTTCCGGTTGGCAGACGGAACGAAAGCTTTCGTTTCACCGTGGAAGGGTCGCATCGAACGTTGGAGTGTTTCTTCGACCACCCTCTTCGTACATAAGCCGTTTCTTCCCGGCAGAGTGGTGCGAAAAGGCACTACACGACACGTGGAACCGCAAAACGCGACCACTGGCCGATTTCAACCACAGCCAGCACAACTACCCCGACACCACGGCTCGGGGTTTCCAAGTGCCAGAACACGCGTGAAAATGTTTCACCCTCGGTGGCCAGACGTTTTCGTTTGTCGTACAAATTCGTTCTCGCGTCTGAACGGTTCGCCAGAAGAAATCCTGCAAATACACCCACGTATTTCCCCTATTTTCCCGATTTTTCGCCGAGCTATATGCCGCGTTATCACAGTGCAAATATGGATACGTAGGATTTCTTGATAAACATAAATATTATTCACCAGACATCGTGAACTAACCCTTTGCACTCGAAGTGACTCGCATTCTAATAACTAGATTAGAAATAATTAAATAATAAGTAATAATAAATAATTAAATATATAAGGAAAGCTTTGAATCGTATGTTTATAGCGAAAAAATGTTCTAGTGCAAAGGATTCGCATCGTGTATGTAATGTTACATTAATGAAGGTGTATGATACGCGTTCAGTTTTAAAGAAAGAAAGTTTCGAGTCGCGAGAAAGTATTTAAGCCATGGAATGAAAATTTAATTAAACGGAGATAAAGCGAAGCGACGCTGCGACGCAAGTTTGAAAAGAGACTTAAATGTATGGCACGCGTTCGTTCGAATTTTATTCGCGACTATACCCGCTCGTGCGAAACTTGTATGCGGTTATAGAATCGCATTCTCGCGACTGCGACACGACATATCGGTCGCATTGTGTCCCGCGCATTAATTATTGCCGGACGCGAAATGCATCGCATGCAAGCCTCCTGGAAATGTGACTTTTTCCAAGCCGCACCTAATCCTTCGCGATGTCTCCGTGAAACTTTGAACAGCCTGGCGTCCGACCATAGAACGTGTACCAGAGTCGCGTGCCAGGATACATATTTACGGTGTAAACCGATTTATGAATCCGAAAATTCGAGTCCGTCGCGGAGGTAAATTTTTCTACTTCCTTCCGATGAAATTCTATTCGACGCCGGGATTGCGTTCGAAACTTGATATCGCCGGAAATATATTTCGAATGTTAAAGATTTTTGCAGAAGCCCTCGCAGGGAAATGTACCGAATATCCAATCCCGATGCTCTCCGGTTTGTAGAATTCTTCTTTTTTCTTTTTTTCAAATATTTGCGACTTGTAAAAATTCGTCGATCGCCTCGCAAACTTTCCATTCCCGTCGATCTGCTGTATCGTGAACGAAAAATTTGGTTAAGGAATGAAGTAATAGATTCGGAATGTAAAGATTTTTTAGAAAATTCTGGTATGGAAATATACGAAATATTCGATTTCGACGCATTCCAATTTTAGATTTTTTTCTTAGCGGTATTCGACATTCGCGAAATACTTGGACGCTTCAAAAATTGCTTTTGAACGTTGATCGAACTAATTTTCCCATCGGTATCTATCGTGGACGCGACACTTTGTTATGTAACACAATAACAGAAGGACTCCGCCGGGGTTCGACATCGCTTGAAAGTGTACGGAAAATGAAGGAAATTAAACATTCTTGGAACAGAGAGAGAGAAGAGCAGCGATCCTCTTCGACATCATCAGCGTGCGAGCTTGCTTTCGACAAGAAACTAAAGTAAATTCAGTTTCCAAGAAGCACGTTTATAGCAGCGAAGTTTAACAAAGCCATTATAAGTGCCTAGCGAAACACCGTCCATACGGTATCTACGAATCAACGAGATGCATAGTATTCGTAAGAATATAATTCTATTTTCGAACTGCCTTGTCGTGCCGTTGTATCGACGCAATTTGTGTTCCCGATAAATAAACGGCCGCGAAACGGACCAAATAAGTAAATAAGTAAAATCTTGAAAAATTATCGCCGAAAGGTAATTTTATTTTTACTTATATATATCTTCTATATATAAGTAAAATCAAAGTTACATCGAAGGACCATCTGTTTATCTTGTGCAATTATTCTATTATTCCGGTGATCAAGAACAATACAACGTTTATAAAATTGCAACGTTTAAGTATCCTCATCGCGAACTATTAACATGCCTAAAAGTGAATTAGAATTTAGGTTAGACTCGGTTAAGTTCCCGGAGCAAAATGCCGGAAACTTTGGGACAAAGATGCAGTTTTAGGCAGTTCAGACTGCACCGCAAGTAACTGACGAAAAGTCCGC
Organism: Euglossa dilemma; assembly: GCA_002201625.1. Lineage (NCBI taxonomy): Eukaryota > Metazoa > Arthropoda > Insecta > Hymenoptera > Apidae > Euglossa > Euglossa dilemma. The sequence goes on along the minus strand of NIJG01000033.1, from coordinate 3,493,951 downwards.
AGAAATTTCGATTCATTACTTGTACAACATTACCCGCCCTTGCTTAAACCAAAAAACTTTGTTTCCGTGTAAAATTAACGGCGCCATTTTCACCTCTCTCCTCCTTCCCCTTTCACCCCTTTCCCATTTCCGCTCGCTTCAATTGTACTTCGACGTATATAATACATATACGAATTCCTATATACGCGCAATTACTAGAATTTCATTTCTGGGAAAGCAGCAAGCGTGTATACGAGCGTAATAATTGCGAAATAATGAAAAATACTACTCTCGTTATGATACTTCGATACGTAGGTGGACCTCGGCTTGCCGCTTTGACTGCGAAATGTTTGAGAAATGTTTTCTTAAAATGCCAGCAAGGAAGGAACTTTCACACAGAAGCAGCACGATACGCGTGTACGACGGAACGAGATGCTCTTTGTTTGCACAAAACACACCGACAATCTCTCGTTGGATGGAACAGAAAAGCTTTTCCTTTCCGGACGAACAAGAGCACGTGCGCCATTGTAAATTTTACTTTCGTTAATTCGCGAGCTGACTTTCGCGATTCGGCAATATGGCGTCGAGCGCGGCTGGCTTTGTCGATACAAATCGGAATCACTGAATATCGATACATTTTTCGTGCGTCCGATTAATGGCAGGAAAAACGAATCGCGCAAACGCGAACGATCGGACAAAAACGCGTGGCAAAAGCGTCGTACAGAGACTTTTTAAGCGTACGCGAAAGAAACGCAATACCGTGATAACGTAAACTTTTGCACGACGAGCGGTGTACAAATGCGAAATAATTACAAAGTACAATACACCCGAAGTGCATTGAAATTTTAATATACGCAGTATTATATAAAAGAAGAGCAAATGGAGCTGCATTGTATATTAATTCACTTTCGCGAACGATTCTTTCGACGTCGAAACAATTCGCAATTATACACGAAATTTCGCGCACGCTTATAAAACGCGTTATTTTCGATATCCCTGTGACAATAGACTGGAGAAGAAAATTATGATGCTCCTCTATAATCTTCGGTATCTAACAGTATGGAAAAGCAACCGTTGCATCACGATACGACAAATCGTTTGCTTTATATTCATCGCGACAACCTATCTAAAAATAACGCGCGAACGTTTCTTCTCGTGATAATACTGGAATAAACGTGCAGCAAGATTCGATAACCGCAACGTTTAAGCGTAAAACAATTTAACATCGGATCGAGGCAGATCAAATTGTTCCTGTCAATTCAGCTCCCGATACGACACCAATAACTTTACCATCGTATCAAGCGGTTCGGCTCGAACCAAATAAATTTATTTCAAAGATTCCTGCGGCAAATGACGAGCCAACGGCCGATCATACTGCGCTGCTACGATACACCGGTGTGGCCTGCCATCGTGTGTAGGCATATAGCCTGAAGCATGCCAGCTATTGGCATCTGAGTGGGAGACAAAGAGCTTTGGTTCTAGCCGGGTATTGGACTATTGGATTCTCCTCTCCTCTCTCTTCCTCGTTCTCTCTCTTTCTCTCTTTCTCATTCTCACTCTCCCCCTTCTTTCCTTTTCTTTCTCTCTCTTCCCTTTCTTCGTCCCTTTTTATCCTGCCATTACTTTCCCCTTTCATTCCACTCTTCGTTCACCTTTCCTTTTTTTTTTCGCTCCCCCATCTCTCACTCACTCGGCAGGTTCGTGGATGCGAAACTTATTAAACCACCCCCACCAGCTGTCCGTCCTCGTGTCGGTGAGAATTTCAAAGGCAAGAAAACTGAGGTAATGGCACCGCGTATGTACGTACGGGTTTGATGCTCTCTGTGAAAACGCCGCGCTATTGCGCGATATTCCCAGTTGCGGCTGCTGAAAAACGAGCTACCATTCGATGGTGTAATGAATACCCTTGTCCGACTAGGGATTGATCGAAGTTACTTGTATTCTTTGCCCACCGGCAAGACAGCAGTTTCATTTTATGTCGGCCCCACCGTGTATGCGATGCGCGTTATACGGAAACATATTTCATTTTTCTCAACGGTCCAACGTGTGTGGTGGTTCATCGACCAAACGACGCGAGAACGTCGCTTCTGCACCATCGTCGGGGACACGTTTAATTAAACGTCGAATTTAGAATCGTCATTTTACGAGCTGTCTCATCGCCGCCAGTGTCACAAATACGAGCATCGTCTTGGAAATTTATTAATGGCTGCGTCGCTTGCGTTGCAAATTTATAATTTTCCCGTTAACGCGGGAACGAGAAACCGGAAGAAATTATGACTCGCGTTACCCGATCCACTAGCCCTGTCTGACACGTAATTAACTCGTACTACTTCTCGTCCGTAACATTTTCCGCGACGTAAATCTTTCTTATTCGATTTACTTTTGGCGTATTTTTCCCGTTATTCGCGACGGACGCGCCAGAAGCTTGTGCATGTTTCATAAATCGAGAGACCCCGGGATCCCCGACGTCAACCTGTTTTTGACAACGTTAATTACATCACCGACGACAACAGACTGTATCTGCGACCAGTGGGACGGGTTCGATAAACGATGACGCAAATCAGAGTCATACTTCATTAAATAATCGACGTGGACGGGAACAATTTACTAGCAGAGGAATAACCGTGTGCCGCGCCAACTCCAATCGACTGCCGAGTAAACTTCATTCATGAAGTTGGCCGAGGCTTAACGAAATTTGAAAGTGATACATTGTACGATAGATTATTCGCCTCTCTAACTTCTAACGGTGTAAATTTTCCATATACACGCGTATGTGTGTGTTTCCGCAAGAACGACCGCGCTGGAAAATTGATTAAAAAATAACGGTCTGACCTAAAGTGTCTGGACAGGGATATTCGAGGAAATGACGAAATAAAATCCAGTGAAACCGATCCGTAATCGAACACTTTATTAACGCTCGCGATGAAATTACAGCGCACGTTACGAATTATCGTTAACACCCACGGTAAGAGATATTATTGTACTTGGTGTACATGGTATAGTTGGCTGAAAATCCGACGAAATAACAAAAAGCGCTCTGAAACGATGGCTTCGTTGGTTTTCGAGAAACGCGGGTATGAATGAAACTCAAACGACGCTGAGCAAAGCGTCATAACTGCGAGTATTTCTTCTTTATAAGTGCACAGCGATAGCTGAAGTTCCAATCCGTTTCGTTGAACGGTATTAGAAATAACGAGCGTGCCGGGGTATTTTTATCAAAGACAAAAATAAGAGCACGTCGAGTCGCCGAGAGCAAGAGGATGCAGCAATAATAAATACCCGCGGCGAACTGTAAATCGGGCACGATAAATCAGTCGATCCTTTAAAATTATTCAAGAACAGTTGGATGTATGAAAATTTACCTATCGCCTAGAGTGTTCCCTTTCGCGATGCTTCGAACGAGATGTTACGAAATCGGACGACTTACTTCCGGTTCATTACCAGGATACCACGTCGGATGGATCTGCCGAGAAGTTTGGATAACGTATAATTGCAAAAGTCAAATCATATGGGAGCTAATGGATGAACGATGTCGCTGGAATATCCGATCGTTTACGGTATCGATTGCCTTTGTCCATTCTTTTCTCTCTTTCTTTCCCGTGCAACCGAACGGAAGCAGTAAGTAACGTGCACCAATGAGAGACGGAAATAATGGGCAGAAGGCAGCTGTTGGCCACGACCCAGTTCGCCTATTTTCCCTGGGATCTTTCCCCTACCATTTCTTTCTTTCATCCCCCGTCGTTCCCGCCTTTATTTTCTTTTCTTCGTTCTCCTGCCTCCTTTTTTCTGACGTGACCGTTGAGAAGAAAAGATAACGGCCAAGAATGAAAGGACTTTCGGTGTTTCGGCTTTAAGCGCAGGCAAGATCTTGAGGAAAATAAACCCAAAAGCAGGTTACATACCGCGGCGAAGAAAGTAAGCACGAGAAATGTAGGAGAAAACTACGATAGCCACGAGGACCAGCTCGAGAAAATAATCCCTCGCCGTAGTACTTTTAATTCGCGATGAAGACGTCATCTTTACCCGTGAAACGGTTTTCAAGACGATCGCGTCATGCGGATTTAATCGAATGCACCGTGCAAGTACCGAGTTTACATCGTGCGGTAGTTGTTCGTAAACCGAATATCCGGTGAATTGACTGCGGCCCATGATTTTCCGATTTAACAAGCAAACGCGTAGCTCGAGCTGGAAAAAGCCTTCCTTCTCGTCGAAGAATTTTCTCGCGCAACGATGGAGGAAACTTTCAGCTAGTCCGTAACGCGATAAAGATGTGAAAGGTGCAAGTAAGCGTTGCCGGGACGAAAATGGAATTAGGGTACAGTAGTTTCGACCCAACACCAGCCAAATGTCTCTAAGATCTCTGACGATGCTGTCTAACGTCGCGTCGTTGGATTTAAACTTAAATGAAACGAAGGCGAATGGTGTGTTGAATATTCTTAACGAAGTTACTCGAAATGGGAAAATTCGAAGATATAAAATTTGGTATCTACGCTGATTCTCGTACACTCGGATCGATGAAGAGCCTCGAAAGTAAGAATTCTCGCTAGAAGAGGAACGTGACAAACTTTTATGCAGATGGTAACGCGATAAAAATGCAGATGGTATAGATAAGAACCCGTCAGATGGATAGATAAAAACGAATCGAATATATTCGACGAAATTTCCATAGCAATACGGATTATTCATGGAAATTATTTATGATCCATTTATCATTTCGCTGTACGTGACTCCGAGAAACTATGACAGAAATTATACGCTCGAAATACGCGCGGATCTCGTTCGGAGGAAGAGAATTTCTTGTCGGAAAATCAAAAGAATCGTTGAATCGGTAGAATTGTCAAAGGAAACGAGGAGTGGTTGTTATTGCAAAAAATATTTCACACCTCGAATATCAGTTTACCAACGTGTCGTCGGGCACTAACGAGAAATATTAAATTCTTAGGGACTCGTTGGAAAGTCTCGAGCTTTTCCCTGCAATTTAGAATTCCATAACCTCTGGCTGGTATCCGACAAATCGAGAGTCTTTTTGCTCATTTTATCTCGCAGCGAGTCGGGACGATTTCGAGCTCGGCCGGTTCATTTCCAATAATTATCGTGACGGAAAAGAATAAATTCCGATAATATCTGGCGGCAATCGGATCACACCGATTCTCTTCTATTCCTCCCGCGAGGATCCATTGTAATCCGGGAAATATTAGCGAAACTGTACCATCCATCCGAAGAATTCCTCGGTCGCTCGCAATAAGAGAAACTCTGAAATTAAAATGCTCGAGGTTCGTGACCGTAATTATAAATAAACGTATAATTTGCATGGAAACGAAGGTGGCAGGCCACCGCGTAAAACTCTGTGTCGGATCGTGTCGTTTTTAATAAAGGTATGGACGATGTTTGAGATAGCAGGTGGCGATGTTCGATGTTCCCGCAATTCGGCTTGTGATCGCGAAGCTTTTCGGTTTCGAACCTGTAATTGCTCACGAAAGGTTTACTCACGTGGCCGTCTGCCAACTACTCTAAGGGTTATTGTCACAGAGAGACAGAGAGACACGAAGGGACAGGGTGAAATAGACAAGAGAGGAGAGAGCAGTAAATATGCCGATTCAGCGAGGCGTTCCTGCCCGATGCATTCTCGACTTACGCCCATTATCGTACGTCATCGCCACGAAAATGTCTTGTCCTTTCCGTTCCGCCCATCCGACACACGCGAATCGATAATTTGATTACCGTCTAGGTAGTTTCAACGCAACGCGATTTTATTTTCCATGCAATTCATCGCGATCACATTTCCCGGGCTATTAATCGAGTTGCACGCAAGTTATAATCGCCTCTCGTGCTCCGTGCGTCGAAACACTTGTCCATTTTTACCCCTTGAAGCGGTACCATAACGATCGATGCTTGATTACAGGTGATACGTATTTAATTTTCGAAATAAATAATTATGACAAAGAATAATAAGCTCGATAGCGAGTGGGAGGTAATTATGCGATGTTCCTTAACGCTTTCATTGATAACCGCTTTGCGACGTGGGCAAACTCTTCCTTCCGGAAGATACCACGCGAGAAATGAAAAAAGTCAGGACTTGCAACGTGTCCCGAGAATACTAATAGCCTGTAATCTTACTTTCAGTCGTTTCTCGATAATCACCGCGACTCGTTTTAACGGTAACTACACCACGTACGGTGCGACACTTTTAAGAAAAGCGGAAGCTCTGTCTCGCATATTACAACTTCCGCTCGAAAATGACTATTCGCGACGGGATTAATTTACAAATAAATAGCCCGTCGGTTGTAATAACATCGCGATTGAGACGCGCTCGCTTGTCTAGACACATTGATCCATCTCAGCCAGCCACGGAAAATCTGACTTCTAAGCATACGGAATCGGGATCCGCTAGTTGGAGTAGTTTCGAGCAGTAACCGAGAATAGACTGCCAATCGGTGAGCTTCATTACTTGTTGAATGCGACCCATTGTCTAACGCCGTTTGCCCTCCTAAATGGATTTCGAAGCGAGCCAATAAGACAATAAGCTCGCACAAAGGCGACCACTCGAAGCTCCATTATATTTCTCTTGTACTATCCGCAGGATTTATAGAGAAAATGAGCCGAAGGGAGAGAAAAAAAGAGAAGAAATTGGTATTTGACCGGTCCGCGTCCGTCCACCGGGTCCAATCTATTTTTATAATGTTTGTTAACTGTGGTCGCTTTCGTTTCGCTTCGAGAGAAATCTGCACGAATGCTGGCAACACGGAGAAATTTTACCGCGTGAAGTTATCGAACCGTTATTAATTATTTATCTTATTTCGCGGATACGCGTTTAAATTAGAAGCGGAAGAAAATTTCGAAGAATAAAGGAAATTGAAATTTGCACGCAAATTTGGACACAACGATACGGAAGACTTTACCACAAAGTTAATCAACGGGAAGAAAGTGCACAAAGGCCAGAAAACGATCGATTAACTTAGTTGCTTACGTTTAGCAAGGATTTTTTTCCCGCACTCGTTAACAATGGAAATATCCCTGCCACGAGTTGCGAAAACGAGCAGTAAAAAGCATTCTCTAATTAATCTCGTCGCGATATCGCTTTCTACCTTTTTTCCGGCCTTTATTAAATAAAACGATGCAGATGTGAAAATGAATCAAGGGCTGTGTACCTGTTTTAATTCCGCGCTCTTCTCTGGCCCTGTCTGGTGGGCAAAAAAAAAAGGGAAAAAAAATAGGGATGTAGAGGAGGGATGAGAAAGAGAGAAAACGATGCAGACACAAAATGAAACAGGAGCTTCACCGTGATAACCGTTGAATCCCCCGGTGGCGGCTTACGAAGGAAATATCGAAACCGTTCGGATCTCCGGTTTTATCGGCATTTTCTCCAAAGCAGAATGTATTTTTTTCTTCTCTCTTTTTTTTTACTTCGTATTTTCGTTTTTTTCGGCTCTCTCATTTGTCTCGTACTCAAATTCACGGAAATTGCGTCGATGAGAAGCGAGAAAGTATCGCGAATCGACTAAATCGCGTCGAACCGATTCGATGGACTCGAGAGCTCGAGATCGACAAAGGACGACGCGAAAGGAGCAAAGAAAAGCCGATTGCAAAGGCAGGGGCGGAGAAATTCTCCGTGAAAAACTTTCGCAACGAAGTTTTCCTTTGCCGGACGAAACAATCATGACATAAACCGTCGTACATACACGTGTAGCCCTCGACAGGGTTAGAAAGTCTATTTTCACCGGTGGCGCCCGACGGGTTTGAAAATGAAACTTTGATCTCGACTTTTTCATGACAAGCTAACTAACTACCCGTGGTGAAAGAAAAATTGTCCAAGTTAAAAAATAAAGAAACAAATAAATTGGAGAGAAGGAAAGTTAAGACCCGACTACGTTATTCTGCACAAAGAAGTTAATTACGTAAAGCTGCGTACTTAATAGGATAAAAGAATGCGAAATAATCGATAAAATCATTTCTCTCGGATATTTTACTTTGTTCGTCTTCCTAACTATCCACCCGATATTTGCGCGATGAAATTTTAATAAAAATTGCTACTTTTACGACGCGAGGTTCAATTTTCTGCCTCGAGTTCCATCGTTATCGTGTCTGATCGGGATTATCGCGAAACGATCGTGAAAGATGCTGTGCTGTGTTCCGTCTTTTCATTCGAGCCTCATTACCACCGTTGCATTATCTTCACTCGTGTTGTGAGTTCGTGTTTATTAAAATTATTCCTCCTTGGTCGCCGCGCGCAACGCGTGGGACGCAGCTGTACACGTGCAGATAGCAACGACATCGACGGGAGTCTCGTTTTTCATTATGCTTCAGCGTGCAAGCACGCGTTCAAGCTACCTTTGGCGACAAATGTACCCTTGCTTTACCCGTTGTCTTCCTTCCAACGACGCGAAATTAATTAATTAAACCAGAAATCTCCTCCCCGCCCTGTTCCTCCTATTCCGTTTCATTCTGCGTTTCATTTTTCGCCATTCGCAATCATCGATTTCACGGACTCTCTGTCTGTATCTATTCATTCCAGCTTGCAATGAAAACGCAATTTTCGCGATAATAACCTCCATTTTCGCGCGATAAAAATACTCGGAAAAGAACTTGTTCTTAAACTATTCATGGGGTTGATTGTAAAAGGTTAGAAGGGAAAAAAAGTGAGTGTCTCCACAAAACGATCGGATAAGAATGCGTTAAAGACAAGTTTCGTGCGGCGGTAGAATTCTCTATCGATCGTCTGGTGGAACATCCTCCTTTTGTGGAAACTAGCCGCTCTAGAGGTCGGAACTGAGTTTGATTAACCCGGAAATCAGTGCATGCACCGAACATTCGTTACCGTCTTTCGTACGCGCCCTTGAAGCTCTTCCCGCAAACGAATCCGCTTCCCATAGGAGGTCAGGGACACGTTATCCTTGACTCAGTTCCTGACGCCTCGTCATTTACGCTCGATCGGCTCGAGGACCCAATTGCACGCGTTCTTACTGGACCGTGATAAATTAATCGACTCGTCTGTTCTCACGAATTCACCATCGCAGACTCGCGTTGGTCCACAAGCGTGGTTTAATTTAAAACGCAACAGCCGCGCGAAAGTTTGAGAATTTGCGGGCTCCTTTTTACCGCGAGATAGCAACTTCTTTTCCAAAACAACCGCCACGCGGATATATCGCGAAAGTTTTTATCTCGCGACGCGAGCGATCCTGCAAATTTTCTCGCCGGTTCCATTTGCCGTAAAGCGCAAAGGCGCGCACCTGACGTTTCTCGAAAACAACCTTTGGAATCTTTGCAGAAGCCCGCACACGCGACAAATCTTAATTCCCTGTCAGTCAAAGAGCACGAGATTGTGTACGCTGTTTATAAAGCGGCGACGCGAGTTTATTTTCGTTCGAGGAAAATCTCCTTTCGTCCTCCTTTCGTCCTCGAAGAAAAATCTCACTGACGCGGAACGAAATCCGCCGGGCAAATAAAAGCCACGGCCCCGGAACACCGCGGGTGGGGTAGGTTAATTTGAAATCGCGCGTGAATTAACGGGAAATCAGGAAGAAATCGTTCGTTCGATGGAATTCGTTAATCGTTGTTATTTAGTCGCGACGCGATGGATTTACGGCGCAACGTTCCCGTTAAATTAAGCATATTCGCGTGCACAGTGGCGTCACTAATTACTAAGTTACCAGCGAATCTGCAAACATCACAGTGGACCAATATAATTGTTTCATGACGAAGGTTTATCGAATCTTGTCGCTGCACAGACAGGATATTAACTCGCGGCTATGTTCTATAAACTTGGCATTATTGGCAAACGTAGGACTCTATTCATTATATCGAAACGAAGGACGGACCTGCGAATGGATAGAGATTGATAGGAAATTAATTCAGCGACGGAGTTTCTTCCAAGAAAATATCGCTCCACCTTTTCTTTCTATTCGAACGCGTATCGAAACGTTATCGACCTGTCGTCCAAATTCCAAACGGTGTCCAGATAATTCTATTTTCTTTCTCGTTGGATATTCGATGAAGCGTATGACGACAATGTGCCGAGCGGGCCTCGTTCCCAGAAAGAGGTCCTCGTTACATTCTTTACGAACTTGCGGATAGAACTCCCTGGAGTCGTCCTCTGTCGTTCCTGTCCTCGCCACCACTCTCACCTTCGCGTCCTTTTCCCCTTATCCCCGCGAACGCAGGCCCTGAATCTCTGTACCCTCCTCTGCTTCCTCTACGTACGACGACGAAAAGATCGAAGAAATAAAAAGGAAAGAAGACCGAGAAGAGAAACACGAGCGATATCTTAGAACGCGAGAGAAACGCGCTTCTGGCGAAAAAGGAAAAAAATCACGGACCTCGACAGAGACGACTTACCGATACGCAAACCAATTTCTTAGCACGTCGAAGGGACCGATCTCGTTGTTGCTCGTTCACTAGGTCTCAGCTGAGACATTCTTCGAGTTCCATTCTTCCGGGCGCACGTGTCGCCAGCCGAGACTCGCAGCCATTTTTCTCGGCCCGGTACAAAAGATCCGTCGCGTGTTGCTAACGAAAATTCCGATACGCGAGGCGTTCCTTAAGAGAACTGGAAAATCTTTCTTAAGACCGGCACGCTCGTTCGGGATAGCGCACGCGGCATTTGCCCGTGTACAAATATTCGAGACTAGAAGCGAGCTATCGCGCCGAGGCCGATAAATTTCTATTCTATCAGAGCCCGGGCGAGGACAACGCAACGATGATGCTCGGGATCTCGGTTATTTGCAGCGGCAGCTAGGAAAGGAGTCGCTCTGTTGCGCCGGTTACGTAGCTGCGGTTGATGCTCTCCAGAGATCTCTTTTCCCCTCTGACCATCTCACCCGCACTCTCTGTCTCTCCTCTTCTGTTCCTTTACCTTCGACACACACAGACACCCACGCAAACACGTACACACGCGGTCTCTTCACGCATACCGGTTTACACGCGCTCATAGAGTAGAAGATGAAGCAATAGCACGAAAGGAGAGAACCTTCTACCACTGGCACCCTCCGATCTTCCCGTTTCTCCGTATATATATCTAGCCTTTTCCCTTCTTCTTTGTATTTCTCTCGGCGTCTCCTCTTCTCTCGCACAATTTCCTCCCTCTTTTCCAGAGCTGCCACACAGCCCCGTACGAGAAGGAGGAAAAAGGATGGAGGAAGGAAGCTCAAGGGAGGGTAAGTGGAGAATGCGGCAGGCTTGGCATTCCACGCGCTCCTCGGCCATATTAAATCCATCTAACGGGTGACCCACTAACGACCGCGAGACGCTACTTTGCTAAGCCGAAGATCGTTAACCATCCACGCGCTGTATTTTTCTCGCGTCTAGCCGATCCGATCCGATCGGACCTGGTCTCTCGCATCGTATCGTATCGTCTAGCCCTCGACCCCGTGATCGATCGATCTTATCGACTCGACGCCGGTTGGAAACACACGGCCTGGAATCCCACTCTCTCTCTCTCTCTCTCTCTCTCTCTCTCTCTCTCGCTGCAACGACGAAAAACGATCGTGTTCGGCGCCGCTTTTGTTTAGCTTGCCTCGTAAACAGACTCGTCCGGGATCGTGTAAATTACTTTGCATCTGAAATGAAATCTCGCGCCAATGCCTAGGAACGGATACAAAAGCGAAGCTTTTATTTCTCGTAAATCGAGCTCGAGCTCGATAACGCGAGCGAACGGCTCGCGCGCTGCTTCGCGATGGTACGAATCGCAGAAAGGATAGCAGACAGAGGAAAACCGAACGCGTTCGCGACATCTGTTCTACCCGTTGGGATGGAACGACAGGACGGGAAGTTTACTCGAGTTAATCCGTCGCGATGCTATCCATCGAAATACTTAGAGAGGAAAGAGGAGGCAAAGAGAAGAAAAAGAGAAGCGGAAAAGGATAAAGAGAGAGAGAGAAAGGGAAAAAGAGGCAAGGATATAGACGCGAACGATTTATCTCTGGAGACCCATTAAAGTGGATCGCTTGATCGAGAAAAGTTTCCAAGAGTCGAGTCAAGATCAGGATCACCGATAGACTGTCAGGCCGCGCATTATTTCTCGTTCGCCTTGTAGATTGCTATGGGAATTCATGGCTACCGCTAGTAGAAGGTGACGTATAGTGCCAGCCGCGCCAACTACGTGACCCATGCTACTACTCACTCGCGGCGATGAATACCGCGCAAACATGGAGATCGGAAAAATAGATTTATCTTGATAAATACGAAAACTGGCGTCGTGATTTCACGCGTTCCGCGTCCCAAATGAAAGTTTTCCGCGGATTGCGGAAGTAATTCGCGGTAATTTGCATGAAACTTTAAGATTATTTAAGACGATTATTCGTTGCCACGTATAGCGGTAAAAATTGGACGAACAGCGTTTTCCCGTTGGAATAAAAGGCAGGAAATCGTCGATACCTGCGATACGCGAGTGACACGTCGAATAACGGATTATTCAAAGACAATGCGAGAATGATGAAGCATACGGTTATTTGTAATTGAAATTAGCTGTCAAGCTGTAATTGCGCTGCTAGTCTCTCCTGAATGGTTTAGGCATACTAGCGTATAGACATTGATAGAGAACGCTGTTATATATGCCATCACGATTGAAGTGTATGCATCACGTGCAGAGAGTATGCTATTTGCAGGATCTATCACCCTTCCATACTCGCGTGCAACTACGTATCCATTCTAACTTTCGAACGAAGCACGCGTGATCCCGTTAATTTCGCATCGATATTAAACACGATTTCGTCGCGTGCGCGTTCCTCCGCCCTAACGCCGCTTAAATATCCGGAATTAATTCAAGACTAACGGCAGGCATTGAGAAACTCGGTACCATTCATCCCGCTGGATAAGCAACGCGCTGTAGACGTCCTATTTAACGCGGATCGATGAACGATCCCGAGAGAAAAAAAAGATCGCACGTAATTATAACTATCGATTCAGCCCGCGGACGTAACCTTACGCCTGGCCGTCTCGGGGTATCATGGTCGACGACGCGTGCCGTCTCCGGGCCGATTATTCGGATGGATTTCGGCTTAGGACGCGCGGGCCTAGGTGTCGTTAATCGCGGAGTCCGCAGAGAAATTTAGGGCTTCGAGCCGAGCCACCGCTCGTGCCCCGGATTTTGGGAAACCCTAAAAGCCCGCGCGCAACCTCCTGGGTTACGGAGATATACCGAACAAGAAACGCACACGAGCGTGCGTGCTGCACACGTTCACGTGCATAGCCACGCAGGAAAGACGGAGAGCGAGAGGAGGACGGAGAGAGAAAGAGGGCGGGAGAGGGTGGAGAATTTCGGTGTTTGGCAGCAAACGTTAGAAACTCGAGGGGCGAGCTTCTAGAGCGCAATGCGCCATCTGGCAGCTACCCAGAATTACCACCCCTCGCTGCCTCCTCTGCTATCTCTTTCGCTCCACCACACCGACGCACACCCACCTTCGCTTTCCTCCCTCTTCCTTTCTTCTTTCTACCCTTCCTTCCCGCTCTATGCAAAAACGGCTGCAAGGGAAAAAGAGAGACAAAGAGAGACTAGCAAAACGGATGGGAGGAGGGATATTCTCTTAAAGACAAAGAGAAGAGAATGGAACAGGTACGCGGATATACGTATATATACGGTCGTCTCTTCCTTCTCTCTCTCTTTTTTTTTTACCCATTTTTATTTTCTTCCTTTTCCTTTTTTTCTCCTTTTTTTGTTTCGCGTCGAGATAGGAGTACTTCTGTCTCCCTTTGTTCTCCACCTCGCCCAACGTCTCTCTCTCTCTCTCCTGCTTCCTTACGCCCCGCGCCAGCCATTCTTACAGCCACCCCCCGAACGAACGAAGAAAGAACGATAACATTCTGCTCCCGTCTACGGAGACCTCCTTCTCCGAGCCCTTGGATTCTCCGCGCTGTTTTGTTTGCATTTTAATCGACCCTCGGCTATGCTCGCCGCGAACATTTCGGCCAGAGTCACCCTCCGCTTCGCGCTGCCGGCTGGATCTGCCCCGATACGTCCAATCGACTCTAATACCCCCGTTCCAGACTACGACCGCGTGCTTTTCTTCCCTCTGCCTTCCGTCCATCCAACCTAGTCTAGTCTTCGCTTTCCTTCCTCGTCTCGTCTCGCCAATTGCTTCGTTCCGCGGAAAACAAGGTGGACGACCTCGGAATTTCCGACGTCGCGGTCATGAAACGGAAATTCGATTATTTTGAGCGAGGATCCTTGCGAGGTATTTTCGATTTTAAGAATACGAATCGCGGACTCGTCCGATCCGTCGCTTCTCGTTTCCTCGCGTCTCCTCGTCGCAATCCGCTTGCTCCGTCCCTTCGCCACAAAGGACGCATTTACGGCGCCGTTTACCCGGCGAATATTCATAATCCCTCCATTTCGCTTTGATCGCACTTGCCGGGATCGTGATGTCCCCGAACGGAAGCGGCGGATGGTATTTCCCGTCGGTGCTGGATCTTCTTTGATTTTCGAAATGCAAAGCAGAAAATTGCGGCTCGGCTCGGCTCGATGTCGAATCAACCGGGTGCGCTTGGAATAGAACTCTTGTTAGGAGGAAACTTATTCACCAGACGATATTCTTGTAATATTTAGCGACGAGTGAGCTCGGTAATCCCAATAAATTATACAATTCGGATAAGATATTATAGAACAGGTTAATGGATAATGTGGAAATAGCGTTCGATCCTATTTCTGTGTTATTTTATTTTCGCCAGCGTCGATGCTCGCGATGTATGGCGGATAGATTGTTAGGTTGTAGCGATTGAACCGTTTAGGAACGAAATTTAATTATCGCGGCAGCTTGGCGGCGCGAACGAGAGATCCGATGGTGCAGTGGCATGCAGTTTTACAAATGCGGCCGAAAGTGCAACGAACCTGCAGCACTCCTGCAGCCGCGTATACCGACCGACGAGACCGACGACCCGATCGATCGAGACCACTCGATTACCGGTGCAGACGAACTTCTTTTACGTATGCTAATCATTGTTTAGGGGCCCTTCCGTTTTAGTCTGTTGCCACGTGGATACGCGTGGATGACAATGGTTCGTGGCTTCGTGATGTAGGACGTGCAAAAGAATCCGATAAAACGACAACGATATTACAATTCGTATTATTCTATATATCCGGAAAGAAAAATCGAAAGACTTGTGTTAGAAAAATGAAAACATAATACACGCTTTGTTGTTCGGCAAACTGTAATTAATATAAAATAGAACAAAAGGGAATTAACAGTTGAAATTCGCGTAAAAATCGTTCACTCTCGTGCAACTCGATATCTCGTGAAGTTTCTACTATTTCAATACGCGCGTGCCGTGGTATTTTTATTCTGCTTGCAACGATCTCCGTGTCCTGCTAATGAAAAACGCAATTATAGAACGTCGAGAGAAAATAGTGGCCGCGAAGCTGTGTGAGAAATTAAAAATGCAAATGTTCGCATAGCCGGACCGAGTACGGCTCACCGCGCGACCACGACTTTCCTGTTTTCCGTCTGGCCGAAAATTCTGCGTGACATTATCGCCGCCGCAATCCTGCGAATTACCAGCGTTTCTCGCAGCCGAACATTTTCCGCGACACCGTGGATACACGAGTCGACGAATCGAAAGGGTCCCGGTTGAATTTTAAACGGATCCGATCACAGGAAGATGGAACAATATCGAATGAAAATTACGGACTTTCGAAGCCGAGCAGCTGTGTATTCGCGTAACTTTTCCAGCCTCGTAAATATTCATGCGAAATACTCGCAACATCGACAGTTTTCCTGTTACCTTTGAACCGAGATTTCTCCCCGTTTGCACAAATTAGAAACGGTTAAATCGCGGAATCGATGTCAAGTACGACGTTTAATCGGAGGGACGAGTCACCTGTCCTGGCAAGGGATAAAAAGTGAAAATACAGGGTAAATATTTAATCTACGTGCCAGTACCCTCGCGGATACTCTCTGCTGTACTTTCTACGGCTTGCTGGGCAAACAGAACCACCTGACGATAGATTTCGACCATTTTATCGTCCTTCGTGTTTCTTCGACTCCTTCGGATAACTCGATGATAAATCGAATTTTTTATTTCTTCTTCTTTCTCTTTTTTCACTTTCCACCATTTTTTATCTGTTGGTCGATAGAACCTTCGAGACTTGAAAATCGGGAATCGATGTTTGCGTTGAGTTCTCTCTCGCCCGGTCTGGAGGTAATTCGTGTATTAATATCAGCTGAACAGGGTGGAATATATTTAAATGTTAAATCGAATGGATGAATTCCGGTGCCGCTGAATAGCCAAGAAATTATAATTCCCCCTGTTAAAATATTCGTATCAATATTTCACGACCATGACCGGCTCGCCTGATGCATGTAACATCTAGACCTATTATTCACGACCGTGATTCGCGGCAACGAATTTTGATAGAGCAGAGGTTAGTCGAGACTTCGATAAATACCTTGGTATGAACGCTCGTAAATGTGAGGGAATATTTGTTTAACCGCGTTTAATCTTCGATCTGTAAAAGCGTCGACCGGATGACGTACGTCGCGGTTGTTCGACGTAATGTCACTCTTACGCTGCACCGACGAGAGAAATACGAGTTCCTCGAGAAAAGGAAGATTCGAAAAATTGTAGAAAGAGCTCGAAGCTTTCGGTAAACAAGTGGAATCGTTAGAGCGATGATTTGTTTATTCGGGAAGGGAAGAATCCACGAAGATCGTCGCCGAGATATCTCACAGTGTTCATAAAATAAAGCGGGTCGAAGCGTGTACGAGCTGCCAACAACAGGCGAAACTCACATGTGAATTATTCATGGCGTGTCAAGAATTCCGATCTCGTAACTTCGTGAATTGCCTTTAACGATAAATGGACTCGTATAAATTTTTTTTCGCGGTAGCCGTTGCACCTCGGCGGAGTTGCGAAATTCGACATTGCAAGACCGCTCGAAATTCTCTCAAAATCCTTTTCTACGTGTCGGACGCGAAATCGGGTTTTCAAGCGATAAACGTGAATATGAAATATCCCGTTAAATAAAATACGAAAATAAATAAAAAATAAATAACGAAACGAACGGTGAAGTAATCCAAGGGATGTAAAGTATAAGGAAAAGCGTTTGTGTTTCGACTTAATTTTCGCGTTTAACGTATCCATTTCGATCCGAATGCCACGTCAAAGACCGTTCCATTTCTCGTGAATGCACGTCGAAGCGGATGATACGCGACGACAGAGACCGCTGACGAAATTCTCTTTTTTCTCGTCCCTAATCAACTGCTCTTGATTTGTATATATATCTAACATCGGTTACCTTGACACACTGGCACAAATGTAAACAGAGGCAGCAGACCGCTCTGGTCTGACCCGGTTTTGATATCCTCTACTTACTGGTCCTTATTTCGCCGTTCCGCATGCGTTACCCTTGCATTCTTGATTCTCAAAAGACACAATGCGCTTTTGCGCACTTGCAACAATGCAGATGCACGTTATGTATGCCATTGGACTCGACTTTACCGACGATGCATTTGAAAGCATTTGTAAAGATCGATGTAAAAGATATCAGAGGAGGCTAGATTTCGAAGAAGTTCAATCTTTCTCGTTAGATTTCATAAATTCCAGTTATCATATTGTACGTATCTTATTTTTTATTCCACGTTTTGTTAACAAACCCGTGCAAATAGACGATTCCGTAAATAGAATTAAATAACAACGAAAAATCCGATCTCACTTTTTCCATCTTTCTCCCCGTTTTTTTTTTTTTTTGTCTTTTTGTCTTTTTTGTGGAAATCTAGAACAGCGATAAAAATAGTTCCTTTAACAGATCCGACACGATTCGCGACTACTCGTAAAATGTATCTAATTTTTACGAAAAATTCGCAGCATCGACTACGCTTTCTCTCTGCCTCTTTCTCTTTCCTCTTCCTCGCTGAAAACTAGGAAACTCTTAACCTTTCGGCGAAACTCGACCGGTTTTAAATGACACATCTCGAACGGTGGCTCGATACTTAATATCTGTTGCTTCGAACAGGACCTTGACAGGAGTAACGTTTGATAGGTGGAAAGTGGATCGATGAATCTTTGAGGGCTCGATTGAATATACCCACCTAAAGTAACTTCGTGACCCCCTTTTCTTTTTTTCCTCCTTCGCCTGGTCGAGAGAGCGAAAAAGAGACTAGCCCCTGAATGAATGTACTCGAGAATCAGAGAATCTCTTTCTCTTTCTCTGCAGCCCCGGGCTGAAATCTTACACGCCACTAATTGCTACCATTGTCTCTGATGGGTAAGAGCGAAGCACCGTTACCAACGTGCAACCACCCTCTTCTTTCCCGCTAAATCTTATCCTGCTCGTCCATCTCCGTCCCCTTTTCCGTCCTGCCAAAAATCTCGGTTACTCGCTCAGCCACGGAGACAGCCGGTTTGCTAACTAACCGTACCGCGACTCGTTCGGTCAAACGTAAAACGAGACTGTGAATTATTTCCCTTTCCTTCCCGTTTTTACTCCCCTTCGTTTTTACTTAAAAATTCCTCCCGTCTCGTGATCCTCGCCATCGTCCAGTTTCCCGTCCAGATCCCCCCTCGCGTTGTTTCGCTACAATCGGGGCGATTTTTATAAGCGAAACGCGGCAGAGTTGCCTACCGGAACAATGAAATGCCGAGGAATCTTCCTTTCGACGCGACCACTCGCTTTTCTTACGTTTTGTTTCCTAACATAATACGCCTGTTGTTCTCCACTTGTTCGTTTCGTATTTCCCTCTCCCGAGCATCCTCAGGACGTTTCTTTTATTCTATGTATACCTCCATTTTCATGCCATCCTATACAACCTGTCGCGATCCTTTCTTCTCCCGCTTTCGTCGCTCACGTACGTGTTCGATCGCCGCGAAAGTTAGCTAATCGGAATCGAGGCATCACTCGAGGGTCCGGGGATTATTCCATCGTCCCGACGAATCGACAGCGTCACGTCGACGATGTTCTTTGCCAGTCGGAGGACAGGGTGGAAGCCCGAAGCGCCGTCGAAACTGTTATCGAAGCACGAAAGCGACGAATTAACTCGCGAGGAACAAAAAAGCGAGAGATACTCGCGAGAAGCGTCGCGTTTAGGGAATGCGGATGGACGTGTGCGCGGTTCGCGAGTTAAATCGTGTGTATCTATAGTACTTGAAAGAGGATTGCTTCTTCGAAGGGGAAACCATCCGGATTGCTGATGTTCGTTGTATGCCCGTCGAAGTATCCGAGCAAAGTTCACCGACTCCGCTGGCTTGGCCTATTTTTTCAAACACACGCTGGGGTGCACTTTCTTCCTTCCCTTCCTCCACCACACCACCTACCGGTCCACCTCTCACCCTCCTTTGCCACCCCCCTTTTTTTTTTTGAAAGAAGCTGAGTGCCGACTACACCCAAGCTAAGCCACACGTACTTTGTGTCGAAACGTCTGAGATAAAAGGGCCGGCATTACCCTGCGCGCGGGAAAATGGACGACCCTACGTGTCCCTTCTTTGGATAACGGTATAGAATCTTCGATGTACGTGACGCGGGAAAATAATACCTGAACTTCTTCCCAGAGGTACACGCGCGGGGGTTAAAAAGAGATAAAACGTCGCTAACTTTCGAAAACTCGAACGAAGTTCGGGGAGCGTAAGAGGAACGTGATAAATTCTGAATTATAATGGACCAAAATTTTCGCCGAAGAAAATCCGTTAAATCTATTATTAGGAATATATCGAGACACCGTTCCGTGCCTTATCTCTGCGATTAAAGAATCCTTTGCACCCCGTCGCTAACGCTACGGAAATATCAATCATTCGAGAGTTATTATTCGATTTTATTTTCACTACCGAGGATAAAGGAATAATACAATCTTCTTCCTTTCCAAAGGGAACCTTCTTCTCTATCTCTATCTCTATAATTACGTTTATAATTTCATAATCGTAATAAAATTCGTCGAGTCCGGATCGGTCGTATTGAAAAGGAAAAATTGTTCGTGGATGGAATATTTCCGAAGAATCGCGGCTTGAACCGCCTATTCTTGCTCGAGGCAGACTACCTATACGACGCTAAGGGCAGTCGTCTGAGGGTTCTCCAGGCTTCTTTGGTCTACCGGCTATGTGCTTGTACGCCTATGCATATGTATGCCTCCTACATACCGCATATATTCGTAGCACGGTCTGTTCGACCGGAAACGACGTATACATGCGCGAATATCGGTATACCTAGCTGCACGAGACGCGGAAAGTGGATACACGCATTCGTATGGAGGCAGTCACGTCGAAAGACGAGATTAGGGACCCCTCGCGATGTAACTAGAGATGAAACCGCCGCGACGCGGCAGGGGAGTCTAATTTTACGGTGGAGTTTCTTACGAATCTTGAAAATCCTTTCATGTCGTCGGCAAAGGCACGAATCGTCGGGAAACTTTTCGAGGGGAGATTTTATCGCTCGCGGTGCTGCCTCGTTAACTTCTATCGACATTTCCGGCTTCGTCTACCTTCCGTTCTCCAGCGAGTTCTACGAAGTGCTGTTTATACGTTACACCGGCCGAAAGAACGATATCGCGACGGGAACGCTAGCTACTCGAGATCCAAATTGTCCTCGAGATAGAGAGGTCTAGTTTTCTTCTTCCCATCCGCAAACGACACCTCGCGAACACCGACCATGATACTCGGAGTATCCGAACGACGTAGACGTATGCTCACGTAGAAATACCACCCCCGACCGTGTCTGCATTCCTATGCATGAGAAACGCGGACACGTTCGGAAAATCGAATAAACGAGCGCGCAGCATAGGTACGTATAAAGATCGTTAATCTACACTGGTAATCTTGGTTCTGTAACTGTAATCGGATCATGCTCTCCACGGATTTACTCCGTGTGTTTCAGGTTCGGCGGTCTGATTGGATTTGTGGTCGGGCCTGGATTTAGTATTAAGAAGGATGGGTTGGACACTCACCGCTCTTGGGGTGGCTTTGGTCATTGTCGTCGTGGCCGGCGCCGCCCTGGCTCTCTGCAGAAGGTAATAGAGCCACCGTTTTAACGAACACATTCGTCGACTGCCGACGTTCTCCCCTGACCACGCGATAACGTACCCTCCTCTTCGTCTATGCAAAAATGTCGCATCGTTCGCGTCCGTTATAACCGCTTTCAATCGCCATTCTCGATCGCAGACGGTAAAATGTTATGCATATCCTGCGAATCGTGACGTTACAGCTGTTTATCGCACAGGGTGTTATTGGAAACCGTTCTGAGACCACGAAGTCAATCTCAATCTCGTCGAGGCCACATTACTGTCGTGGTTGTTTGGATAAAAGCGACGTCGCACAGTTTACGGAATCGTTTAAAAGTCCCAGAAATTACTGGATCTTGCGATTGTCACCGAAGGTATCCGAACGATGACGAAAGTCGCTGGAACCGTGTCACTGACAGAGTCGAGTCATTCGAGGGTTACAGAGGGTCGTTGGAAAACCAATAACGACGATTTTAAAGTTGAACGCGACAAACTTGATATCGTAAAACTCGTCGACCTAGAAATTTCGAAAGCCAACCGTGAGAAATTTGTCACGAGGATTTACGACGAAGAAAATTACTCGTTTAAGCTCGTGTCATTATCTCCTTAAATCGATGTCCGACTCTGTCGCCGCGAGTATAGATTCGTTCCCTTGAGTCCGATTCCACGACCCTGAATGCGATTTCGCAACCTCGCGATTCTGATGTCGCGACCCCGATTCTGTTTTCGCGACATCGAGCCTGACATTCGTCCGAGTTCTCTCTACCACGGTTGTGTCATTTTTCTTCTCGTCGGAGTAATTCCGCGAACCCGGTTCCACGAATCTGACGATTATTTCGCGAATTCGAGTATCGGGTTAGCTGGACGAAATTCGTTTATCACGTTGTTGCAATCGTAGCTTTCCTCGAAGTCGAGTAAACGCAGTCGTTATGGACGTATCGCGAAGATATACCACGAGGGCTCAAAGGATTTTTCACGTGCTTGTTTCAAGTGGAGCTTTCCTGTTCCGGTATTTTCTCACATTACACAACAGGTACATTCGCGAAGACTGGTAAATGCAACACGTGCAACAGGTTAAAGGGTCATTCAGCCACCAATTGTATCAGAGACTTCTTATCTGCCCTTTTCCGTGCCGAGTTGTATCTTCTTTGAGTAAAACAGCTATCATCCCGACCCTGATACGAGGAAGCGTCAAACGTAACCGAAGACGTCGTTCGTTTTAAACACGTTTTAGAGTCTTATCGAACGAATCACCGGGACTGAGAAAGCTTTACTCTGTCGACACGATGATATCGTTAATTTTAATCGCGAGTTGTTAAATATAGAAAATTACCGCACAACCGATTCAACGCGTATGAGCTCGTATCGCAATCTCTATGAATTACGATCTTCGTCTGAGCTAGTCGCTTAACATCTCGCTACACGATAATTACATATAATAAACGTCGAGGCATAAAAGTCGATGCAAAGAAAAAAAAACGTGCCTAGCGGTCTTTCATGCGGGGCCGGTTAAATGACTGTTACTCGGGAATGCAGCGAAATTTTATTTTACCTTTAATACCGCGCTGACTAAAATTGATTTTTCTCGCTGACCCCTTTGATGAGCGCACATCTCTATTCGCTTAATAATAGCATATTCCCGCATGCTTGCGAGTACGCTATTAGTCCGCCATCGGTCGAACGCTCCATGTGACCAAACACTTTTCCTACTATTATATGGGACGTGAAAAAGAAAGGGAAAAAAATGGGAGAAAAAAGCTCGATCGGTGTACGACGATTTTTATTATAACGTAAAATCCCACGCGGTCGATTAACCCCAGAAACCGACACCGGTAGCCGTGTTAAACATCAATATTTTCAATAGCCGAACATCCTGACCCAATAATCTAATTCCGATATCGTTGCTGGAAAAATTTCTCCATGAGAACACGATTGCCGAGCTCTCGGTATCTAGCCGTAAAAGCTAGACCGAATTTCGCGCGAAAGCTTGCTGAATATCGCGTTCCCGCGAGTTATTGATAACATTATCGATAATTATTTACGATAACGCGTTTAATCGCTAGATATTGCACCGGCTGGCAGTGGGGCACCAGGAACATATGGAACGTCTGCGAGGAATGGCGACAAAGGCTATCGTGGTTATGGGCGCCGCGAGAAGAAAAGGTAACGCAAATCTTAAAGATAAAGAACCACGAAGAACGAGAAATTAATTGATCCAGCTCGTTACCGCTATCCACCACGTTCGATTATGTCGGATTTTCCAGGTCGGTTTAGTAAAAGCGCAGCACCCGACAGCCCAGACAATCCCCGGTTTGTATCGACAACCTGGAAACGCGTCTCAGCATCTGCTTCACAGCGACAGCGACCTCAGGCTCGACGCTCAAGGTGCTTTCACCAGGTACGGAAGCTGGCTACGAAACGAACCCCCGACGATATTATGTCTGCGTAATTCTGCGGAACTTGGTTAATTAAAGGCCAGATCGTGCATCGGGTTAATAAAGGGGCAATTTCTATCGCGTTAATTATGACCCGCTGGAAGCATCGCGCGTTAACTTTTGCAACGACGAAGAACAACGCGCCGATGTGGTACCGGGAATTTTGCGTGTAACGCGATCGAGCGCTGGTTGTCACGGTGATAACTTTTTTTCCCCGGGTCGAGCACTTAGTGTAATCGAGTAAAACCGTTAATAGCTCGAGTAAGTTACAATCGAATAACGGTAGGGTTGTTAAAGGCATGAAATTTTTAATAATTCGACATTTCTCGCGCGCAAAATGATCGCTTTGTATATTTATCGTTGCTGTAACGAGCAGGCCTCGTAACGAGCGAACATTAAACGGATCTCGACGAAACGATCGTTAAGTGTATACCACGAGTCAAGAGCAAATCAATTCAACTGTATAGGTTGCATCTATATTTGTAACAAAAATTATGCGACCTTTTTTCAGCAAGCACGCAATGTCTACTCGGTCGGTTAATCGATACTTAATATTTAATGCGACAACGAGTCGAAACCGAGCCGTTGTAACATGTAAAGTCAAATCCGTAATTCCGCGTCGGACTCCTCGATCGATGTTTCATATTCGGCAAATGAACGGTGTTCGATTTGGCATACGCGACGAATTAAGAATGGATTCGCGTTTCGGGAGAAACGAAGAGTAAAGATAAATTGAACGAAACGTTGCTCCGAGGTGGAAAGAAACGAGTTTGGAAATAGTGAAACCGGTGATATTTACAGATTCGAGCCAGTGGACAGGGATCTCCATCCACCTCTGGGCACCACTACCGGTAGCACGATACCACCGCAACCTTTGAGACCAGCGCCTCAACCAAGGCCTACTGCTAGACCAAGGCCATCTCCGCTTCAAACCGCGAGCACCGTAGACTATCTGAGAATGCAAGAGGCTGGTCCGATTCCTCTGACGCCGCCACCGTCGTTACAGAGACCGTCGGTCCCCTCGAGATCGACTGGCCCGTCGGTGTTTCTTTTCCAGAGCGAGCCCATCAAGAATTACGGGCTGCATAAAACGGCGAACGATCACGGATCGTTTAGATTCGATGGCGACGCAACGAAGGCCATGACGGAGAGCATTCAAATGGCACAATACGGCTCGCAGAATCACGTAGACACCAGACTGAGATACGAGCGCGATTTGGAAGAAGAACGAAGGAAAGAGAACAGATGCAACCCTTACAGGCAATTCGATGCCGGTGTGGAATCGACCAGGATCAGATACGACGTACACGGTGTGCCTATAGCTACCCTAGATGGGAAAGGGGACGAGGAGAGCAACATGAGCTACGGTAGCTACGACATCGTCCACAGGAGTCACATGATACGGCAACATGTCAGGAATGATTCTAGAGGCTCTCCGAGCAGTTTCGGTATGGCGAATTCTTCGAATGCCGCCAGCCAGACTATCATGGAATCGATATACGGACCCGAGGAGCTGTCTAAGATGCTTCAGAGCACTCAGAGTCTCGGCAACGACCTCGATCATAAAAGCAACGAGATGCAAAGCATCGAGATGACGCCCTTTAGGAGTTCCAGCTTTCAGGAGAACATCGGTCCGTCCTACTTGTTTCGGGAGTCCCAAGGCTTGCAGAAGGTCTCGCAGTACATTCAGAGTTTACCCGATCTTCCTATATACGACTCGATTAACGAACTCGGACTCCACGAAGATCAGGATCGCGTGCTGTACGACGACACGATTCAGGAATCGATCAACGCGATGAAGGTCAACAGCGAGACGGCCTCCAGCCCGATACCACCGCCACCCGCACCACCTGATCCACCCAAAGATGTGCCAAAGAATAACGGACAGACCACCGGCGAAAGAATATTCAACGCTCTCAGATTGGTCACCTCGCAGAGTTACATCGACGCTTCTGAATTTTACAAGTACGTCGAATCGATTATATTTAAGTGTACGTGGCAAGCGGAGGGAACGACGAACACTCATAGCGTTCTTTTCGATCATCTTAGTTCAGTCGTGTCCTCGGCACAACAAGTTCAACATTTCACCTTCCCGTCGAGGTCTCCGTCGTCGTTAGTAGAGGATAGCACCGGCAGCCAATTGCGAGACGAAGTTCGGGATATGTATGCAGAGAACGATTCCGATGTAACAGGCCTCGACGGATCTAGGCGTAGTTCCGATCTTTACAGTCCCGAGCTTAATTTGGAAGCACACAGAACTGCACAAGAGGTACGTCATCGCTCCAGACAGGGATTAGGATCGTTATCGAATTTATTTAAATTGTCGTATTATTTCGATAGGTGTACAATAGTTTACAAGACCCACCGTCGTCACCATTGCTAGTCAAAGATCACAGTCAAGAGGTTTATACGTATATGACTGACCCTAGCTTCACGAGAACCTCCGAGGTACGGGAAACTTGCTCCAGCTACGTGTATTTTAAACTGCGTTCGACCAATCGCGTTATTTATATTTCATTTATTTTCAGGATATTTTAAACAGCATCGAACAAAGGAGAAAAAGTATGGAGAGATTGAACGGTATCCACGAACTCCACGAACTGCACGAACTCCATGAACTCAACGAACTCGACGAAGCGGACTCGCTGAGGTAACTTTTAACGTACGATAATTCTATCGGTACCCGATGAGAAAGAAATTAATTATCCAACTTGTCCGCAGGAAACGGAACAATCACGAGTTCTACGTTGCACTGGAGGAAGTACATTTGAAACGAAAATTCTTCCAGGTATGGCAATTCGATTCTCGCTTCCCGTAACTATATACCAGGATATTAACGCGATCTTTCGACTGAATTCGATCCGCAGAGTTTCATCACAAATTATACCATGAACGATTACAACGAGATCAACCCCGGAAGTCGCCGTGGACCCCAAGGACCGGATCCAGAGCCTCCGCCGGATGAATCGAACCTGAAAAGGGCAATAAGCTGCGAGAGTGTGTGCTCCGATACGAGTGTAGTATTAAATGACCTCGAAGAAGCGCCTATCGTAGGATACGTGTGCGTCGGTGTCCAATACGACAGATGGGGTGGTCGGGGTGCTGATAGCGAAGGTGATCTCGCGGTCAGCGTCCTCGAGGCCAGAGATCTCATCACTCCGGATGGCCAACCAGCTCAAGATACTTTTGCTAGGTTTGAATATTCCGCAAATCGTATCAGATCGAACGCGTGCTTACACTACCGTCCAAAAGATTAGGATTACTTGTCGTTTCGTTGTAGATACGCGATTATTGACTCGATTTTAAGATAATTCCATTAAATTGATAAAAATATCGAAACTCGAACAATCCCAATCTTTTGACCGATAGCGTATACATCGAATCGAGTTAACGAGAAATATTTCTTCTTCTAGAGTTTGCCTGTTACCAAACAGACAGTTTTACGTAAACACCAGATTATACAGAGGAAGTCCATCGCCTAGTTACCAAGAGAATTTTTTGTTCCCTCTAGACGATGGTCCCACAGGAAGAACTCTTCTCGTCGAAGTATGCGTTCATAAGATAATAGGTGGAAATGCATGAAATACTCGGTAAACTTACGACTAAATGAACTAACGGGTCAAATTTTCAAGGTGTTTTCCGACGAAACCAGTACGGATGATGGAACATCCCTCATCGGGGAAGCTAGGTTACGTCTAGGACCCGCGCCAAGAACAACGACCACTACTTGGTTACCATTGATGGGATCGGCTTTACCCACGCCGAGACTCGGAGAATTGATGTTCTCCTTGAGTTATCTGCAAACGGCCGAAAGACTCAACCTGGTGGTCGTGAAGGCCAGGAACCTACGTGGCATCAATAACGTGCCGGGCGACTTCTTTGTTAAGGTTAAAAACATTTTCTTATCTTATTCTACAGCGAAAAATACTAATAACCAATGTTCAATAAATTTTAATTCCCGATAGGTTTATTTGCTACAGCAAGAAAAGAAGATACATAAGAAGAAGACAACCGTGAAAAAAGGAGAAGAAAGTCCAATCTTCAACGAGGCAATCATTTTTAACGTGCCCAGTCACATCTTGCAGGTTCGGATAATTTCACGTTCCTTTCGTTCGTTCGAGACAGTGAAATTCGACGAAAAATTGGAAGAACGTTGAAAATATATAGATATTATTCTTTATGTAATATATAGAGAAAATGTATAGACGTTGTAAATCTAATTTCAGAACATACAGATAAGATTAACCGTGGCGGAAGTGAGCAGTGACCAGAGCGCAAATTCGAAACCGCATTCCGTCGGACACGTTATCGTTGGACCTTCGTCGACGGGAAGAGCGTTCGTTCATTGGAGGCAAATGTTGGCTGCTCAGAGACGTCCTGTCGCCATGTGGCACCCGCTGAGGAAATGAAAAGAACCAGCGGGATATAGGAAGGAAAATCCGTGCGGATTTGAAGTGTACCTGGAGAACGGTAGCGTTACGTAGGCATAACGTTATAGCGAATTATTCTGATACTTCTCCGGATTTTGAACCGTTCAATTTCGAAAATTCGCCGAGCTTCGGCACTTTTATTCGCGACAGGCAACGTAAATGCGATCGACTTAAGTTCCGTCAACACGGTGGAACGGTATCTAGACAAACAGTTCAAAACCGTGAGAATTTTTAGAATAATGCAATAGTATTCGGTCCTCCTTGATAGTCTACTTCTCTATGAAAAAGAGGAGAAAGAGCAAAAAAACGGAAGATAGAAAGAAAGAAGGGAAGATCTACAAAGATTTTGTTATCACGTTCGTGGACTGCTGTAGGGAAGAAATGGTCGTAAGGAATTCGTTGGAATCATTGTAAATTCGTGAACTACAGGGTGCTGACACATTCAAGGCCTCGATACGAAAGATTTTTCTAATCACGTTACTTGTGTAAGTATTCCACTGAATGTCCAGCGTTCTCTATTTAACCGTTCTCCTTTGTACTCTAACGAGGAAACACGCCCATAAACGTGTGACACGTTGCAAGTAGAGAGAAGATAATTCAACAAATCTACGATTCACCGTTTTCGATTTGATGGTATAAAATCTCAATGTCAAATTCGTATCCTATTGTACATGTACTAAATTGGATGTACATGATATGTTGTTTCATCTATTGATAAGATTCAGAAGAACGGCTCCGTGATTACGACTCTCGTGTAGCGGATTTTCGCGAATCACGAGACGAATCTATCGTTGATACGAAAGAAACGGGAAGAAACAAACGGACTAATCGTAAGGAATAAAAGTAATCGAGCAAGACGAGACACGGAGCTGGTATCAATCATTTCAGACTGATGTATCGATATCAAAAATCATCGTCAGGCACAAATCGCTGTAGGTTCTAAATGGATCCACATCGTTGTTCATATCGAGTGTCCCTCCACGAGGAAGGTTCGAACGAACTTTGTGACAAGACCACAAAGTTCCTCGCACGAGGCTCAAATATTTGTATCGATATTTTGTATACGGCCACGGTACGTCGAAGCCGAAGTATATCATGTATCGGTTTATTCGTTTCGTTCATCGTTGGAACGAATTTGTAAGCGAATCGCATACGGAAGGATATAAAAGCGGGAAACACCGGGCATACGAATTAACGATGGCTTTAAAATGTGTTCTTTCAGTTTCTTCTTTTTCTTCTACTTTGCAAAGGAATACAGGTACGAGTAGATGAATTTTAGACGACAAGATTAATCGAACCTTCCTTACGTGTATAGAAAAAATGCCATCGGAACCTCCTGTTTGTATCGCATTTGGTGTCAGTCAAAATTTCATTTTCCCTTTTCTTTCTTTTCTTTTTCTCTTTATTTTCTCGAAAGAAAAGCTCGATTTTTTCCACGTCGGACAATCATTGTTTGCTTTAACGACAGGATTATCTATCGGTTGTACAAATATACTTGTAAAAATTGCTCACCTTTTGCTATCCTTGCAATCTTAATCTTTAAGATCAATCCGTTGATCTGATAATTAGATTAATATAATTTACGATCTTAAACATTAAGGTTGCAAGAAAAAAATGAAGAAAAAGACAAAGAAAAAAAAAGAAACATGAAACTTTCCGGCAGTTCGTCGCGATTAAAGGAGTCATTGCCGACGTCGAAGAATATATGAACGATAGAATCTCTGATTCAGAGTTTTGTCGAGATGTAAATGTTGTTGTTCCCAATGGACTGTTAATGTTTGTACAGAGTTTATTAACGACGTACTCGACGTGCAGAGCATTCTCTTCGAAACGTGGACGATCGTACACGATTTCCGGTTGCGTTCTTCTCTTCTCTAAATATCGATGATCATTCTTTCCACCCTTCTTCTTCGTCTCCTTCTCCTCCTCCTCCTCCTCCTTTTTCTCCTTCGACTCTTTCTCGTTCACCGTGTTCTTCTTTTTCATCGCTCGACCAATTTCTTTTCGTTGTTTCATTTCGACAATGACATCGTTGGCCTCGATTTCTTCTTCCTCCTCTTCCTTCTCCTCCTTCGTGACAGTACTTGGCACATGGCCGAGTTACCCGATCTTCAAGAAACGCAGAATCGATGCAAATCTGCTGCCGATTGTTTGTACATGCACGATACAATTTAGCAATGGACGAATTCTCGCGTCGACTTGATCCTACAAAATTTACTCCATTACGATTCCATTGGGCGTTCGGGGTTACAGTAATACTCGATTATTCCTAATGTAATAGAACACGCGTTGCCATTTGGTCGGAACTGCTTCAATGATGTATGCATTACTCCAGGGAAATTCGTTCGACATTTCGGCAAAGGATAATCACGAAATTAGGGAAACTCTAGTACGCTAGAATTAATTGTTCTTGTGATAAAATGTAAAAGAAAAATTTTCGGAAAAATAATTCTCCTCGTTGCTAACAGCGATTTTCGTTCACCGTTATAGTGAAATGACGCATACCAATCACAAGATACGATGATTCGCGTATACATTAATTTACAGTTTAGCGATACGTTTACAGTTCCGATAAAAATGGGGAGACCTCGCGATATTTACGACTAACGAGATTGTTAGCGCAAATCAAACGAATTAGATAGCCTTTCGGACCTCATAGCCTATTCTATACCTATAAATTTTGTACCTCTTCGTACACGATAAAACTTAACAAAACTAACCCTTCGTATACACGTACACATTACGCATACACCACGTGTATATATGCATATACATCTATATATATATTATAATTACATTACGAGAGAATTTTACACTCTATATTATACATTTTTTGTCATAAATTGCCGACTATTTGAATCCATACTTATGAATTTATTCAGGTTTTTTCTATCGCCAACTAACTATGGGACTAATATCGCTGAACTCTCATTAACTCCATAAATATATTTGTAAATTACCCATCGTGGACGATATGTATCTCTGCATCGTTTCGTACACAAGTGATTAGCGAGAACGATTGCGATTAATTCGCAAAAATCGATCGATCGATCCTTGCTTCGGTTAACTTTAGATTAACCTTGAATTCGGGGAATTTCTAACTCCGCGTTATCTCCTCGTACTTAAAAGCACATTGTACGTACAAGAAAAGAACACTTCTTTTTAACGATTAGCGAGTGACTTTTCAAAATTTTCCAAGGACAGAGAAGAAAAGCTAGCTTAAAATTTCGATTCTCCTCCGGCTGACGTATGCATGCGCGTGTATGTGTGTGCGTGTGTGTGTCACAAATGGTGGATCGTTGTTAATGAAAAAGTAATCGTCATCACTGGCCCGCCAACGATTCGAAACTCGAGATTAATCGGATCGTCCTCGCACTCCACTTTGTACTCACGAAACCTTACGTAGTACGTATGTATAATCTGTATACATGTAAGTCGAATTACCATTCAAACACTGTTGTATATCAGCACAAAACTAATCTTTTATTCTTAATACCAACGTGGCGCGCGCGCGGACGAACACGTTCACGCATACACGCGTAAATGGCATCGTTGCCACACACGTTTGTCCGTGCACGTGTACGTACGCGTATGCTACGTATACGTATTACTAAGTTTTACTGTTAAACTGGAATACATTAAACGTACGGCGCAGAACAATGAGAGACATAGGGGGAGAACAATATTGAAGGCGTTCAATAGCTTGCTTCTCGTTTACCAGAATTTAGTTTTGTCAGAGGCTAGCTATAGACGAAATTAAGAGAAACAGAGAGAAAGATATAGGTGAGAAAGGGAAAGCGAGAGAAGAAGAAAGAAAGGAAACGAAAGAGAACGAGTGAGAAAGAAAGAAAGAAAGGGAGAGAGAGAGAGAGAGAGAGAGAGAAAGAGAGATGCAAGAGACTGGAGAGAATGAGATTGAGAAAATGGAGAAATGAAAGAATGCGGAGAACGCGAGGAAAGAATGGCGCGGAAGATAAGTAAGAACGGTGTCAAAGAGACAAGAGAAAGAGGAAAAAAGAGTGATGATGACAATAATAATGCCAATGCGATTCGTACCGCAAACGAAACGATACAGTTAATAACTATGAAAATAATGAAACGCGCACCGACAAGCATACAAAATATCCCTTTTTTATTCATTTACGCAGCAATACTTGTCATATTCATCGATATGTATATATGTTTTGCTTGTTGTTTAATTATACATGACTATTGATTTTTATCATTATGTAATTTACATGTAGCTATGTCGAAATATTTTACTTAATCCGTTACTTGTATAATATATGTGTATAGAAATGTGTTAAACATTATTTTATTTTGATACTTTCTATACATTTTTTTGTATAAATATCGTTATCTATCCTATCATAGAGAAGGAATATTTGATCATAATGTAACTAGTTTAATTCGTATCTTATGTTTCCTTCGTTATTAAGTGTTCACTTTTACGTTATTTACTCGATTATTTACATATTTATATCGTTGATTGCATATGAAATTCTTATCAATTACGAGATTAGGATACGCAAAAAATTACGATGCATTATAATTTGTAACCGCGATAAAGATTGTGGGACGAATCGCAACGCGTAGCCGTTGCATGAGTGTATGATTCATACAAAAGTACTATAAAGTTTAAATTGTTTTATATTTTTGTTACGCCTCTCTGTGATATAATAAGGGCACATTCACCTCACCCTGTATATGCATTAATCTTTGTATCTTATTGATTAAGGTGAAACTTTTTGAAGAACAATCCTTGCCAAGCCCTTCCTAATTACATTTCGGATTATGCTCGTGCGTACCATCGTCGTCAGGTTGAAAGAGAATCAAAATCGTGGATGCTTAAACGATTATAAAAGTATTCGAGCAAGTTGCCGACACTATTCTACTTAAATGAACTTAAGGGAATTGTTAATTAAAGTGTTTATGTAATTCGTATACAGACTGAGTCGTTTAAAATAACTACGTAAAATATCTAAAATATATGTAATTTATTGATCAATTTTATGATAACTACTTCATTGGTATTTTAAAAAATCGGAAAAAATGATCTAACAAGTTAAAGAAATATTTGTTTTTATAAAAAATTGAAAAAAGTAACTGTTGGCTTTTTTTTTCATTCGTAATAAGAAAACAGTGTTAAAGTGCAAACAAAATTGATGGTAAACTAAAATTTGACAAATTATTTTCGACAGTAATTTTAATTGATTCAGTCTACGAAATTGCTTGTTTCTGAAAAAAAAAAAAAAATGATGTAAAAGCAAATTACCTGTATATTATTAAATAGTTCAATTCGATCATGTATGTACTTTTACTCCTCAGTTTTATAATCTCGATGTTACATGTGTATTTAAAAGTATAGATTCATTGAATGGAAGATGTACATGAAAATTTATCTAGATTTAAAATTATTAATTTTAGCAATAGCAACATATCCCTTAAGATAAGGTACGTTCGAGCTCGTGCTTGTGAAAGGTATAACGTATATCGTTACACATTACATTATGCTATATTAATTATAAACAAAAGCAAAAACCTTACACTAAAAACTGTGAAAAGAAATATATTATAAATGAAAACGCTGATCACTATACAAACGTGTAATAAATACACGAAGAATCATGTACTATTAACTATACATGATCATTGTTAATCATGGTTGCGGTTCTATTTACACGATTCGTTTACTGAATAAATTCGAAACAAATATATTTAAAGTAATAACCAATGTCATCCACTTCATAATTATCATCTTAAATCCCTATACAAAGTTTTAGAATATAATTTTGTAATTTTTTATTTAAATTTTTTGAATATTTAATTTAAATTGCTTAAAATTACAGCTGTTAATAGTAATAATTATAATTAAGAATAAAAAAACTTTGATCTATTATAATGTCAATTATTAATTTTACTATATTACCCTAGTAAGAAACTCGATTTCTATAGAAGATGAAACACATACATCTAGCATTAAAGCAAAGATAAATTGTGCAGAAATCGGAAGACATCTTGTAAATAGGATACGTCAAAATAGCCAATAAGTCCATCCATGATTCAGAAAAACAGTATT
Source organism: Euglossa dilemma (assembly GCA_002201625.1). Lineage (NCBI taxonomy): Eukaryota > Metazoa > Arthropoda > Insecta > Hymenoptera > Apidae > Euglossa > Euglossa dilemma. The sequence continues at coordinate 3,460,119 of NIJG01000033.1, read as the reverse complement.
GTGCGTGTTTTTAAAAGAATACTTTGTTTTCACCTCTTAACCTCTAAAAATAATGAATAGATTTGAATACGCTGATTCTCGGCTTTTTCCAAATGAAATTTATGTGAGACGTGACATTGGCATATGCTTATACGATGGTGATGTCAAGGTATGTATGATTAATTATAGCATTCACCAAGAGAGTAAAACATAACCTCTAACTTTTTTGACAGACAAATTTTGAAAGTGGTGAATTAGTACTTACCAGTCACAGATTTCTTTGGGGAAGACCTGGTGATATATCACGTGGTTATAAATGCCTCTCATTATCCCTTTGTCATATAGTTTTCTTTGAGGAAGAGACTCCTGGACTATTTTCCTTTGGACGTAGTAAAAAACTTATTATACAACTTTCTGAAGCTCCAATTGGTATATTCCAATTATGCAATATAAGTACAAATATTAATAATGTATAATTTTATTAAAATAATTTGCTTTTATAGATAAAATGCCTGGTCCATTAGATAATAGCACACATAACTATATTAAATTATCATTCAAAGAAGGTTTAGATCCAAATTTTCATATACACTTGTCTGATGCTCTTCAAAGGCGAATTTGGGAATTAACACCTATCATGCCTTTAAATCACCCTGATACTAATATCAAAAACAGTGGAGACATAAATAAACCTCTGCCACAAATAAAAACACGAACTGGTATCATAGGTATTGAAAGAAGCCTCCAGGAACAGCAGAAAGCAACAGATGAAAGTATATCAATGGCTTTTCAAGATTTGAAGAAACTCATAGAAATGGCTAAAGACATGGTTTCCATTTCCAAAACAATCTCAGCAAAAATACGGGTGATTCTCGACAAGATTACTTTGTAAAATTGACATTTGTAATCAAAGACAATTGCAGGAGAGGCAAGGAGATATCACAGAAGATGAAACAGTCAGATTTAAATCCTACTTAATGAGCCTTGGCATTGATGACCCTGTTACCAGAGATACATACAAGAACAGTAATGAATATTTCAAGCAATTGGCAAACCAACTTGCAGATATTTTAGAAGAGCCAATTAAAGTTAATATACTTAATAATTATTTCTGAACCTATAATATATAATAGATACATACTAAATTCCATTCTGCAGGAAGTTGGAGGAATGATGACATTAACAGATGTTTATTGTCGTGTAAATAGAGCTAGAGGTTTGGAACTACTGTCACCAGAAGATTTATTAAATGCTAGTAGGCAATTAGCACCTTTGTGTTTGCCTGTAGTATTAAGAGTATTCGATAGTGGAGTTATGGTTCTTCAAGCTCGGTCACATGATGATAATGCTATAGTTGATGTTATAGCTAATCTTGTAAGTTATATATTTAAACAATTTTTGTATCAAGCTTAACTATTTTCTTTTTCTAGATAAAAGAAAGAGGATCTTTAACAGCAGAAGAACTTGCTCGATCAGATGGTATATCAGTCCTGTTAGCACGTGAAAGACTGTTGGTTACAGAAAAAAAAGGGAAAGCATGTAGAGATGATACAATTGAAGCTTTAAGATTCTATCCTAATTTATTTTTGCAAAAAGATGATTAATTACCAATTTTCTTACTGCCATATAAATATAAGAATGCATTAAATTTTAAACAAACATATTATTTTTATGACATAAAAATAACTTAAAATTTCATATATTTTTTGTGCTTTTAATATTGCACATATAGAATAAATCCAAATTAAACATTAAATATTGTATGATGTACAATAATGCATTGATTTAAAAGAAAACAAATTTTTGATTTTTACTTTATAATTGATACCTCTATCAATTACCAATAATGCTGTAAAAATGTTAAATTGAAATTAATAAAATATAATCGTTAAAAATACTATTTAAGTATATGTACATAAATAAGTAATTATACAATCTATGTATACACATATGTAAATAAATAATTTACTTGTTATTCATGCAATAATGATTTATTTACAATGACACTACAGTATCTATAATTTATTTGTTCCAATGAATTATGGAAACAGCTAGAGAAATTGTTCTTAACACGAAACTGTAGTAATTTATATTTAGTAATTTTAGAAAGTTGGCAACATTATACGTATAAGGCAACGCCGGAATGAATTCTGAAACTTATTGAAAATACTGTTTATTTAAAGATTCCGATCAATTAATTTAAAACATGAACCAGAAACATAGTGACTATAAAAGTATAGTTTTAACTTAAGACTGGAATAAGAAAAAGATATTTTTATTGTGAAATCTAAGGCATTATTTATAACAGTCTTGTACATAGTAATGTGACTTAATGAATTTCTTCAAGCTTGGAACACGCTATATTTTTTCTCAATTGCAAATGATACAAAAGTTAACAATATCTATATATTAAGTGTGTTTATTATACGATTGAAAAAATAAAACTCATTGCAATAAAGCATATAAAATGGCTTTACCTCCAAATTATAAGCAAGTAGCAATAGCTACATCAAATATTGTTGCATCTAATCGTAAGCATTATTAACCTTAAAATGATTTACTTATTTATAATATATTTCTTAATTTGTAAGCATTTAAATAAATATAATTACATTTTAGAACGACTTAGAGCATCTGGTGGAAGTAGTAGTAGTTCAACTAATAGTGTAAGTAAATTTCTTATACAAATGATATATACATATGCTTTAGATGTAAAAATAATTTTTACAACAATTCATAGAAAGATGCACAAAGCCCATTTATTCAAACACCTCATAGTCATCCAGGATTTACACCACAAAAAGTTGGAAAGAATACAAATGTATGTACCTTTATTATAAAATAAATATTTCATGCAATAACATTGAAATTATATAAATCTATCAAATAATAATAATACTTGTATAAATCCATCAAAATTTTTTTTTATCTTCATGGAATAGGCTGATTCTCGTATGCCAAAACCACCGAAACCACCAGAAAAACCTCTTATGCCTTATATGAGATACAGTAGGAAAGTTTGGGATCAAGTAAAAGCACAGAACCCAGAATTGAAGTTATGGGAAATAGGAAAAATTATTGGACAAATGTGGAGAGATTTACCAGAGGAGGACAAAACAGAATTCATTGAAGAATATGAAACAGAAAAGGTAAAACATNCATATTAATTCTATTTATATATTAAATAGGTTGAATATGAGAAAAGTCTAAAAACTTATCACAATTCACCTGCATATTTAGCTTACATTGCAGCTAAAAATAGGGGAAAATCTGGTAGGTATTTTACCTTTATAAATATATAAATATATTTATTTTATACAAAATTTATTGTATATTTTTATTTTAATCTAGCATTATGCGCGGCTCAACAAAGTAACGATGATCGAGAGAGTCATGAACGTTCATCAGGCAGTACTAAAGGACAAGCAGCTCAAGATAGGAGAATAGACATTTTACCTGCTGAAGATGATGATGGTACATAAATTTAACTTAAATAAGCGAGAACATTTGAAAGTACAGTTAATTATATAAATGTCCCTATTTTACAGATCAAGATGATGGATATTCTGTAAAACACGTCGCATATTCCCGATATACTCGAAATCATCGACTTATTAATGAAATCTTTAGTGATACCGTAGTTCCTGATGTTCGTTCCGTTGTTACTACACAACGAATGCAAGTATTACGCCGCCAAGTACAATCTTTAACAATGCATCAGGTATATATGAATAATAAAAAAAAATGTAACATTTTTTAATTAAACGGTATAACATAGTTAATTCAATTACAATATTTTTATTTTAAATGTTATAGAAAAAACTAGAAGCAGAATTGCAACAAATAGAAGAAAAATTTGAAGCTAAAAAACGTAAATTTATTGAAACAAGTGAAATATTTCAAGAAGAATTAAAGAAAGTAAGTTATCATTTTTTAATAACAGCAATATTTAAGTATAAAGACAAAAATATTTTTTTCAGCACTGTAAACCAGCTGTAGATGAAGAAGCGTTAAATAAAATGGTAGAACGACAATATGAAGCACTTAGACGAGACAGATTGAAAGGTGCAGAAGAAAATCGTTCGGATGGACCTGCATCTAGTGAATCCACTCCAAATTCTACTCCTACTCCAACTCCTGCTCCTATTAATGATGAAACTCCATCTGATGTAAGTATGATTTGAATGATTACAATTCTAACATTCACTAATTATGGAATTTTTCTAGGTTCCTGATAATGATGCAATGGATAAGAAGGCAAATGGATCTGATAAATCTAATAATGAAATTAAGAAAGAAACATCTTCACCATCATATACCGAAAATAAATCAGAACCTCCATCAACTCAAGGAAGTTCTAATCAACATACATCCAGTTCTGGAATATATTGTGGAACTATTAGTCCAATACAACAACAACAACAACAACAACAAACGCCAACGTTACCACCACCACCACCACCACCATCGCAACAGCAACAGCAATCGCCATCACAGCCACAATCGCAACAGCAAGCACCACCAACACAACATCAACAGTCATCATCTCAGCCACATCAACAGCATCCACCACCACCACCACCACCACAACAGCAACAACAACAACAACAACAGCAGCAACAACAACAACAACAACAACAACAACAACAACAACAACAGCAGCAGCAGCAACCACCACCAACTCAACAGTCACAACCATCTTTACAACCACAGCAACCTACTACTACAACAGCAGTTGCTGTAACTGCTAATACAAGTACACCTGCAAGTGCAAATGCAACTACGCCGACTATGCCTCCCGTTTCTTCACCGGCACCTCCTATACAACATAATCCTCATCAACAAGGAATGTTAACTAATCATTCAATACCATCTCATCAAGGAACACAAGGAACTCAGGGAACACAGGTGCTCCCACCTCAAGGACAAGTTTCTAATCCACATACTTCTCAGATGATTTCACCGAATCAAGGCTACAATCAGCAATATCAACCAGGACCTACTCAACAGGCTCAAAATGTTCCATTAGCTCCAAGACCTCCACATCCATCTTATGCTTACTCTCAGCAACAACCATATCATCAACCATATCCTCAATATGCACATCCATATTATCATCAACCATATTCACAATATTCACCACATACAATGGGTCGCCCTCATAGTCATGGTCCTCATAGTCCACACAGTCCTCATTATCATCCACAATCTCCTCATGCTGTTGGAGAGAATACTACTAATAACAGCGTACCTAGTTCAAACACTGCTTCTACACCAACTTCTGATGCTAGTAATTCATCTTATTCTCCAGCATCAGGACATTGTGAAAATGAACGTTCTGTTTCTTCAGAGAATCAAGAAGGTCAACCAGATATTAAATCAGGATCTGGTTAATTATTTTTTATAATTGCATACATCTATTTATAGGTTTTCCTTGATTTTATGTAAACCATAAAATTACATTTAAATAAGATTGATGCATTTAAACAGTTATAATAAAATTGTCATATTCATTCAGTTTGTACAATAAAAATGTATTATTAATTTTTTTTTTATTTTGAGAATATTGTAATTGGAATCATCACTTCACAGCACACCTCATCTTAAAAATGCCAAAAAGTGCATTCATACAACAGTCAAGAAAGGTACCTGTATGTTACATTTTGAACAATATACATCAGTCTTTTATTTCACAGATTTCATTTGCCAAAGTCCATCATTTAAATAATGACAATTTTCTATGCCTACTCCTTTGTTCACCTTAATTCTGTAAATTATATTATTATAATACATAGAATACTTCTCATATTTTTCGTATCAAACATTATAGCTTTTATTTACTTACATATCTTCTGTTGACAATGTAGTAACACCCACAGCTAAAGCATGTTGCTTGCCTTCTGCCATAACAGCCTATATTTTAAGTTAAGAATTTAATATTCCTAATATTTAAAACTAAATAATTTGTTATTTTGACAAAGGATACAACAACTGTTCCCTTTTCTACAGGTGTCATCTTTGCACCTTTCGACGTTAAACCAGGACACATAATATTAGCTCCACTAAGAACAAACCGGATAGCACCTTTATCAACTTGTTGCATTGGTAAAAAAAATGGGTCTAAAAGTTTTAAATATATTGAAGGAAAATAAATTATATTTTATTTAAAATTAATTTTTTTTTAA
>NIJG01000033.1:3413290-3429743 GCA_002201625.1 Euglossa dilemma | reverse complement strand
TTTAAGGTGGAGCCCGAAGGTACGTCGGCCTTGGCTGCTGGATCAAGATCTCTATTTTTAGAGACTGTACGCCGCAGCAATGCAGCATGTCAAAATGGTGATTATGCTCTTGCTGCAAGCTTGTACACAGAAGCTCTTGCTTTGGATCCACTCAGCCATGTGCTATATTCAAACAGGTCAGCTGCCCGGCTCAAAATGGGTTTATTTGCACTTGCTCTTCAAGATGCTGTTAGAGCTACTGAACTCAGCCCTCAATGGCCCAAAGTAAGTTAATAATTTTTTTTTCTCTTCATTTATCAAATAAATTCAAAAATTCATCTCTTTATTAGGCATACTACCGTCAAGGAGTTGCATTGCAATGCCTAGGAAGGCATGGAGAGGCTCTTGTGGCCTTTAGTACAGGATTGGCACATGACCCTTCTAATTGTCAACTATTATCTGGTCTTGTGGAAGCATCTTTAAAATCACCATTACGTGCAACCTTAGAACCAACATTTCAACAATTACGTGCAATGAAACTTGATGAATCTCCTTTTGTTGTTATTTCTGTTGTTGGTCAAGAACTTCTTGGAGCAGGACAGTATAAAGCAGCAGCTGGTGTATTAGAAGCTGCACTTACTATTGGCTCTTGTAGTTTGAAATTAAGGGGTTCTGTATTTTCTGCTTTATCTAGTGCATATTGGGCATTAAATTCTTTAGATAAAGCTATCAATTATATGCAACAAGATTTAGGTAAATATTAAAGACAAATAAAATAATAAATATGTATCAATAAAATAGTTCCTCAAATTTTGAGTAAAAATATTTGTAGGTGTCGCACGATCTTTAGGAGATACACAGGGTGAATGTCGAGCTCATGGAAATCTGGGCTCAGCATATTTTAGCAAGGGCAGTTTTAAGGAAGCTTTAACAGCACACAGGTATCAATTGGTTTTAGCTATGAAGTGCAAAGATACTCAGGCTGCAGCATCTGCTTTAACTAGCCTGGGTCACGTTTATACAGCTATTGGTGATTTACCAAATGCACTTGCATCTCATAAACAATGTGTACAATTAGTAAAACAAATGGGAGATCGACTTCAGGAAGCCCGAGAAATAGGAAACGTGGGAGCAGTTTATTTAGCAATGGGAGAATTTGAAAGTGCTGTTGATTGTCATACACAGCATTTGAGAATAGCAAGACGCTTAGGAGATCGTGTAGAAGAAGCAAGAGCTTTTAGTAATTTAGGTTCATCTCATCATTATCGAAGAAATTTTGGTCAAGCAATGGCTTATCATGAAAATGTTTTAAGAATAGCTCAAGAACTTGGTGATAGAGCAATAGAAATGAGAGCTTATGCTGGATTAGGTCATGCTGCAAGATGTGCAGGTGAACTTTTTAAAACAATAATTCATGAGAAATTCAATGAAAAATTAAATTTATTCTAAAATTTTTTTTACATATATTTTTATTTAGGCGATCTTGCACAGGCCAAGCTATGGCACCAAAGGCAACTTGATGTTGCTTTAGCTACGAAAGATAAAGTTGCTGAAGGGAGAGCATGTAGTAATTTAGGAATAGTTTATCAATTACTTGGTGAACATGAAGCTGCACTTAAATTACATCAGGCTCATTTAGGAATTGCTAGATCACTAGGAGATAAAGCTGGTATGGGTAGAGCTTATGGAAATATTGGAAATGCTTATAATGCATTAGGATATTATGAACAAGCTATTAAATATCATAAACAAGAATTAACAATAAGCAAAGAGGTAAATTGTTTAGAATATCTAATAAAGAACGAATTTTGAAATAAATCTATACTTAAATACATTTTATTAATATTTTAAAAGTTGTTGTTTCATGTAGGTCAATGATCGTAGTTCAGAAGCTAGTACACATGGGAATTTAGCAGTAGCATATCAAGCTGTACAAGGTCATGAAGCAGCACTAAGACATTATAGAGCTCATTTAGCTATAGCACGCGAGTTAAAAGATACAGCTGGCGAAGCATGTGCTTTACTAAATCTTGCAAATTGCTTGTCATCTCGTGGTAGATTTGAAGAAGCGGTTCCATATTACGAGAATTATCTCATGTTATCTCAGGAGTTACATGATGTAGAAGGAGAAGCTAAAGCATGTCACTTCTTAGGTTATGCTCATTATTGTTTAGGTAATCATCGTGAAGCTGTTAGATATTACGACCAAGATTTGGCATTAGCTAATGATCTACAGGATAAATCTGGTATGGGAAGAGCCTATTGTAATTTAGGGTTGGCACATTTAGCTCTTGAAAATTTAGACACTGCACTGGAATGTCAAAAATATTATTTGGGTAAGAAAGTTTTACATGTAAAGCTTTATATTTACATTTATAGTTTTTAAATAAAAATTCAAATAGTAAAGTATATATAACTTTATCTATTTATATAGCTATTGCACATATGACTAAACATTTAGCTGGAAAATTTCGTGCTTTGGGAAATATTGGTGACTGTCTTTTACGTCTTGGCGAAGCTGAAGAAGCGATAAAAATGCATCAGCGACAATTAAATTTAGCACGACAAGCAGGTGATCGCAGTTTAGAAGCTGCCGCTTATGGAGCTTTAGGCATCGCACATCGGACAATAAAAAATCTTGATAAGGCACTAGGATTTCATACTCAAGAACTAACTTTAAGACAAGAAGCTGGTGATTTACGCGGCGAGTGTAGAGCTCACGGGAACTTAGGAGCGGTGCATATGGCATTAGGTCAATATACTCATGCAGTAAAATGTTATCAGGAACAACTTGAAAGAGCAAAAGAATTAGCAGATTCAGGAGTTGAAGCACAAGCTTTAGGTAAACTCTGTTTATAATATACAAATTGCTTAAATTTATAACAATAATACTTAACATACTTTTTTAAAAACAGGAAATCTAGGAATAGCTAGACTTAATATGGCACATTATGAAGATGCAATTGGATACTTTGAACAACAGCTTGCAACTTTAGAACCATTAACCACAGGCACAGCTTTACTGAATAAAGCTAGGGCACTTGGCAATCTAGGCGATTGTTATGAAGCTTTGGGAGATCCAGAAGAAGCTATTAAATGTCACGAGCAGCAATTAACAGCTGCTACTAAACTGAAAAGTATAAGGGAACAAGAAAGAGCATATCGAGGTTTAGGTCGAGCTCGAGAAGCAACTGGAAACTTACAAGAAGCTTTAGTTTGTTTTGAAAAAAGATTAGTAGCTGCACATGAAGTTGATAGTCCAGAATCGAGAGGTGCAGCTTACGGAGATTTAGGTAATCAGTACATGAAGAGATGTATTAGGAAAATATTAAATATANTAATGTATAAGTTGGTAATATCAATTTTATAGGTCGAGTACATGCTGCATTAGGTAATCATGAACAAGCTGTTAGTTGTTTGTCACATCAATTGGCTCTTGCCAGAGGACTTGGGGATAAGGCTGCTGAAGCGGAGGCTGCTAGTGGATTAGGAGCTGTTCATTTATTAATGGATGATCCAAATTCCGCATTACGACATCATCAATTGGAACTTTCAATTGCTGAAGCTTTAGATGCTGCTGGATTACAAGCTAGAGCTTGTGCAAACTTAGGTGTGACTCAAGAAGCTTTAGGACAATTTGAAGAAGCAATAAGATTACAAGAACAATCATTAAGTCTTGCAGCAGCTGCTGGAGATCAACCAGCAAGAGCAGCTGCATTTTCCAGTTTAGGTCGACTTCACCATTTGTGTGGTGATTTATCACGAGCTTTGAGTTATTTGCAATCTGGATTATCATTATCTGAAGGATTAGGAAGAAGAGAAGAAGCAGCTAGATTAAGACACAGACTTGGTCTTGTTCATTGGGAAGCTGGAGAAGCAGTTATTGCTGTAGAACATTTAGAAAAAGCAGCAAATTTATTAGAATCACTAGATGGAATTTCTTCAACTCTTATGTGTGGACAACCAAATAAATCTGAGTTATTATCAGAAACATATAGAATGTTACAAAAAGTATTAATTAATTTAAATAGAGCCGAAGAAGCTCTGAATTGGGCGGAAAGATCAAGACGAAGTAAAAGTAATTGTTTGGATGATGCTGCGCATTATTCTGAAATTATTGATAGACAACGTGGAGTTATTTTATATTATAGGTAATTTAAATTTATCAATAAATAATACAAATATATCATAATTCTAAAAAAAAGGTTGATATACATGAAATAATATTCCAGTGAAGTAGGATGTGAATTACATGCTTGGTGCTTAGCTCCTGGTCGAGGACTATTACGTTTTCATTCTACAAGTTTGGATGATGGTATAGGATTGGAAAAACGAGTTTTGCAAGCAAGAGAAGCTCTTTTAGATGAAACAAGTGAACTTGTTGAAGAAACAAAAATACCATCAAGAGGACATCATCTTAATGCTAGTTCATACAGTTTAAGCAGTTTGTTTAGTGTGGGTTCAGTTAGTTCACGAGCAGGAAGTGCTCGGTGGGGACGAGGGACCAAAGGACCTACATGGCAGTCACCATTACCAATTCAAGTACTTTACGATTTACTTTTAGCACCATTTGAAGATCTTTTACCACCAGCAAGAAAGGAATTAATTATGGTAGTGGAAAAATCGTTATATTTGGCGCCACTTCCAGCTTTGCAATCAAACCCTGGAGAAGATTATTTATGCGAAAGATTTTCCTTATTAGTTGTTCCATCTCTTGCAGCTTTAAAAAAACGATCAAAAACTCCTATGCCAGAAGGAGGTGCAACAGTAGCTGCATTAGTTGCAGGAAATCCTGTGCTTCCTGAAGAAATTAGAGAAGAATATGGGTGGTCTGAAAGCATTGCCTCTACTGAAACAGAATCTGAGATTGTTGCTGAATTATTAGAAGCTCGTGCTTTAACTGGTAAGTGTTAACTCAAATTTGTATAAATTTAAAAAATGATAACCAAATAATGTTTTTTATTTTTACTAATAGGAACAGAAGCAACAAGATCAACTGTTTTAAGATCTTTACCTGATGCAGAATGTGTACATTTGACAGTACCAGTTTTTTGGAATTCTGCCAGTTTAGCATTAACTACAGATCCTTGTGAAGATTCTTCTGTAAGACCAGAATATTTGTTAAGTTATTCAGATATTACAAAACTGAGAATAGCTGCTCGTTTAGTTGTAATATCTAATGGCCATGGTTGGAATAGTACAGAAAATACAACTGCTACGTCAGATGGTGTACAAAATTTAGCCAAAGCTTTATTAAATGCGGGAGCACAATGTGTACTTATAGGAATGTGGGCAGTTCCACCTACAGCTGGTAGTATATTATTACGAGCATTTTATAGTGCTATGTTACAAGGTGCTAGGGCATCAAGAGCATTGGCAGAAGCTATGCAAACAGTTCAGCATACAAGACATTTCGCACATCCTGCAAATTGGGCTGGTTGGTTACTTATTGGTGGAGATGCAAGATTATCAAACAAAGTATAAATTTTAAAAAGTTGATTAAATTTAAGAATTCACATATTCATAGTTGTTCATAACATATAAATTTAGGTTGCCTTAATGGGACAAGCACTTGCTGAATTACTACGTGGTGGTCCTGAACAAAGCCGTGATGCGCTACGTGTAACACTTCATTTAGTAGAAAAATCATTACAACGAATACATCGTGGACAAAAGAATGCTATGTACACAACTCAACGTAGTATTGAAAATAAAGTGGGAGCAGCCACTGGTTGGCGAGAACTTTTAATGTCAGTAGGTTTTAGATTTGAACCTGCTGGAAATGGAATACCATCTTCCGTATTTTTTCCACAAAGTGATCCAGAAGAAAGATTAACAAGATGTAGTGCAAGCTTGCAAGCATTGTTGGGTTTAGGGCCATCATCATTACATGCACTTGCTAGATTGCTTCAGGTAGTAAATAAATCTACAGTTTTTGATATGAATATTAATAACTTATTATGTTAAAGACATTTCTTATACCTATTATAGGCACCAGAAGCTGCAGAGGATGTCATTGCTGCGATGAGAAGAGCTACATGTGCAACAGAAGGTCAAGAAGTTACATTACCAGTACCAGTATGGAGAGCATCAGGATCTCATGAACTATTTGCAAGTTTAGGCTTTGATCTTATGGAGGTTGGTCAATCCGAAGTTACATTAAGAACAGGAAAGCAAGCATCACGAAGAGCTGTTCAGTTTGCTCTTCAAGCTCTTCTAGCCTTATTTGGTAAGTTCGTACCGATCATAAATAAAAATGCAAATAAATTATATTGTCTAAATTATATTATTAGATACACAAGAAGCACCTAAAAGTTTGACTTTAGACTCGAGTAGTTCAATGGAAAGCCTAGCTTCTGTTGCACATATCGACAAAAATGTTATAGAACGACCTAGATTAGGAGGTGCATTTGCGAATTATGTTCGACACCGAGGTGAACCGGATGGGAAAACAATGGAACCACCAAATGTTCCGATTCCTACAACACGACAACCATGTCAGAATGGTGGAGGTATACATAAATCAGAGTAAAATTTAAATAAGATTAAATATGCAATTACAATCATATGTATATATATTTTATAGGTGAATCGGATGTTGCTTTTACTCCTAGTCCACCTGTAGCACTCAATTTAAATCATCAAACACGTATTAGAAATCTTTATCCTGATCAAAGTATAAGACCAGGGTCTAGTTCAAGTAGTTCAGTAACAGATTGGGATAATGGTCATGCAACAGTTTTAAGGCGACAACCATTGCCACCATTACCAGCAACAGTACTAGAAAGATTAAGTGTTAGAACAGAAATTGGATCTAATTCTCCAAGAAAACCTCGTCATCCTACAACAACTGAAGATATTTGTTCTCAGACTGATTCTACACAACCTGCAGAAACACATAATCAAAATTTAAGAAATGTAGCCACCTCTCTTACAAGTTTAACACGTGAATTAACACCTACAATTTCAGATGTATATCATGAGCGAAATTTAGGATTAGGATTGGCACCATCTTTATCAAAATTATTAGAAGAAGTAGGTTCTGTTTCTGGAAATGAAGAAAATCAATCAACGCGAACAAACCATAATCAAACTCAAAATTGGATGCAAAACGAATCAGAATTATGTCGAAGGGATGAGGCTGATGGTAGATCTATTGCTGAGTCACAATGTAGTGCTACCAGCTCTAACAAAATACATCGAAAAGCACCTCCTCCTCCAGTGTAGATTATTTATATACTATTTATAAGCATTAAATGATATTTTAAATGAGAATAATAGCACGAGGTACCAAAGAATGGAAGATATTTTATTGGAAACAAATTTTCAATGTTTTGTGATCAGAGCTGGGAATAATTTATGGTAATTAAAATGCTTACTTTGTTGCAATATGACTCTACTTATACATTTTTAATCTTTACATAATATATTTTCCAATATAAATATCAGTAAATGCCATTTGCTTACACTGATAATTAATAAAATTCTGTTAACAATATATTGTTTACAACGGCACCTAATGCTATACCCGTGTTTTTTAATGCAAAAGTGTATTATATTAGTATAAAAATGAACGTTGTTCATGTGTAATGTTATATTTAAATTTATTAAATGAAATTATTATACGTGAAATGTGACCAGTGACTGAAATAATGTTTCAAATTGATGACATATTTAAGTTTGTATAAACTATTTTAAAAGATTGTACTTTTTCATTTTTGATAAATATATTGGTGCATTTTTTTAATAGAATGCATCTTTCTATATAAATTATGTTTATGTATTTATATTTACATCATCAGTAAAATATGTCTTGCTATATTTAATTATTTTTCAGCATATCAATAAAATTTTAATAATAAAATTAGTGAATTAGGACAAATTAAGTTCAGAAAAATAAAAAATAAATGTAAAAATTTGATAAAAAATTAGGATACATTTACTGAGTGATACTTTATTGAGTAAATTATTAAAACAACTTTAAATGTCCAGTTATTTGATCTATCAGTTTAGCTGGACCTGGACCAATTGCACATACTGTTTTGCTTCCTGCTTTTATTTGTGTGCGTCCAGCATCCTCTATTATATTAGCTAAAAGACCTACATCTCTAGCCTGTGCCGCTATTTCTTTCAAAGCATCTTCACTGTCCACCTAAATATTTTTTTTGTTTAGTAATAGGTATTTGATAATAAAACAATATTAAATACATAAGAAATATATGTCTGAGATATATATTCATACCTTAAGTGTAATTTTGGCCTGTCCACATACTTCCCAAGCTTGCAAAAATACAGGATATTTTTTTACAGCTGCCTTATAAGCTGCAACAGCAGCATGAGCACACTGTGCTGCTACTTTTCCCTTTCCCATTTTTAAATCAGTTCTAATAACTAATATAAGCTTATAATAATCTGGATACATTTGCTGCAAGTAAAATACATTATTATAGTTGTTTGTTCTATTTATTAAACAAAGAAATATAGATGTCTGAATTTTAATTTTACTTACTATATCATTTGAAGTTTCATCACAATCACTAGAAGGTTGCAATTTTCTTTTACTTTTCATTACCATTATTTTATATAAACAATAACCTATTATTGCTGCAATAGTAAATCCTNTTATATAAAATTAAAAAAATTATGTTTCTAATTGTATAATAATAATTTGTTTAATTTTTGAAAGTATTTAATATCTTTAAATAAAGTATAATATATTTATATCAAACGAATGTTACAAAATATTAAGATCTTTTTATATTCATTTCTTTTCTCATTCAAACAAAACGAATCAACGTGATAATACTAAAAGGTTAGGTATCATTTAAACATATACAATGTAAGTATACATAGTACACCATACAAAACTCACTCAATAAAATTGTTTATAACCAACAAACAACAGTTTGCAACTATGACATGTAATATTACATTAAATTAATTTGGATTAATTTTTTAAATATGTAGAAAATATTATACTTTTTATATAGCTACAATAAGTTTAATATAACAGCGACTTATAAAATATAAAAGATTTCTTTAGATACAAATTTTTTGACAGATTCGAAAATATTGAATTTTATATCTTAGATAATTTATATTTTTGTGTTACAAGTAAAAATTCTTTAATAAATTGAAAAATACACTTTGATGTAAATTATTGTACATGCATCTATTATGCAATGATTTTACTATGAACGCGCTATAAAGTTACATTGAGGTAACGTCTCTAATAATGCGTATGTTTTCAGATTTAAAGTATTTTCAGTGACCCAAGCAGAAGACAAAAAAAGTAAAATTAAATGCGAATTACAGCGCATTCGTCTCTTCGTTTGTATATCTGTGGCGCGTTTTGGTTCATACGCGGTTGAACAAACACCCAATGTGGCGCTTGAGTTTGGAAGGTTATGGATTAACGCTTCGGGGTGTGGCATCATATTGTGTTTTATAAAATAAATAGAATATTATATGTTCTTGTGATGACGAATGAATTCATTTTCTAAACGTAACGAATGTGAATTACCTCTTTTCAACGGTGCGTGTGATGTCTATAAAATTTCAACCACCGTCTGAAATTTGTTTTTCGAACAAAATTTTTTAAATATACTTACGACGATATTACATTCTTGGTGCTTTACTCTAAAATTTGTGTTGTTTGAATGAGAAAATATAAATTCAAAAATGTTCTTAATATTTTTCAATTAATTTACATATTGATGCGTATTTATGTGTAACGTTGACACAAGGTAGTTGATTGTTGCTTGGTAGGATACGGTCCATGAAATCACGTGTATTAAAATCTACGTGGGATGTTGGGCGCTATCACCCCCACGAACCCCCACGAGTATACCGAAATGTCTCGGTTAGCCGACTACTTTGTTGTGGTCGGCTACGACCACGAAAAAGAGAGTAAGTTTTTAATTTTTAACAAAAGTTATGTTTCAAAAACATATCATTGTTTTTAATATACATAAGTAATAAACATTTAACGTATGACAATAATGTATCACTACAATAACAAAATATGTACATATCATATTTAATAATATAAATGTATAATTCATATATAGATATTTATATTAAAGATTATTCTATTTGTATGTTAATAATTATTGGTACACATTATGTGTCATTTAATTTTGCTTAAAAAATTAAAACACTTTTATTACAAAAATATGTTTATTATAAGTATAGTAACAAAAAATGCAAAAAAATACTAATGTAATATACAATATTATTTATTTTTGCAGGAGGGGGTATAAGTAATGGAATCATTTTACAACGGTTTCCAGAAAAAGATTGGTCAGATACACCATTTATAGAAGGGATAGAATGGGTAAGATTTACCTTCATTATGTTCTCATTTTATAACTAATCATTTACTATTAATTTTATTTTATAGTTTTGTCAACCTCAAGGATGGGCCTTATCTACAGAAAGACAGGAACCAAGATTTTTTGTATCTATTTTAACTGATATTGATGCAAATCGTCATTATTGTGCTTGCATGTGCTTTAATGAAACAGTGTCTATTTTGCCAAGTAAGCCTGTAGATGAAGAAGAAGATCCTGTAGATGGTGATAGTCGTTCTTTGGTTAGAACAATACCCACAATTGCACACCATAGCATTATGTATGCACCTAAATGTCTGGTGCTGGTTTCCAGACTTGATTACATCGAAACCTTCAGAGTATGTAACATTTTGTTTATATCAAAATTAAATCCATTTTTACATTTTTTATATAATTATAATTATACGTATTTCTACATTCAAGAGTAATATTTCTATATTATTACTTCAGAATTGTCTTGGCATTATATACACAGTGTACGTAGAAAATCTTGGAATACCATTAGAGACTCTTGTAGGAAACATATTAGGTTGTATACAAGTACCACCTGCTGGTGGCCCACAAGTAAGATTTAGTATTGGTGCAGGGGATCGTCAAGCACTTCAGCCTCCAATTAGTCCTTCTCTTCCAATAACACACAGTAGTGTAAATCTTTTATTTCAACAACTAGGTAAAGAGTAAAACAATTATTATTATAAATATTCTTTTATTTATATCTTTTTATTAAAGTATTTATATTTTGCAGGAATTCGTAATGTACTAGTATTATTTTGTGCTGTTATGACAGAACATAAAATACTTTTTCATTCTGCAAGTTATTCACGATTAACAGAAGGATGTCGTGCTCTTACTGCATTAATGTATCCATTTAGATATACGCATGTTTACATTCCTCTTCTACCAGCAGCTTTAGTTGAAGTACTCAGTACACCTACTCCATTTATTATGGGTGTACATAGTTCACTAAAACATGAAGTTGCAGAACTTGTAAGATTCTCAATAAAAGTGTACAATATTAACTTTTATTTACCACAATGATTTCTTATGAAATTTTGTATTATATTTTTTTATAGATGGATGTAATAGTTGCTGATTTGGATGGAGGTTCTATTATGGTTCCAGATGGGGTTTCACTTCCATTACTTCCAGAACCACTTCTTTCACAAACACAAGATGCGTTATCTTTAGTACTACAACCAGAATTGGCCTGTGCAGATTATGCTTTTCCCCCATTAGCAACAAGGGCACCTCATTCTCCTATGTTAGATAAAGAATTACGAGCAGTTTTTATGAGAACCTTTGCTCAACTATTGCAAGGATATAGAAGCTGTTTAACATTAATAAGGATTCATCCAAAGCCAGTTATAACATTTCATAAGGTAAATTATTATTGACTTTATAATTAAGAAGTATATTGTTTATATATATCTTATATATCTCCTGTTCGTAGTGAATAGAGAAAAAAGAAAATTATATAAATTGTACTTTTTATTTCTAGGCAGCTTTTTTAGGAGAACGTGGCCTGACAGATTGTGATTTTACAACTAGAGTTTTGGATTGCATGTTTTTTACTTCCTTTATTGCAGAAAGGGGACCACCATGGAGGCCTTGTGATGTATGGGATGAACTGTATAATAATTTAAGTGACCAGTTGAAACAAGAAGCACAAGATCATAGTAAGCAATGGAAATGGAATATACAATTAACAATAATGAAATATCTAAAATATTATATAAAATAATTATTTTAATATTAGGGCTTATTTTAACCCATATACAAGAATTAGCACAACAATTATACACAAATGAAAATCCAAATCCTCAACCATATGTACAAAAAATTTTAAAACCACCTGAGGGAGCATTTGCTAGAATACATCAACCACTATTACCACACATTAATCCAGAACAAGTTCAAGCAATTATAGATGAGGGTCTTGCCAAAAATAATCTTAAAGTTAGGTTTGTATTAGAAATATATGTGATACATCTTTATATATATATTTTGACAATGATCGTTTATATTTTTAATACTTGATATTTTATATATAGATTGTCATCATTAAGACCATCACAGCCTCGAATTGTGCCTACGGGTCCACATATTTCATTTGTTCATGATACAAGACATTTGGTTAGCAATTCTGCACGTAGACTGGAAGTTCTGCGTAACTGTATAAACTGTATATTTGAGAATAAAATATCTGATGCCCGTAAAACGTTTCCAGCTGTTTTAAGAGCTTTGAAAAGCAAAGCTGCTCGTTTAGCGCTTTGCATGGAATTATCACAGCATGTTGTTGGAAACAAAGCCATGTTAGAACATCAACAATTTGATCTTGTAGTTCGGTTAATGAATTGTGCACTGCAAGATGATTCATCAATGGATGAGCATGGAGTTGCTGCTGCACTTCTCCCTCTTGCTACAGCATTTTGTAGAAAACTTTGCACAGGAGTAATTCAATTTGCTTATACTTGTATTCAAGAACATCCTGTATGGCAAAATCAACAATTTTGGGAAGATGCATTTTATTTGGATGTTCAAAAAGATATTAAGCGTTTATATCTCCCTGGTGAAAATTCTCCACCACGACTTACAAATGATGGTATTTTAAGTCCTATTAGTCCACGCGATGGTAAGGAATTTCCATTTCGCGATCGATATTCAATTTATCAAATTCAAGAACCATCTGCTCTTGAAATAGCTGCTGAACAAATGAGAATTTGGCCAACTATAGATCCAGAAAAGCAAAAGGAACTTATTGCAAGTGAAGAAAGTACCATGTATAGTCAAGCAATTCATTATGCAAATAGAATGGTTTATTTATTGGTTCCATTAGATATAGGAGCAAAAACTCATCGTCAAGATAATATTTATGATGATGAAAGAGCGAGTAATAGTATTACAAATAGTGTAGCAAGTGATAGTGGTGATGCAGAATCTGGATTTGAAGAAACTGATCCTGGAGAGACAGGTAGTGCTGTCATTCGAATGGTTTCACGATTTGTTGATCGTGTTTGTACTGAAGGGGGTGTAAGTGCTGAACATGTTAGATGCTTACATCAAATGGTCCCTGGTGTTGTTCATATGCACATTGAAACTTTGGAAGCTATACATAGAGAAAGTAAAAGATTACCTCCAATACAGAAGCCTAAAATTTTGACACCTAATATGTTACCTGGTGAAGAAGTTATTATGGATGGTTTACGTGTTTATCTTTTACCAGATGGAAGAGAAGAAAGTTCTGCAGGGTTACCAAAGATACCACCACTCTTGCCAGCAGAAGGAGCAATTTTTCTTACTAACTATAGAATTGTATTTAAAGGAATACCTTGTGATCCATTCGCCTGTGAACAGTTAGTAGTTCGTGCTTTCCCGGTTACATCTTTAACTAAAGAAAAACGAGTTGCTGTACAACATTTAGCACATCTAGATCAGTGCTTACAAGAAGGTCTTCAATTACGATCGTGTACTTTTCAATTAATAAAATTAGCCTTCGATGAAGAAGTAACACCCGAAAATATCGAAACTTTACGAAAATTAGTTCATAAGGCTCGTTATCCACCGCATATATTTCATCATTTTGCTTTCAATGGTCAAGTATTAGTTACTCAGACTGCACATCATAAAGGAAAAGAAAAGAATGCTACCCTTAAGTAAGTAATTTTTTATTTACATTTTTTTATCATTATAATTCATTAAATGCAATACAATTTTTTTTAGAGGGTTTGCTAAGAAAACGCTTTTAAAGACTGCACGTAAAGCTGGTTTTAAACCAAAGCAGTCATCTAAAAGACAAAAATATGTCTTGCCAAATATGAATATGATCACCAATAATAAGTACATGACATCACCTGGACGAATGAGTTTACCAGTAACAGATAATAATGATTTAAGTCATGATGATGATCTTAGTGGTAAATTAGATATTTAATACTTACAATATTTCAATGTTTTAAATTCTACTCATACCTAAATTTTTATAGTAGATGATTTTGAAATTCCTGGTATTGTGACTCAACCACCAACTGATGCTAAAACTTTAGAACGGTTATCAGAACGTAGTTACGTTAGAGATTGGTACCGCTTAGGCTTATACTCAAATGGTCTACACAACAATCGTAGGAACGAACCATTTCGATTGTCTTCTGTGAATTGTGCCTATATGATTTGCAGAAGTTATCCTGCTCTTCTCATAGTTCCCTCATCAGTATCAGATGAAAGTATCCGCAGATTTTGTCGACTTTATAGACACAATAGGATACCTGTTATCACGTGGAGGCATCCAAGAACAAAAGCGCTTTTGATTAGAGGCGCTGGTTATCATGGGAAAGGTGTTATGGGCATGCTGAAAGCTCACCCAACATCTGCCGGTAACTTAAAAGGTATTTATTAATAAATCGTTTAGAAATATTTAGCTTTTTATAATGTTCATAAATATTTGTTCTATATTCGTAGCTACATCTTCTGAAACCACATCATCTTTGGAACAAGAAAAATATATTATGGCTCTTGTAGCTGCTACACCATTATCTGCACTAAGACAAGGTTCTGCATGGGGAATGTCTGACAGTTCTCTTAGTATTGATTCTTTATTATTAGCTGCTGAAGATCGTAATGCTACACCCGAACAATCACGAAGAAATCCATTTAATAAAGCTATTGGAACGTTAAGGTATATAATTTTTATTCTACTATTTAAAATTTTAGATTAATAAAAGTTGAAAGTAATATATTGTATTTTGATAGTTCATCCGGAGGTAAGGGACCTAAAAATTTTGGTCGTTGGGGTTCACTAAAAGATAAAAGACATAATTCCCAAGTCTCTTTAACTTCAGTTCATCAACGTGGAACTGTTAGACACTCCGCGGATTCAGACAGCGGTACCGAATGCGTTCATACTTTTCAACGCGCTGCATTATATATTCTTGGTGAAAAAGCACATATGAAGGTAAGATAATTTAAATTTAGTATTATTCTAGATGTACGTAATATAGTTTCATAAAAATTGTTTGGATACAAAAGGGTGTTAAAGCGGAATCAGCGCCAAAAACAGATTTCATTCCAGTGGAATATTATGATGTAAGACATACCAAAGCTGCATTTAAGAAACTTATGCGAGCCTGTGTTCCTAGCTCTCCAAATGTAGAGCCTGACCAAAGTTTTTATAAGTATGTGCAATTTACTTAATGCAAATATAATTATTTGTATAAATAATTGGCATAATCTATAATTTTAGATTAATTGAAAGTTCAGAATGGTTACAACAACTTCAAAATTTAATGCAATTAGCTGGTGCTGTAATTGACTTAATGGATGTTCAAGGCTCATCTGTAGCTGTTTGTTTAGAAGAAGGTTGGGATACAGCAGCAACAGTGTGTTCTGTTGCACAAGTATGTCTTGATCCACATTATAGAACTATCGAAGGTTTTCGAACATTGATCGAAAAAGAATGGCTTGGATTTGGACATAGATTTGGACACAGAAGTAATCTTGCAGCAAATTCTCAAACTACAAATTTTACTCCCACTTTTCTTCAGTTTCTTGATATAGTACATCAAATTCAAAAGCAGTTTCCATTAGCGTTTGAATTCAACGAATATTATCTAAAATTCTTAGCATATCATTCGGTCTCTTGCCGTTTTCGTACATTTTTATTGGACTGCGAATTTGATAGAGTGGAGTGTGGTATTACTGCTGTTGAAGACAAAAGAGGATCATTGACAAGTCACCATAAAGGTGTAGATACGGGTAGCGATGATGAAACAATTTATCCTGGCGGTAGATTAGCAGGAACAAATACAGGATGTAATCTTGGTCAAAGTATATTCGATTACATAGAAAAACAACATGCACGATGTCCCTTGTTTTATAATTTCATGTATACTCCTAACACTGAAAATATAATATTAAGACCTGTTTCACATTTGCCAAATCTCGATATTTGGCAATATTATTTAGAAGAAGAACTGGCTCATGGGCCTGCCTATGATTTAGAAGTATTACAGCAAGATTCCCAACAGGAGGAAGAGGCAGAAGCTGCTGATGGTGTGGTTAAAAGTAACCGCAAAGTAGTTACGCAAGGGTAAGATTAAATTTACTACATTTTGTCCATAATTTTTTTT
>NIJG01000033.1:3390668-3403106 GCA_002201625.1 Euglossa dilemma | reverse complement strand
TGTATTACTATTAAAATAATTTAAATGTATTCATATTTTATATTTTTTCTCTACTTTAATAATTTTAGATATTTCTTAAAATTTACTGTATTCAAAAATATTTAATATTCGTAACAATTTTTTTGAGCGCTGTAGTCAAGAGTAAATATTAAAACGAAAGCGCATCTAACATATGTGTGATTTCAGTCTTTAAACTTCATGAGCCATTTTGTGCATTGTTCAAGTAACTGTGTAAAAGTATTGCTTATCATTTCGTTTCGAAATGTTAAAACTTGATTGATTGATATTGTCGAATATCTGCGTCTTTGACACGAACATGCGATTATTGTGAGACGACTACTGTCAAGTATTATCATATACGTAGTTAAAAAATCACGTACAGATTTTGTATAACAAAGAACTTTCCAATATCTTTTATTAACCTTGGCCTGGTCGTCATAACAGTAAGTATCGTCTTCAGAGAAAGTTAAAAATAGTTCGATTTAGCAAAAAGTTTGCCTACATCTATAAAATAGTTTTCGAAATTGAAATGTTATTCGCTCTGCGTAGTATATAAAATTTCGTAACATAACATTTAATTTTTATCTGTTATGAAACTAATGAGCTTTCATTTTCTCAAATTATTTAGATATCTTTTATCAAATTACTAAGATTAGACGCAATTATTAATATTTTGTAATTAAAGTGCGAAAATAGCTTTATATCATGTGTAAATTCTTTTGGCTATAAATCTTTGGAAACCTATCACTTTCAGATTATGATTGAGTAGAAATGAGAGCATTATGTGAAGTAATGAAATTGTATCAAGTCACATAATTTATATGGATTAAGGTACTCCAAATAATAAAATTCTACCAATGATTTTGATATATTTAATGTTGATATGTTGGGTCAAATAACAATGTAAAAAGCACTAAACAATAAATCCACTTTACGTTGCTACATTATATCAAGAACTGTGTTGATTCTATGCATTATAGTGGTTAGTATAACAATATTTATCAAGTTTGTGTCTTTAAAATAAAATTTATATCATATTACATAAGTTATAATATAATGTAAATATTTAATTGTAAAGTTGCATTAAATGTAAATGCATATTACATCATTTTAATTTGTACTAGAATAAAGTATGTAAAATGATAATGTATTTTAAGTAATTAATATTGTAAAGATATTTTAATTAGAAGATAAATAAAAGTTTATGTTAATCAATTATGTTCTATATTAAATTTATAAGATTAGTAAAATATTTTTTATTCTTTTAATTAATTTATTTTAAATATTTTTAAGTATTAGAATTTTTAATATTAAGAAGTGTACAAACTTTAATTCATAATATTTATCATTTCAGTACACATTGTTTTGGCAATTTAAATTATAACAATAAGTAACGAGAATTTACAAAAACAACTATATTCAAGCCCTGAAAATATGGAGCCACCACCATCTTTGTCCACTTTTCAGAATTTTAGTCATCCATGTGTAAGTGAGTGGATGGAAAAAATGAATGAAGGAACACTAACATGTTCCTATTTTAAAGAACATTGGCGAGTCTGGGTTCCAAAAATATATAGTCCAGAACCAAATAGTAATTGTTTAGATTTGGTGTTTGATGAAGATACAGCACAAAAAGTACTTTTTCTTACTTTAGAAGAATTTATTTGTAATGGAGATCCAAAGGTTGTACTAAAAGAATTAAGTCAAATGGATAATGTGATATGTGGTAAAGTGTTCAAAATGGGTGAGGCTACATACAGTTGTAGAGAATGTGGTGTGGATTCGACATGTGTTTTGTGTGCAGATTGTTTTAAACAATCAGCTCATCGTAATCATAAGTATAGAATGGGTACGTCTGCAGGTGGAGGATTTTGTGATTGTGGAGATACAGAAGCTTGGAAAAAAGAACCATTTTGTAACACACATTTAGCTGGTATCCAAGCTAAAGAATCTCATGGAAACAAATTACCTGGAGATATAGCAGAAAGAGCAGTAATAACTTTTGAGGCAGTTCTGAGATATTGCCATACAATATTATCTATAGAACATAAACTTGAATTACCTCCTGATTTGTCTTTTATTAATACAGAGTTTGATGATTCTTTCTCACTATTATTAACTACAGATGATTATTGTACAGTTCTTTTTAATGATGAAACTCATACATTTGATCAAGTAATTACTACACTTACACGTGTTATGGATTGCTCACAAAGAGATGCGTTAGAATTTGTAACAAATGTTGATAGAGATGGTAGAGCTGTTGTAAAATGTGCTGAATTCCAACAGTGTAAGGAGTTAGAGAATGATATTGAAAAATTTACTGCAAGGCATAGCAATCGACCATTAAATGTACTTGTAGTTCATGCTCATGTAATTGCTCATCAAATATTTGCCATGAAACTTTTACATTGGCTACAACAATTTATAAATCCTTATGAGGGTTTCAGAGTGCTTTTCAGTAATGTTGCACTTAATGCAACATTATCAGTTAATTCTATTGTAGAAGGTATACTTTTGAAAGATTCGCAACTATGGAAATCTGCAAGAACAGCATGGCATAGATTGTTGATGTCAGGAATGCTTATGGAATATGAAAGCAAAAAAGCTTTAGCAATTGTTTTTACAAATAATTATGGTTCTATTATGAAAGATTACATTAGAGACGATCACGATCTCTTGTTTTCTATTGTTTCATTTTCTGTACAATTATTCACTGTTCCAACACTAGCACATTATCTTATTGCACACCGTAATGCGCTGTTTATCATATTAAATGCATTTATTTCGGAAAGTTCTCGAAGATGCAATGCAGCAGGAAAGTTGGAATTTGAAAGAGATACTCCTAATATTTCATTTAAAAGGGCTCTATATATGCTTCAAGATTTACGGTATTTACTAACCTCCAAACCAGATGTTTGGACTGATGAGTTAAGAAAAAGCTTTTTACAAGCATTTTCACGTTTGCTCGCATTACTTAGTAGTATGCAATGTATGGATTCTGTAGTAAGACATGTTAATCAACATATGGAGTATGAACCTGAATGGGAATCTGCGTTTAATTTGCATATTAGGCTATCTCCAGTCATTAGCCTTTTTTTACAATGGTGTGGTTCAGATCAAATTGTTTTAATAAAAGCTTTTCGCCTAGTTTTAAAAAAGCTATATGAACAACCAGGGCATGAGATTGGTCCACCTCAAGTGAGAGAATTAGCAGATCATAGTGCAACATGTCTTCAATATGATGTATCATTTCAACGAGTATCTATACATCTTCCACTGTCAAGGCTTTTAGCAGGTCTCTTTCCATATCTTGAAATGTATGATTTACATTTTCAATGTGCAGAGTTTATTAATCATACAAAACCAACATTAGAACAGATTATAGAACCTGTATTAGCAACTCAAGTAATGATTGCGCAAGTACATAGTGGTATGTGGAAAAGAAATGGATATTCTTTGTTGAATCAGTTATATTTCTATCATAATGTTAAATGTCGTTTAGAAATGTTAGACAGAGATATCATCTTACTGCAAGCTGGAGCATCTTTAATAGAAAGTAATGAATTTCTGATCCATGTTTTAAATAAATTTAATATTTTACAATGGGCAAGTCCAGATTTTGATGTGAATGTTCCCAAATGTCATGAAGATGGAAGTACTAGACAGACTTTAGTTGAAGAATTTCTAGGATTTCTTATAACAATAATAGGAGAAAGATATGTACTTGGAGTTGGACAAGTTACTGCTGATGATATTTTGAAAAAAGAAATCATCCAACAATTATGTATCAAACCTCTTTCTCATTCAGAGCTTAGTAAAACATTATCAGATGATATGTATTTAGAAACCGAAATGGAAAGGGTAATTCAAGATATTGCAGATTTTAAGAAACCTTCACAAGCATCAGGAGCAAAAGGAGTGTATGAATTAAAACCTCATCTATATTCAGAATATAATGTATTCTTTTACCATTATACAAAAGAGGAAGTAAGTAATTCTGAAGAAACACAACGAAAACGAAGGAAAGCTTTAGGAGAATTAGAATGTTGTCCACCTCCTAAGCTTCCTAAATTAACAGAAGGATTTAGTTTGGTAACTAATTTATTGCAATGTGATGTCATGTTACATATTATGCAGATTGTATTAGAGAGAGCACTTAATTGT
The DNA here is from genome assembly GCA_002201625.1 of Euglossa dilemma. Taxonomy (NCBI): domain Eukaryota; kingdom Metazoa; phylum Arthropoda; class Insecta; order Hymenoptera; family Apidae; genus Euglossa; species Euglossa dilemma. The sequence goes on along the minus strand of NIJG01000033.1, from coordinate 3,398,939 downwards.
AGGCCTTATAGATTTTCAGAATCACAAGTACATAAAATTTTACATCTTATTGGCTATGCTCTTCAAGAACAAGAATCTAATTATTATCCTTTTTTTGCTTTTACAACAAGAGCTGCAAAATGGAATATTTATAAGTTGTTAGAAGATTTATCTAGTAATCCACGTATAGAAGCTCATAAAGATTTATTGACTTGGACTTTAACAAAATACAAAGAAGTTGCTGGCAATACTCCAATGGAAGTTAGTACAACAGCTACTGCACCATGTACAGAAAATGTTACAAGTAAACATGTTGAAATGAAGAAAGAGTGGAGAACAAAAATGGTAGCCATAAAACGTGAAAGAATAATGGCTCAGATGGCTGCCATGCAAAAGCATTTTATGCGAAAGAATGCAGAATTGTTTGCAGAACCTGCTTTAGATACAGATAAATCTAATGATGAAGACTCTAGTATGAATTCAGAAAAATGTCCTCGTAAAATACCTGTTGCTGTCGGTATTAGACAAACAGAAAGAATTTCTGATGAAAAAACGTATAAAACTTGTATTTTATGTCAGGAAGATCAAATTGTAACAGCAGCTGGCCCAGCAATGGTATTAGCTGCATTTGTTCAACAATCTACTGTACTGTGTCAATACAGACCTAATACTGATGAACCTGATCCATTATATCTTTCTGCAAAACTTGGTGCATCACCACACACTAGTACTTGTGGTCATATAATGCATTTACATTGTTGGCGAGAATATTATAATAATGTAATTGCAAAAGAAAGTAGAAGACCATTCCGTTCACGGCAGCCAGCAAGTTTTGATGTGGAAAAACAAGAATATCTTTGCCCACTTTGCGAATGTCTCAGTAATATTGTTTTACCACTTTTACCAGCTATAAGTATATTGCAACCAATTTCTCAAGAACAACCTGAACTTGATTTTGATACGTGGTTGAAAGCTTTAAGTATTACAATACAAGATAGGTATGGATTAAATGGGAGCTTCGATAAAACAAAATCTATTAAAGATGAACATGATCCGACATGTTGGTATTGTGTACGGCCACTTCCATGTCATATACAAGCTATTCATGATGAACTTGGAAATGTAGCAAATATATTTCAGTCAGTTTATAGTCAACCACGTCCATATATTTCAATTGATTTACTATCTACAATTCATCATTTTGCACAAGCAGCATATACAAAGGAATTTGGCACTGTACATCACGAAGATGACGACAGGATACCATTATTAGCATGGAAATCAACAGCATATAGTATTCATGCTATAGAATTCCTTCTACGTGACATGGATAAACCTTTATTCGGTGCATTGTCATATAGACAAAGAGACAGTTTAGAAGGACTTGTTAGAATTTCAGCTGTTTTAGCATGTAAATATAATATACGAATTGGGAGACAAATTATTCAAAATAATGCACTTTCTCTTTTAACGCTGTTATTAAGAAATCCGCACGAAGGGCCAAGTATTTTAGATTGGGATCCATTTGGAGTGCTTATTCCTTTAATTAATTCATTTCCCAGTCTCTTTTGTACGAGTTTTAAAAAAGTACCATCACTCATTACAGGTGGAATAATTGAATTCTATGCCTTGCAACTTATATTTATAGCTCTTATAGTAAAAATACTATTAACATCAGATTTTAATGATGAGATGGATATAGATAGCCCAGAAACAACTGAAAATACATTCTCAGAATCTATCCTAAAATTGGTACAAGCTCTAAATGTCAATATTGGTACTCAATCAGCTGCTAATGTATGGAGACGAATCACAAAAGCTTCTTTGCCTTTTCTTAGATGTTGTGCTCTCTATTTTCACTACATATCTGATGTTCCAGCACCAGAGGAACTAACTAAAATAGGTGGAGCTACATATGAAAATATCTGTGCATATTTGGGATTACCAACAACATGTGATGAATTAATAAAGCCAAATTTAGATATAATTATAAGATTAATAAATATTTGGAAAAGTCATCCCACTGTTCAAATGCATCTATCTGGTGCTAGTACACTCACAATAATAAAAGAACCTTTGAAAGTTAATAAATTAGTGGAGCTTCCAGAAGATTATAGTGAATTGATAAATATGATATCGTCGTTTACGTGCCCGAATAATGTTCGAGAAGATTCTAAAACTCCGACGCTGTGTTTGATATGTGGCAAAATGTTATGTTCTCAAAGTTATTGTTGCCAATATCAGTTATACGATGTAATGGTCGGTGCGTGTACATATCACGCAGACAAATGTGGAGCTGGAGTGGGATTATTTTTACGAATACGAGAATGTGAAATTCTGTTCTTAAGAATTTCAAATCGAGGATCTTTTGGTTGTGCACCTTATCTCGACGAATATGGAGAAACAGATCAAGGTTTACGAAGAGGACATCCACTTCGATTGTGTCATGATAAGTACAGGCAGTTGAATCAAATGTGGTTGGGGCATGGGCTATATGAATCCATATCAAGGGCTATTGAATCTTCAAGTAGTCCTGTATCAACACGATGGCAGCATCTATAACCATCCTAGGATTTTTTATGCTCTAGCTTGGACATTTAGTTATGGATAATAAATCTATATTTAGCATAAGCAATCATGGCAACAAATACTATGATTGTTAATCATCTGTTCGATCATCGCAAGAAACTGATGAAATTATTTATTTTGAGAATACAGTGTGGATGGCTTTGTATATTTAAAATGATTGGATGTTATTCTCGTTGCGATATCCTTTTAGATTATTTCAGAGTTTACGGAATTTTCTATTATCATTGTGTAAATTAAATATAAATTTCTTTATAATTATTGAAACCATTTCATGTCATAAATTGTTACAAGTTTAAAAATATTGAGTATGTAAAAATTTGTAGGTGTAAGTTACAGTCATTAATAATTTTGCAGTAATTAAATATTTAATTTAATTTCGGGATTTCCTATTCAGTAATATATTGCAACATATAGATAAATGTTGAAAAATCATAAAATACTGAAATTATTTCTGAAAATTCAAATAAATAATGTGACATAATATTTGTTTTCTCATTGCTAGTCTTTTAGTTCTATATATTTGATACAATAAAATATGTAATTTAATGATACCTCCTTTTTGTGTAACATTAACGTTTTTATATCGATTAGATTAGTTTTTTGCTTCCAATATCACAATGTGTTAACTTGTATTCTGTACATTTACTATAGATTTATTTATAATAGATACAATATATAAAAATTACGTATATATTTTGGATCAATCTAACAAATTTAAAATCCTTAATAATACTGCAAATACAATTACTTTCAATTTTGCTTAGATGCTAAGTTTTAATAAATAGTAACACTGGTTATATACAAAAGGATAATAATACATATAAAATGTTTGAACGACGATTTCTAGAAAATTTTTGTTATTAATAACAGGAAATAATGTACTTTTAATCAAATTATGTATTTATAATATCTTGTTTTTGAAGTGCAATATGTAAGTAAATGTTACTTGTTTCATGCCATTAAGAATATCAAGAAAACAGTGTTAATAGTAGCAAAAAAAGATTTTAATTTTATGAACGTTCTTTAATCTTATTTATATCAAATTAATTTAAACAATTATAGTAACTCTTTTGGACATTTTTATATATAGATAAATAATTATATACAGTTTCCGTTTTCAATTGAAACTAAAAGTTATCGACTGTTGGTTGATAACCTTACGAATATTATAACTGGAAGTGCCATTGGAGGGTAAGGATTTAATATTAATATCAAGTAAAATATACACATTTGAAATGATTATGAAAATATGTAATTGCTGTTTTAATAAATCATATTTCTTTTATTAATTTTGATTATAATTTTGTTATGAATTATTTTCTTTTTGCACTGCTCCAGTAAATGTGGATACAAACCGAATAATGTTTAATAATTTATACTGTGTTACGAATTTTGTAATTCTCGTATTGATTATCATAAAAATATATTGTTTTTACCTTAGTAACTTTATTTGTAACTGAAAAATTAACTAATATTGATACTTTTATAGATAATATATTTTTTAAAATAGTAAAATAGTATTAATATTAGAAAAATAACATATATTTCTAACGGAGAAATTAAGAAGACAATAAAATTAGCTTTATGTATTTAATTTTAAAGTATTCTTATTAATTTTTAAAGATAATAATTAATATGATCAAAAGTTCTATAAAACTCCTAAAATATATTACAACAATAATTTTTTTTTCTAAAGAAAAACATGATGAATATTTTGTAGAAAAACAAAATTTCTAGAAAATTCTCTATATTTCGATATTAATATGTAAGAATACGCGCAGTCGCAGAAGAGAGTAGAGGGTATTACTTGGTCGACAAGAGGATGGGTCGCAGTGTTGCGTAGTAGGAAGGAAGATTGTTTCATTGGTAGCAGGATTTGTTTTTTAATCTTATGAGAGGAAACAGTACGATGATGAGTGACACCGGTTCACGTTTCTACGTGCGCTGTGTGAGCACGTCTATGGAAAATGTCAGGACTAAGTGTACAAATGGTGATAATGAATTGTGATCCTAGTAGTTGTCCTCATTTGATAAAAATCCTTGTCGAGCGTTCGTCTCCTTCCTGGTCGTTTACGTTGGTACTCGGTAATACCGGTCTATCGACACAGTCAACCGTGGAATGGCAGCAGCCTTAAAAAAGAATCATTCACGTAGAAGGTTGGCCGCGTTAACATTTCTTTCGAACATCTCCCTCGATGGCAGCCACCGCGATACTAAGTTAGCTGTTCTTTCGCGGAATGGTGTTTCTCATACACGTACCCTGAGCGATAGTCAGGCCCATCAGGTTGATGTTCGTCAAACCGATTCGACTGTTTCTACTGAAGAAGTTCTTGATGATTGCACAGAAGAGCATTTAATACCCTCATCTACAAATCAAACAAACTCACCACAATTAGTGCCAAAGAGTGATGAACACAATTCATTTAGTTCAAATTCTGATGGGTTATTAACTCCTGCAAAGGCAGCAGTGGCTGTATTCTTAGAACAAGAAAGAAATTATCCACAGCTCTCTACTGGATTTCATAGTTCATTCAGAGAACGGTAAACAATTATTTGATTCCGTAGATGTAAGATAATACCCTGTTTTACTTTGCAAAGTTATTAAATTCAGATTTGATTTCTTATAATTTTACAATTTATATATGTTCACAGGAATTAATTTATTAATTGCTTATACTATAAAGATTTACTTTGGTTGCCTTGTTGTTTTTTGATAAGCTAAAATATATAATAAGTAAAAGTTGCTTGTAGATATAACATAAAGTTTATTTTCTGTTTACGTATCAATAAGTATGTTGTTGATTTCATAATACACTTCTATAGAATGAAATAAATCATTTTATGTAATATACAGTAATGAATTGGTCTAGTATCTTCCTCATTCTTAAAATTATTTGTAATTATTGCAAGATTTATTATTTATAATTATCATTTAATATATGTAATTGGAGGAGAAATTAAAATTCTATTGAAAGTTATTTAATGTAACTTACTTTTTAATATTATGTTAAAGAAATTATTCTATATTTGTATTTTATAAACTTATCCTATGATAAGTTTCTTATTTTTATTATTTACATTATTGATGTTTTATACATTAATAATATTAAATATCAGTATTATTTATACAGCTGTTGAAATATTTTTATTTATTTATGAGTAAAATTAAAAATAAAATAAGAAAAATGTAAAGTATACAAATTGAAAATGCTTAAAAAGTGTATCCAATTGATATTAATAAAATTATTAGTTTACTTTTCAAAATAGTACTAAGTTTTGTATTACATTTGTATAAAATTATTAAGGTACTATAATATTTTCTTCTAATGTTAAACCTAATTTTACACTTTAATTATACTAATTCAATTGGAAAAGTAATATATGTCTATATTTTACTAAAGTTTAATATCATAACTCATTTAAAATTATAGTGATTATATGATTAAGAGCTACTTATAATTATATTTCTATATATATGTTCTATGTTCCATTCATTATTAGAAAGAAAAAATACAAGTGATTTGTTTCTATTTTCCTAGTACTGGTACAACTGGCAGTGAATATTCTTTACCTGAAAGGCGAGTAGGTTCTTTACAATATAAAAAACGTATAACTCATCAAACATCTACTCTTTCGGAAGATATAAAGCATCAGTATAATAGTTCCAATGAAAGCATTGGTTCTTTACGTTCCAAACCACAATCCACAAAATCTAAAACAAAGACATCAAATAATGTACAATCTGGTTCTGCAAATAGTGGGATAATACCAGAAGTTACAAGAGAGTTGCGTTTAATGCAACGACCTGTAAATGGTTATAAATTTGGAGATGATCGACTAGTTTTGGTTTCTAGTAAACGTGTGCCATTTCTAGTATTTTCTGCTCTTCCATATAATAAGGGTCAGAGGTCGAGTTGGTAAGATAAATTAAAAAATTGAGTAAACCTCTGTTTTAAATGCATTATGTATTATTATATATTCTCTTTTCTTTTTTGCAGGTCTGAATTGCGAAAAGATACAGGACGAAGAAAAAATATTTCTTCACAGAGACCACTATCATCAATTAATGATAATATTGATCCTTTTGGTTTATTGGGTATAGAACGTGCTAAAGACGGCCAGGTATTTAATTAAATAATATGAAATTGAGGCTTTTAATTTCATAAAATTTGTATAATTTTAGGAAATTTCTTATGGACAATTGCTTGTTCCATCTAGACAGTTTCAAAAGGATAAGAAATTACATTTTAACGATAATGAAACGATAGAACTTATACCTAACAAACATCCTGTAGTTTCAAGGTATCTAATTTAAGTAATTAAACTCTATATGTATCTACTTCTATTCAATATTCCAATTTTGTAAATACAAATATTTTATAACATAATTTTATTGAGAAAAATTTTCGTAAGTATAGCATCACTTTTATACATTTCATTTTACATGTTTTCATTCATATTTCATTTGTTTCTCTTATATATCTTCACAGAACATGCACTGCACTATTTTTTTTGCCTTGTAACGAAATCTTTCAACCATGTTTTGCAGGACAAAAACTATTACATGGAATGTGGATCACTCGAAATGGTAAAACATATAACCATATTGTTTTAAAAGAAGGTTTAAATAAATTAGGATAATACTGTATACAATAGAAAATGTGAATTATAATATATATTGCTAATTAATTTGGAATAAGCAATTTGCAGTAGTATATAATTATGTTTATTTTCATTCTCATCAAAACTAGATACATAATGCATACACTGCTACATATATTTGTATAGTTGAATTTATATTAGAAATAATGTAAGAAATAATAATTTCCTAGACAATTATATGTAGAAATTTAAAACAAAAAATTGGGTCTATATTGTTATTAATAATGAAGTCATGGAATAAATATATCTTTATTGAAATAGAATGTTTTTATTTCCATATTAATGAATAGATAGATTTACATATTATCATTAATGTACATATAATATCATTTACATTTTCATTTGAATATACGTATATATATATTCATTCATAACACATAATTATAATTAATTTTGAGCACCTATCGTTAGCTTTAGTGTATATTTAAGAAATGGTTTAAAGTTATGACAGATTATACATGCTTATTATATGTAATCTTAAAGATACTTTTTTATGTTGTTGCTTAAATTGGAACTTTTTCTAGGTGTTTATCGTATGATACAGCGACACATCGTACTCAACATTTAACACCTGAATCTCCACCACTATCTTTTAATACTGATTCTAAAGGTATATTTATGTAGTGCATAAATTATTTGAAGTAACAAGCAAAGTAATATTTTTATAATGTTCCTTTAATTATAGCTTATGATTGGGATGAGCAATCGTTACAATATAATCCAAATTTATTGGATGATCCAGAACTCATAGCTGGAAAACATAGAACATTGCTTACATTTACATCATATATGGTAATAAAGTAGTTTAGTAAATATGTGATATAACATACAATATCTGTTCACTTAATGTTCTTTTTTCTTTTGTCTTTAATATAGGCATCAGTTATTGATTATGTAAGACCATCTGATTTAAAAAAGGAATTAAACGACAAATTTAAGGAAAAGTTTCCCCATATACAACTTACTTTAAGTAAGTTAAGAAGGTCAGTATTAAAAAATATGATATGGTTTATAAGTATATAATATCTTTTATACAAAATT
>NIJG01000033.1:3375567-3388933 GCA_002201625.1 Euglossa dilemma | reverse complement strand
TCAAAAGATATTTTAATTTTTTTATTCTTGTTGATTATTAATAGAAAGAATAGAAGAGGAATTAATTGAATATTTATTAATTTATTAAAATATGGATTTTTTATATTTACACGTTTGATGTAAACGTAATCTTTTATTTCTTTGAATGAGAACTTAATTGTTAATTGTCTTTCCTGTTTTTCTTGTCATTTTTTTTTTATCTAGTCAAGAAAATTTATAATTCATTTCAATTACTTCTGTTTACACCCTTTAAAATAGTTTATTTTTGTGTATTGCAGTTAGTACAGGGAGTAATTCTCTAATATCAAGTACTAATAAATTGTTAACTATGTGTTTAAAGTCCTATGGTTCTTTTTTCTATATTCGTACGTAATAGTTTGTTAAAATAATAAAGACACAATCATCTTCCCAATTCATTTATATCTATCAACTTTCTTTATAGTATTTTGAATATATGATTTGTATCTATTATTATAACTTAAATTAATATGGATTAAGAAGTACTGAGAAGTATATATACAGTAATAAATGAAACCAGGTACGATTCAAAGATAGAATGATTGAAAATAATTATGAATATTGGTGCTTAATAGGACAAATTACAAAAGTTATATTGTAATTATTCAGAAGTCTTATGATATATGTTAATATTCAGTATTCCTTGAAGTCCAAAGTAAAACACCAGAGAGGTGCTTTAACAAAATTCCGTGGCATATTTGTCGTAATTGTAATTATTTGATAGGTAATTTAAATGAATTTTCAAATTAACTGTTTTCAGTCATAAAACTAATTTTATGCAGACATTTTTAATGTCAGTTTTCATTTACATTAATTGTACATATAAGAAGTACTAAAAACATTTACTATTTGAAGGATGAAATTTTATTGTATAAGTTTTACTATAAAATTTTATTCGTAACTAAAAATTTGTATTAATTTTACTGAATAATGTAAAACAGGTACTTATACGTTTTATAAAATGTATATGTGTACAGAAATTATCAGCAGTATTTATAATATTTCTACATTAATTCCAAATCTTATATGGATGTTATATCTTAATATTAACTTTAATAGACACAATTTGTTTATTCTATTATTGTGTATAAAAATTTCTATTTTAATATTTCATTAGTTATGTCTGTTAAATAATCCGTATCAAGTAGCAAATATTTTTTTATTATACATAATTAATATACTAATTGTTATAGTCTAATAGAGTAACGATAGGGATGAAAAAAGTCTTACAGTTTCTTATCTTTTATGTTAATAATATTTATAAACAGATGTTAATTCTATAAAAAAAAAATTTTTTTTAAATTCTTTTTGCGTGTGTGTGTTTTTTTAGTGTACATATACAATTTAATACTAGTAATGTATGATTAGAGATAGTGTATATCTTTGATCTTTGCAAATTTGTTAAGCCCATCTTCTATTAAATATATGATTAAATATTCTTTCAGAATATACGAGAACTTATACAAGCTTATGCTCAGATTAAGTTGCAAATCTTTTTTTTTTATAATTGGTTTAACTTGGATTATTTCATGTAAATACTGTTTTTTACGTAGAACGGTTTATTTGTGTAAAAATATATTAAGGGTTGTGAATAATTATTTTATGTATGTTGATCAAAAGTTGTATCTATGAATTATATACTTTTGATGCAATTAATGTCAAATTATAAGTACCATAATATTAATTTTACGATAGTTTTAGTATTTTAAATTTTTCGGATATTGATTTGCGGTACATAATTTAATTATCGTAAAAATGTATTATTGGTAAGGATTACAAATTTTCTATTTTCAAAACTGTGTGTTAATATCATTTGTATTTAGTTTTATGGACTATTGTTTTTAATTGTCACGTATCCTTGCCTATAATACAGTAATGCACGTAAAAATGTGATTTTCATTATAAACCAATATATTTAACTGCGGCTCATATAAGATGTATACGCATATTATGTATAAGGATACTACAGTCAAAGTAGACTACAATCTTTTTTCTAGTTGAGATTAAAGTTATTCAAGTTTAATCGAGGACAATTCTGAGTTGGTGCCATAACTGAACAATTATACATACTTTATTATGCAATTTTACTTAAATAGAGGAATGACTAATATATCCATTTTTATTCGACGTGCTTTCAATCTCAATTGACTTGAGCCGTGAAATGTATTTACGCCGTGTTGTACATATAATTAATACTTTAGACATAGTTTTTTAGATTAAGTAATCTAGTTGTATAATATCATAAAGTATCATGTTCAGGGTAATTCGATTGAAATTGTAAAAAATTCTTTGACGTTTGTTAATCGATATTTTTAAGCTCGCTCTGAAGTTGGTCAAAAAAGAAGTTAGTTGACTGTAATTTTGAACTTTCATATCTGTACATCAAATATTATACACGTATCCGCCATATGTATTTACCTCTATATGTCCTGTATGTACGTGTATACTTGTACAAAGCGACAGAATTAAGACTGAAAACTTAAGAAAGCCAGTTTTCAGTTCTTTTCCTCGATTATCCTTAATCGGTGTTGTAAGCTCCCACAATGTAATACTAATTGCTAGAAGCGAGAATTGAAACGCAGAGGGCGATGGACTTTGATACGACATTTATAACGATGATTCGGTAGAAGATGAATTAAAATTTGATGAATGGATCAATCATTATAAAAGTATACCTGCTCACCATCAGAGATTTCTATATGTAGCTATGTAAGATCATCGTTATGTGATATCACGTTTATTTCTGTAATATTAAAAGATAATCGTATTAACGTTCATCCTATACTATATTGCAAATGACCATTTTCAATCCACTACATCAGTGTACTTTGTAAAAATCGCGAACCTGTGCTGTGATTATTTGTGAATAAATAAAACGTCGAATCTCAGTTGCTCGCAAATTTAAAATGGTCGTTTCATCTCGACATCATACCATAATTTTGCTCTTTGCGAACTCTTTCAGTGGTAAGCGTAACGTTTAGACCTTTTTATGAAAATATGTAGGTACTTTCCGTGAAAGGCATAAGTAAGATAAGAACGAATGTAGATAACAAAATAATTTAGTTCGTGTAATTACCGTACATTAATCTTATCAAATGTCGAATAAGTAATCCTTGGCGATTTGTTGAACGAGTTAATAAACTGACATCTGAGCTGTATGCACTCACGTACGATAGCCAGTCAATTGCAAAGTACTTTATCACGTTATAATATAGTATCATAGAGTGTTGTAAACAGCGATCGATAGTTTGTGTACGACTCTTTTAAGATGAAATGGATAAAGAATGTATAAATATAAATAAAGTCGGGAAAAGAAGATTTAATGATTGTATTAAAAATTTGATGTATATCGTTTTGTACCTAGAATCTTTATCAACACTTCCAAGTGTTCGTTTATATTTGATTTTTGGACCCGTTTATTTATTTAACACTCTCTTCCGTGTATCAGGATAGTTGTAAATGATGGATATTTCTACTTTTTTTTTTTTTTTTTTCACAGTCAACAATAATACAAGCTATTTCAACGTGGCGTTAATAAAGCGTAATGCTAATTTGACGCGCGGTCGGTCGGTTCATGTGAAAAGAACGCGCGAAGATGTAAGCGGGAAGCGCGTGTACGTTCAAAGCAAACCGGTGCCCACGCGCGAAAATCCATCCGGAAGCGTCACTTTACATCTTAAGAAATTAACTTTCTTCGCGTTCTTCCTAACGCATCGCATAACGAAGGTTTTTCGTGATTTTACACTGTTAATTGCAACGGGTGAAATTGCATCGAAGCCGTAGGTTCGCTGAAAACATTTGTTAATAATCGTTGTCACAAGCGATACAGTTCGAAAAATTTCAAAGGAAATTATGGGTATGCGATGGTTGTACAGGCAAAGAAACAGATGTTTCGTCGCGTTTATACGTAAGATCCACCATTGCGTGACGTGTTATCTTGTACATATCTCGAAGAGCTGAAAATTCGTATGTTCGAACATGATGTTTACCCTTAACTGTCCTGAAATAACAATAGCTTCTAACCGTTTGTACTAACATAGTCATAGCTTATCTGATAGTTTATTTGACGTGCGGCGATTTGAAATTCGGCGATTCGGAGATTTTTGCGAAACACGTGTTATAGGGCCAACGACGAGTTGTTTTTTGTTTCACTCATCGAAGATAAAATTCCGGAATACATATCTAAGCAATAGTTTAGACTTAAATGTTTTCCACTGCTGGGGTATGTTTTACGACACGTGTGATCGGTGAAAAATTTTGTAGCAAGTAAATAAAGAAATAACTGTCGAATGATCGAACAAGACTTCCGTTCGAGTTCACAAACATTCGCGTTAAAGTGGCCACTCTAAAACGAAGGTCCTCGTTCTCGTCCTTTAACACCACAAGATAGAAAGTCTCTACTTATCCTTCCTTCTGTTTATCTCTTCTTCCGAAGGCTTCTGCAGTTAGAAAATCTTTCATGGAAGACACTTCAACACGATTGGCCTACACGGAGGCTTGTAAATTTTCTCATTCACAAAGAACAATCTCAATTGGACGTTAGAAAGTGGAATATACTCGTTACAGCGATTTCTTTTTATATTTGTTTATATCTCTGCGTTATTAATACGATAACCGAATAAACTTTTATCATGTGCTTCGAAAAAAGATTATTTTTTGAAAGCAAATGCTTCATACAAAATATTGAATGACATATGCACGTCCACGATGGAGAAATTTTCATTCTGTTAAAATTTACCTCAATTCGAATTTGGGATAAAATTCGGATTAAATGCATATTTTGAAAACCAGTGTGAGCAATAACGTCTTCCTAATTTGACATACGCCAAGTCGCGAGTGATATCGTTTATTTTTAATAATGTTGCGAATAAATTGCAAAAAACGGGAAATACGTACTGTGGCATTGATGGAACGTGAATTATGATTTTACTCCTTCGCTTATAATTCAAGCTGTCTCGGAAAGTAACCACCGTCTTATTATGGGGCGCATAACTGTCGCGTGCGACGGACAGGAAGTGAGCCGTAAAACCTATTTGTCGGCTTCTCCTTACCCACTTTCCCCTTCAACCGTATACCTCTTTCCTTCGTCGAAAGCCTCTTCTACTAGCACTTAAACCCCGTCCAATTTAATACGTTTCCGCAATTTTACAAAAAAATGTTTACATACATCGGTAATATNATACGTTTCCGCAATTTTACAAAAAAATGTTTACATACATCGGTAATATATTACGAAAAGTCAGTTTGAGCATAAACTTACGGAAATTTGTTAATATCGGTATTTTCGAATTTAACGCGAAGAAAGGAAGGAGGCGATAAATTCGGTATATAAATTGATAATTAATTTTTAACGACATATACATTTTTGAAGCGACTCGATACTTTGAATTTCTAAATTATTCGTAGTTCTCCTTTATTGAAATAATAGTGTTTGCCACCTAATTAGGTATTAAGGATTAAAAGGGATGGGAAGAATAGCCTTAACAGTCTGCCTAATCGTCGAGGAGAAAATGGTCAAATACCAAAAGGACGTAAAATTCTTAGAGACCCCCCACTGTCATTGACGAAACTTGAAACCGATCTGCCAGCAGGCGTGAGCCTTTATTGTTGCAAAGGGATTATAATATCTCTCAATACGATAATAATGCTATCGCTCGCCTAATTCTCCAGATGCCGAGTATCAGTTAAGACCGAATTAATTTTATGGATCGAGGAAGTTCAGATTTGGAATTACTGCTCATTTTTGGTTAATATCCTCAAAATACAAGAGCTCTGTATTTTCAAGAAGAAATTTCTCGAATTTGGCGTTTATCTTTCGAGAAGAAAAAACTTGCGTGCATCTGTCGGTTTGCAAGAAAACATTTCGTTGCTACGTAAACTGTGTGGATGGCAACAGGACGATATTCTGTCCCTTTTCGAAAACAGCTGTATCTCTTTCCCGAAGTATTTTCTGGCTTTCTTTATTAGGAACCTTTACCCTATTTTAAATACTATATACAGTCAAAGTTTCTACTATCCTTTTGGGAAGAAATTGCCTGCCGATTTTTATAAATATTCTACGAACGTCTTTACGCGTCCATAGCGATATTGAATTACACGGAATTCATTACAACTTTTGCGAATCACCGCTGGAATTCCAAGTTCAAATAAAGTGTATCGCAATCGTAAATTATAACCGGTCACGTTCGGTCACGATTTCGATTTACCAAAGACGAAGGGGAAAAAGGAAAAAGGAAAAGGGAAGATCAAACAAATAAAATATGTAGCAAGAAAATATACTCACGGATATTCATCGATAACAAGAGTTCTCAGGCGTCTGACAACCTTGGGTTCAACCTTGGCGAAGCGGTTACGTTGACACGATCGAGAGACATTACAATACTGCCATAAAGTAGTAGGACTACAGGTAGCCGCCGAACTGTCAGGTAAAAGTGCGCGCGTTTTGTTGTGGGTATCGCTTACAGTTAATCCACAATCCGGAACCCACTACAATGGTGCGATGACCGGCGTCGTAGGCGGTGAGGGGACGCTTTCTATGGTGGAGAAAAAAGGCGAAGCGACGACAGGCAGGAGCGGTGGTGGACGAGAAAAAGGGCACATAAGGGAGCGAGAAAAGCGTAGATTCGTATCTCGCGGCGCTCCGTTTCGTTCCGTTCCTCTTTGACCGCCGACGCACCGCGGACGGATTCTTGATTTTATCTTCTCGCCTCGTCTCGTCTCCGAGACTCGAGAACAAACTATTAACGGCCGTCTGCTCGCCCGGATTCCGTAATTTATGGTGACGATTCCTCCGTTCTCTTGTACCTAACGACCCGGCGCGCATCGTTTCTTAATGCGATCGTGTGCCGAGACACAGCGTGCGTACGTACGCCTCAAATGCGCCGACCGAGCGCGTAAATCCGACACGACGCGACGCGGTTTCCCTCGTGTTGCACCATTTTCTCCTCCTTGCGACCTTTCGCCTTCGAAAGATATTCGAAAGATACCCTTCTGAATCGTTCGGGTGGACCCTGTTGATCGATTACGTTTACCTCTTTCATTGCGTTATATTTCAGGAAGTTTGCTGTGCTTAGTTGACCTGATTTTTGGTCATCTACTTACATAACTGTAAAAATTCCCTATCGTTTGTGCGTTACATATTTCAAAGATTTCGACTGTTTCTGTCACTTCTTATTTTCAGAAAAATAATTTATTTTAGTTATCAATCATAATCGACGAAGAAAACTTTATAGAGGGAACGTATCGCTAGTTTCGCATACCAAAGGATTGTTCATGTATATGTTTCTATTAATGATTTATTTATGAAAAAGGGGGAAGAAAGTTTTAATTTTAGCTATTACAAATTTTGATTTATTTTGAAACATTAGATTCTATATGATTCCTTTGTTTCGGACACCGCTTTGCGTCGCCG
The DNA here is from genome assembly GCA_002201625.1 of Euglossa dilemma. Classification (NCBI taxonomy): domain Eukaryota; kingdom Metazoa; phylum Arthropoda; class Insecta; order Hymenoptera; family Apidae; genus Euglossa; species Euglossa dilemma. The sequence continues at coordinate 3,381,504 of NIJG01000033.1, read as the reverse complement.
TGCTTAGCGTTCATTTTGATTTACATATTTCGTTCATGTTCTTTTTTATCGCGTTATCATTAGAAGGCAAGTGCATCATGCGTGTTTCGATGCGTGCAGATACGTTCGCGGTTTCTCGAGGCAAGTTGGAATTGCATCGACCAATGGGATCAGCGTGGGCGCGGCGCCCGCATGGTGGGGAGAAAGCGCCGACCAATGGCAGGCGAAGCCGTCGAGTGCAGTGATGGATCGTTGCAACGGAGTCGTCTCTGCAATTCCGAAACGCATCCTCAGTCGTCGGTAAGCTTGTACGCGGAGGACTTCGGACGGACAGATTTTTCTGCCAATTTCCGTGTTTTAGTGACACCGTGCGAGTGACACACGTTCGATAGAAATTACGCGGCTCGTGGATCGAAGGATGAATTCGATTATGGCGATGCCAATGGAATTGCAGCTGCAGTTGCATCAACAGATGCTGTTCCGTCAACATCAGCTCGCTCTTCGAAGTCACCGACCAGGTTAGTCAAGTCTTTTTATTTTTTCATTTTAATAGCAACTACAGATCGCAGATTCCTTTGACCATTGCTCATGGTTATATATGAGATCTCTTTTTCGATATCAAATTTCTTACGTCAAGGTTTGACATTTGATATAGTCGGCAGATATACATAAACGAATCGGTGTAGATATTTTTTTAAAGAGATAATTCGAACTTTTGGTTATCTTCATTTCTAAGAATCTAATCTTGTAATAATAAAACGAACTATTATTGAAAATCTGAAAACAGGATTTTCCGTAAGAAGATATATTTATATATATGAAATAGACTCTACTCTCATTTTTGCAATTTGACTAATTTTTATCGTTACTTCATCAATTGTTCCCGATTGTTTACACATATATTTCGTATTTCATAGCAACGTTAGAATCGCAGTATTAACAATCGTTTGAAAAAAAAAGTTACTCGTTTCTTGAATATTTTTATAACAATTGCGTAATAATTAACAACCGTGTCGAAAAGTATCATAACATAAATTCAAAAAAAAGTTCTTTCTCTTACCCCCATTCGGTCTCGACACCGACCTCCCATGACAATCTCTCCAATTCATCCAATTAAAGTCGCGTGGAATGCAGTCGCGAATTGCTTAAGCATCTTGATCGTAGATCTTTACCGTTCACCTTCGGGTACAGTGCGAATTCCTGGACTTTGTCGATTCCCACGTGTCGGAATATGGACATAATATCCTGGAAGAAGAGGGGGTGCGTATAATACGTGTCAAGTTGCTCGCAGAGGCGACATAGATCCGCGCGAGCTTCTCTAGGGATGAAGATGAAAGGCGCCGACTTTCGGTCGAGCGGACAATCGTTATCTGCTCTATACAACGGCTTGGTACCGGTGTCCTCTCGGCAGGAAGAGAAAGAAGATGAACCGATGGCCGCAATTATCCTAGCCGGGGCCTAATGCCTCGACCGCAGAACCGCGAGACAAGTGCAGGGCGAATCGCTCATGCAGCCAAGCGACGATGCCTCTATACTCTATAGATCCACTTGGAAAAGGTGTTCTTCCCGGCATTCGAGTTACCTCATCCGCGCAATTTCTTGTCCCTCTTTCACTTGTCCAAGCATTGTTTAGATGGACAGGACGGCAGGGATAACAATTCTGCGAAAGACTTTTCTGTTTTCTTCTTTCGTCTTTCTTTTTCTTCCGTCTCTCTGATCGAACGGTTCGTTTTGCGCCACTTCTCACGAAAATGTCGCGTTTCTTTTTGGTCCGTCAGCGATGATGTTGCCTCAATCGTTTCAGTTTTTCCCCGAGAGACATGGCCTCGTAGATTTATGGGAATTCCAGTTCAGAGGACTAACGAAAAACTTATTTTGTTTCAGAGGATATACCGAATTCAAATACGTGGAATATACCGAGCTTAGGCGGAGGTCCCCCTTTACCTTCGGAAGTGAAGGTTGAATTGCAAAATCGGGAATTGTGGCAGCAATTCCACGCAGAAACCACGGAAATGGTAATTACGAAGGTGGGCCGGTGAGTGCATACACTATGATTTTTAATAATTATACCGTTAATAGTTTGTGGAATTAGCGTTTCCAACGTACAGGGATAATAGAGTTCGAAGTAGAAGCTTACGTAGGCAAATGTTAAATTAAATAGAAGCGAAAATGAGGATATAATTCATTTTTCTTTTTTTCTTTCCTATTTTTCCTTTGACATACGTTGCCGAAACTTCTTACCTTAAATTCCATCAGGGTTGAAATGGTCCGTCAGGCGCCATGCGACCACACCCTCTGTCGCTGTTGAAACCTTTGCCGACTCCACCTGAAAAAATGCGACCTGTCCTTCGATTGTCTTCAGGGTTTTCACAGCTTTCAATTTACTAACAAACGTTTTTTGTTCGTTTATAAGTTTGTTCATCGTCGCATGAACTTTAATGATTGTAAATTTTTCCTTCTTTGAGTTACATCCTTCGATATTTTGTGCAATTTAACTTCGATAAAATGTCGAAGCTTTCCAAAAGCTTTCCAAATCACTCGATACCGATTATCATTTACGAACGATGACTCGAACGCGAAGTTTTCGAATTATACAGATACTTACACGTTAGTCAGAACAGGCATGTGGATGCCTTTAAGGAGGGACGCGTTCAAGCGACGACAGGGCGATTAGTTTCACGGAAGGTGGTCAAGAAAGGTCGTAAAACTAAGGTCGTGACGACGGTTCCGGGTTTATCGATGACACCGATCTTCGAATCATTTTACGAAGGTAGATTTTGCGGGAAACGTCGTATAGACCGGACGGATGTAGGACGAATCACAGCTTCCGGCCGTTCTACACCGGGAACGATTGAGCTGCCGATTGCTCTTTTTCAGATACGCAGGCGTAGCTATGATAAGATTATCTAGAATTTCGCGTTGTCTCTTACGCTAGATAACTCGCTGATGTCAGCCAGATGTCTTCATTTTCTGAACGCGGAAATCAAAGGGGAGGGAAACGCCAACGTGATGTGAATGCGACAAGATTCTTCAAATATTTCGTCACATCCGGTCATCTGGAACATTTACGTGTTACGAAATACAAATAAGCTTCTCTCCATTTATGCGCGAATGCGAAATTCATATCGAGGTTCATCGAACGATAGAATTCACGTGAATAATACGCGACGCTGGAAATTGTTTAGAATAATATCTTTCAATTAATATTCCATAGTTTACAAATTTTTAACAAATCACGATTAGTGTCGATCAGTCGTATTTTTCAAGCACATCGAACGTGCCGTTGGAATTTAAATAGCAATGAAACGTTTAAATTGATTTTCTACATTTTCAATGTTAAATGAAAATGTCATTTATTAATGGAAGAACCCGTTCCAAAGGTTCGCTCCTTCGATCGTATCTTTTGTTATCTGGAAAAGCGCATCAAGACCATGGGAACATAGAATAAACAAGATAGTGGAAACTAGTGGTCACCAAGGACTCGTGGGCGGTCTAGGTCTTACAATAGTTACGAAGGTGTTTGTCCATTCGCATATCCGTGCCTTCCGGTCTAGCTAGGATTTTTCCCTTGCGAGAACACCACGTGCCAACCACGTGCATTCCATTTTCGGTCTTGTATGCACCGATCAGTATTCTGTGACACGATCGGCTCAGTTCGTTCTCCTCGTTCCCTTTTAGCGTGCTTCAATTCGTTTTGTTCTCCACGATCGGGCGTCCTCTTCCTTTCCTTTTACCCCCTGCGTTCTGCTACTGGCATCCTTGCGTCAAAGCCGATGAATAGGTTCACGGAGAAAACGTGCGTTCCAGAAGTGCAATCCCGAAGACCCGGCTCGTTTTCTCTTTTTCTTACTATCCATCCCCTTTTCCCTTGCAACAAGGGACTGCTCTTCCAAAGCGGAGATAATTAATTTCACGTTTCGCCGTGATTCGCCTGTTACCGATCCCCGTTGCCTCTTTATGGCTTCACAAATTTTCGGTTGTTGTCAGGGTTGGGAAAAGACTCTCGGTGTCGACGGCCGTAAAAATTTTTAGTCGTTTCGTACACGATCTTAAACGGAAATGTAAGTCAATTTCTATATGAAATCGTTTCGAAGATGTTTTCCGAAGTTCCTTTCGCGTCTTCGTCTAAGTCGAACGATTTAAAGTCGTATCGATAACGTAGGTGAAAATGTATTTATAATTCTGCTTGCCGTTCGAACATAAAGCCTTTTTCCAAACTTCGAACCGTGCCACGTGACTTTCGATTCATCTGATCTACGAGATGAAAGGAAAGCGAGGCGCGTGCTGCCGTTCTGCACGCGTTGTTGTATCGCGTTATTACGGTATTATCTGGTTTGCTTGATAATGTCGAGAGGCTTTTTAAAAGGACCAGACGTTCGAATCATCGGCGCACGGGTCTTCCAGCAGCCGTCGCGACGGCGTAATCCTCCACTTATAAGGGCGCCACTTTTAGTGGATTCAACGACACGGGGCATGGCGTCGATCCTGAGAACATATTTTTTCAACTTGTAATCAATCATTCAGTAGCCGTAGCAAACATATCTAATTACTCTTTACAGTTCATTTCACTCGCGTCGGTGAGTGTTGTAGCATAGGAATTTGGAAATGCCCGTAGGATGATTCATTTGGATTTTTCGCCAATAATTATGCTTAATGTGCGTATTCGATGTTCCTATCCTGTAATCTGGATAAAGTGTCGCAGGGGATTAGGATTTTACATGACATTTCACTTAAGGTTTCGAACGTGCTGCGAACGTAGAAGATCAGTGGTGATTTCTAAAATGTACTTCGACGGTACAGGTTGGATTTTCCGTTGCTAATTGCGTCCATTACTTTAGATATATATCTCTCGTGGATTTAACTTTTAAATAGCGAAGAGTCAGGTACCACTGTAATCGGTGATTCAAATGAACCCTTCTTGGATTTAACGTCTAAGTGCTTTTATCGGTCCGCGCAATGCGAATACGAAATGTACAATTTTTTTCACATCATCGTCAAACAGAATAACGAAATAAGTAAATATTCTTTTACTTACGCGTATCGTATCGTATTGCCCTATGACCTACCGCGGATGCGAGTGATGGACGCGTAGGTAAGGACAAAGCGACGGTGGAAAATCCGCAATTAGGTATGCAAACGGTCCGAACTACCGCAGATTGACTTTCGGTGGTTTACTCATGGGATTATCCGCGAGTTTGAAATGTTTACACGGGGGAGAAAACTTTCTGCCGGGATCGAAAGATAGCGGGCCGTGATGCTCTTAAAGAGTCACAGGAAGTAACAGCAGTTCGAGTCGTTGGTTCGGCGACGCCTACTCGTCGTCGGCACGTTAATGACTGGGAATTTTCTGTCCCTTCGTTCTCCTATAGCTTGCTCGTGCTACCTGTGTGCAAAAAGCACACTGCCTCGTCGTAAACGTCGCCGAAAAGTTAGGCTCCGATGCATTTGCGGTGCCAGCGACGCAGCTTCGACGCTTCTAGCAACAAGTCGAGGAATCTTAGTTGTTTGCAGTTCGTTTAGGCTATATCCGAAATACGAACGAAGCTCGATATTCTTCCTGAGTGAAGCATGTCCCGATGTTAGATCGACCGGTTTATATGTTTTAAAATATAACGCATAAAATGAATTATACATATGCTCATGCACGATTAAATTTAACGATTGGTTGACTCGATTTTTTTAAGTCTTTGAATCTTGACTGCGTCGCTGATAGAACGCTATTTTTTAGAAAATGAAATTTGTCGTGTAAAATTATTCGAATAACATTTTTCCGATTTCGTTGCAGACGAATGTTCCCGACGATTCAGCTGACTATCACGGGATTAGAGCGTCGTGCTCGTTATTGCGTTCTCCTCGAAGTGGAGCCGGCGTCCGATCGTCGACACAAGTATGTCGGCGGCGGCGGTGGCGTCTTGGAGAAAACTTGTGGGAATGCAAGAGGATGGACATCGGCTGGGG